>OU343217.1:132469474-132584416 GCA_910596185.1 Chrysanthemum makinoi | reverse complement strand
TGAAATGACACATGATTCATAATTAGAATTGGAATTGCGTATGAACTATAAGGTGTAACACGAGTTATAAACTTGAAGTAACATTAGATATACGGGTTGTATAAATTACGAGTCAACTTTATTAAACATTTTGGCTTAGCGGTATAATACTAGACTGATGGGTTTAATATATTTGTTTGGTGATATGCTTAGCGTTCTATTTCTCATATCAAATAATGACGAGATGTTTCGATATATAAATTGTCAACAAGTACGGTTTTATTTAGTTAAAAACCCTTATTACCTACGATAATAACTTGTGTTTTATAAATATAAATTATCTTTCATAAACTATTGATAAACCTATGATTTTGGTTGAACTTAAACCTATGAACTCACTGATAGTGACCTTTTAACATGATTTCTAGAATTTGAGAGATGTTTGGAAATACATGATGGTGGAAGCGAAGCAAGCGAGTTTAAGGATCATTTTCACTCGATAAACTTTGGGGACCAATTTTATTAAATCATGAGTTGGGCCTAATAATTTTACTTTTGGATTAAATGTTTTGAATACCTAAATTTGGGATTGGTTTTGAAAGTTAAATGACTATCTTTGTTATACTTTGTTGATGCCAATCGATAATGCGCTGAGAAAACTTGATTAAGTCTTAGTTATTATAGAGATTTGAGTGTAAAGATTGGTATCGAGAGCTCAAAGTTATAGAAAATTAGGTATTTTATAAACCTAAACTATATCCACTTTTTTAGAAAATTGATCCTCTCGAATATTAATGCTTACGCTTGGCGAAGCTTATTAATTGATTATGGTATGAGCTGCGATTTGAGTTATGGATGATCGTTAAGGATATTGTGAAGCGATTATGGAAACATTATGATTTGGAATATGATTATTGATTTTGGGTAAATGAGGCGAGATTATCGAGATATTACGAATTTGATTTAGTAAGCGGTATATTATGATTTTGGAATTTTGAACTCAATTGATTGATAAGATGATTGATGAGATGTTTGGGGTTTTGATATCAGTTTGATTGAACACTGAATGGTATGTTGGTGGTAGCGATTTAAGTCTACCTATCTTAGTAGTTCACTATAAACATTTCACATGCCACATACAGTAAGCATGTCCTCATGCTTACGCATACCCATAAGCATTTCTATATGCTTATATACTATAGCGTGTCCTCATGCTATACATGTACGAGAATATGTTCTCTGCTCGTATATATACCTTTACTGGAGAGTTGAGTCCCAAACCTTAAATCTAAACGCAACTTATATAAGTAGTTGCCTTGGGTATATCCTAAAAACAATAAAGAAAGCTTTTATGAGATATACACAAATACTTGGATCTATTGGAATGTCTTTGGAAGAATAAAAGTGAACAAGTGAACTGCAGATATGATAACCAATAATTCAACATTATTTATCAATAATGTCGGGTACTCTCAGTACGAGGTTCGGAGAAATTTCTGGCGTAATCTCACCACTTGATTTAAAACTTTACACAGATGGTAGTAGTCATGGAAATGATTTGGGAATAGAAAGGAAATGCTTATTATAAGTAAATTAGGAGTCGCGGCGAGACCTTTTGTCTGCGAATGTGAGTTCCATAGTTAAGATGATGAACAACCGCGAGTCTAAATCGTTTAAAACTAATAGCGTGTAAAGCGGGTGTGTTGTTGGTATAGTGTTGTGTCATGCTTTCGTGTTTTGAATCTTATCATGTTTATGTCTTTGGTCATAAGTGATGATGGATTATAATGATTTTGATGATGATTGGTGTATGATCTGCAATGCGATTTTTGAGTCGAACTTTAAGTGAAACCGTTGTTTTATTCTTTAGAATTGTCAAACAAGTGGTAATTGGTTTTGATTATTAATAATGAGTTCATGTGCGTAAGTGTTATAATAATATGTGAAACCAGTAAGTGTTTTTAGATGATAAATTTGGTGAACGTGTGATTATTTGGTTAACGTTGAATCATCGGTATGAATCAGATTTTTGGAATTGAATGACATTTCAATTAACATCCTTAATTGAATAACAAATTAATGGTGGTGTTTTGGGTAATTGGTAAGTTATTGACAAACATTAGATTTGATACTTGTTAATGGTTCGTTTGATTGAAAAGAGTCGATTGGAAGTGTTTAATGGTGTTGGGTATGTTTGTTATACATCTAGATGCGAGATTGGTATGAGATTTTTTGGAGGATTTATTAGGATTGTGAAAATTTTTTATTTTGGATTTAATGATATATATGTAAACTTTGAGCTACGTAAGGTGTTATTGCAACTTTCTAGTCTCGACTACCTTGGCAACGCTGTAACGTGGTCTTTAGCATTTATTTGGGGAATGTGATTGTGTAAAAACTGAGAGTCATGACTCGGACCTGGGAACTCGAACTAATAATGACTCGAAACTTATATTGAAATTTTTATCAAAATTTATATTTAAAATTTTATTGAAATTGTATTGAAATTTATAAGTGAGATGAATAAATTTATATTGAAATTTATCTCAAAATTTATATAAATATATATACTAGTAAATAGTACTAGAAGATATAGATGATAAATGGTTTTGTACTAAGAGTATTACAACAATGAGGCTGCATGTTATTCGACACAAAGAGGGAACCAGCGTTTAAAATAGAAATATTTTTGTAATAAATGAGTTGTTAAAATGTTTTGAGGACACGATATACGAAGGTGCCATTTATGAGTATTTAATACCATTTATGTGTTTGTCGTGGAGTTACTGGATGACCTAACGTTAATAGAGTCGATCAGCGTGGATAGCGGACTTATTAGATTGGCCGAACCTAATAAAAGCGCCATATATATGCGTGAGATAACGATATTAATGGGTGAATTATCCTTATGACTCGTTTGGATGTGTTTGGTTTTGGGATAATGGCGACATGAATAAATGATTGAGTTTATCCAATTGATAAAGATCTAACTATTTATTCGAAACTTATTAAACTATAAAGTTTATCATTTAGAGGCGCCTCATTGTGTCCTTATGATGCGATTGTGGTTATTTGAGTGCATTCATGGTGTCTTGTCGAGTCGATACCACATACACACACGATGATACCTAGCGATAACTAAATCGAACAACGAGATATTTTGAGATGAGTAAATGAATACATTTTGGGCATGTAATATTGAAGTTGAGAATATATATTAAGAATTGGTTATAAACTGGTTGTGCCATGCTTAATAAAAATTTATCGAACCTCGATTGAATATAGGCCGTCCACTATATTGATGGACCGTGAGGACGGGTGATCGCTATGATCTCTGAGTGATTTTACAAATCTGGGAATTGTTATAACAAAAATTGTGTTGAATTGAGGATTGTTTAAAAGCGATAAACTTTAGGTGGTTAAAGCTGCCTCTACTCACATCACGAAAGCCTTTCGACTGCACAACAACGCATCGTAACACCTCTAGAATCGTACCAACGGCATCACTATACATCTTCGTTTTTGTGGAATTCCTGGTTGTAACACTTGAGCATAGTTCACCATAAGACGGGTGAGACCCGATTGGCATTATTTTCATCCTAATTGTTTTTTGACATAATACTCGTTGGTCTTATCTGAGCATTCAAAATTGTTTTGAGCTGTTTCGGATTTGATCTTGACTACTTTGGATTCGGTTTTGGGTTTTGATCCTTGGGTTTTTTATTTTGAGATTTTGATCTCGTTCCGAGTTTTAACTCGTCATTTGACTTCGAGTCATCATTAGGCCTCGAATTATTATTCGGCTCTGTTTCGTTGATAACTTTGTTAAAAATATCTTTCAACCTTTAGTCGGTATTCGATTTCAAAAACGTCATCCGGTCGCATTCGACGAAATGTAGTATTGGAATTATCATTCCACCGTATTTGATAGTGACCTTGTTGGAAATTATCATTCCACATCGTTTGGTAGTGTAACAATTAAGCATTTTAATTTACTATTCCTTTCTATTCATCTGTAAAATTTTATTTCACATTCTAGGATAAATTATTTTAATGACACGAGAGTTAGCCATCGTTAGATCATTTTATAAAAGTTGTTAAGAAAGCATCGTTTTAAAGTTTAGTTTTGGACGGTCCCGCAGTTAAACATCACATACTTGAAAATCAACTATGATAATTTTCCTCACATCGAATAAATTTTAAATCAATCATGATTAATTTGAGAATTTTTTAGATTTATTATTTTTATGTTACCAAATTAGTCGGCCTTGAATAAAAACTAAACTTTTTGTTTAAACAATTCTACTTACATCGGAGACTTAACAATTCTACACTATATTTCCTAAGATGATTAAACTTTTATATTTTTTGAAAAAGTCAAATATTTCTCCCCCTTTGACCATAAAAGAAATTAATCTATACGTTTTACCTTTTTCTTAAATCGGCGTAATTTTTAAACTTCACGAATAGCTGTTATTACATTATAATCACATTTTACATCTCATATCACTTTTAGACTAATTTTAGACTACTCTAAACTCAGTCGCGGTCGTTTCCGCGAAATTTCATTCTTTTACGATAGCTTTGAATTCAGCGTTTTGACCGCGTTCCGAGTTTAAGCGGCGTTCTTTGCATAGGACTTACCACCAATTTTATATTTTTAGATGGAGTATATGATGAGTTTCATTCCTACAAGTTACATATTTTACGATGCCGGTTTTACCTTTTATGGCTTAGGTTAGCATTTAATAGAAACTCACTCCATAATCAAGATAATACCAAAACTATCCACTAAGTCATCTTATCTCTATATGACGAAATTAGGGAGTGGAGTCATCATCTTGGTGTCAAAATCCTAAGCATACTTCCTTTAGATCATTTACATGTGTAAAATTAACCATGGTTAGTTTTTAACCCAATATATAGTTAACTAAAATCTCTAGCCTATAAATACCAAGTGTAACATATTGGATTTCACAAACACACTAAACCATAAGATCAAATAGGCGTATTATATGTTTTAGAGAGAGAAAGTTAGAGGTTTGGGAACTTTAGTGAGAGAGAAAAATCTTATTATGAGCTCCAACTCACTACCTTGGGAGGTAGAGAGTATTTATAATTCTTACAATAAGAAAAGCGCCACGATGGGTTGTGGATCCTGACAATGGGTAGACCGATCTTCTCGAGGTGTGTTACTTAATTACTACCAACTTGCCATAATCTCGTCTCTGAACTTTCTAACGATTACATATACTTGAGGTGACCGACTCTTTATAATCTGTTTACTAAATCTAACAATCTCCCCAAGGAGGTCACCTCAAACAAACATTAAACATATGAATACAATGAGATATTACATTAAAAATTGTTCTTGCATTCTTGATGTTGTACTTTGCTCTGAAGATCGTAGTCATTGATTCTTCATTGATGCATGTTTCGATAATCCAAGTGGAGGTCTTTATCTGATCCAAGTGATGATGAGTTAATTAGCTAGATCTTCGGCAATAGTACATCTCTAACTCTTCCATTTGGTCTTTGCATGACTAATGGATGACATGCTCGATGCGGATCATGATATATTCTCGCCGATGGCGGAAGCTTTGGATTCATGATATTGGCGGGTCAGCGAATGGATTGAGTCAATATCGGATCGATGGTCATGATTTCTTTCGAGATTTGTTTGGTGGCGCTTCCATTGATTCATTTTCAAGCGTGGAAGTACTGCGCAGAACATTTAGCAATAAAGGCGCCGAAAGTGTCTTTGATCACTTTCATTGAATTGAGTACGGCCCAGGTTCCCGTTGATCGGAATTACAAATCACCGTGATGGGTATAATTCCAAAGAATTTCCTTGATAGGGTTTGCCGGTACACTCTAGTGTTCCTTAAACGAAAAGTCTCAAAGACAAACGGTGGTAGTGAACCGTGAATAGAGATTCAGCGATTGATGAAAAGATATTTGAAAAACAATCATGTATTGCTCAATAGAAATTGTTTTTGCAATACAGCGAAGGTTTTAATGAAAATCAATTATCAATCATAAACTTCTTTGATTTGAAATATTCGTTACGCGATTCGATGTTAGCTAAAGAAAGGGTTTTGGGCACAACTTAGGTTTTCAAAGGTATAGATCAATCACAGAACGGGGATTGATTCAAAGATTGAATCAGCCCATTGTTTGTTCCAGGTTAACACATGGTTGATCTATAGAATAGATCTCACATGCCACCTACCAGGAGCTTGTTTGATGATGGCTCCAGAAGGCTTTTCATCTTCATTGTGAATATGTATGCATATCACTCAGATGTTCTGGCAATACCACGAGGATAATGCGTAGGACTCAAGATATAATCTCTCTTTACACATTGTGTGAAACAGAGAGTCTTCATTGAAAGTGTCGTAATGAGATTTATTGATGATCTCGTGGCTCTAGACTGTTTGTGCATATTTGGATCCTATCGGTGACTGGGGAGAGGGTCCTTAACAATATCAACAATCTCAGAGAAGTTGATAGATAATGCTCAGGTTCCAGTGAGAGTTAAACGTCCTTTTAAGAGGAACTTGGTGGTTTGGGAAGATGAAGTGGAGTCATCCTTGGGTCCATAACGTCTTGTCTTCAATACCGATGTACCTTGGTAACCAACCACAGTATATATGAATTGAACTATGTGTCGCCTTTCGGTTGAATAATGGAGGGCTAATTGTTTTTCACCCTTTTCTCATTCAATTCTTTTTCATCATGACCCCTTCTGCTTCAGGGGACTTCGCCTAACTAGAACCTTGTTGGGTTTATTCGATACTAGCTGGACCTGGTCGCTTTCCCATTCTCATTTCTTTTCTCCTTTTTGGTATTGTTCTAAGGACTCACACTATCTAATTAAGTTATTGCTGGAGAATCCTCTTGGTTTTAGGGATCATGGGAACAAATACCTAACCTTATCATCCTTATATCACCATACATAAAGTAAAGTTGAGTGGTCTATTTGGTATTGTTCATCATACATTGGAACCAATTGAAAACCATTTTAAAATCAATCCAAATACTTGTGATATATTATTAAAGCATTTTGTGCTGAATTATTTTTGATATTTTTTTAGAACAGAGCTCTCCTCAACATGTGCATCAAGTGTTTGAAATCATTTTGCACACGGAGGCAAGAGAAAGAATTAACTTCTTTGATTTCCATTTTCTAAAAGATATCAACATCACTTCCCTGGATCAAAAAAAGTTGATAAAGCATATAAGGGAAGGATGAGGTTTTCATAAGTTTACTCTCAATATGTGCCATGTGGTTTGAAGAGTTTTGCATACAAAGTAGAGTTTTACATTGATCGCTTTCAAATCTTTGTGGTTTAAGATAGATGCTCCCCCTCAACATGTGCATGGAAAATTTGAAATCGTTTGGCACGTGTAGGAAGGAGAACTTGTACATCCTTATAAAACCATTTACCGAATTATCAGATTAAATCTAATTTAAATCACAAATTCTCCCCCGATCACAATTATCAAATCATTTGAGAATTGTGATCTCTGTATATTTAAATTGATTTTGAAAGTTTTTAAGGGGAATTGTGACTTGATTATGAAAGCGTTTTAACTGATAAGGATCAGATTTTTAGACTTTAAACTCCATTGAATAAGCATGCATGATTATCTTTTGAGAACAATTGAAATAACCTTTTAATTTAGTTGAAATCATTCTCCCCCTCAATCAATGACATAAGTTGTTGATTGAGAGATAAATATTTTGACACACTTTAAGTCCAAATGATTTCCAAAATAGAGTCAGGATTATTTTTCAAACAATTAGTTCATTAGATAGTAAGGATTTGTTTAAAAGAATCGAGCAAGAGATTTGAAAACCTAAGATAAAGCATGGCTCGTTTCTTTCTTTGAAAAATTCTTGCACAAATGACAATAAAACCATTGTTTCTCTTTCTCCCAAAAATATTTTTGATTTTTTGATTTTTAATTTAAATTGAACAACATCAAAAGTCAGGTGTCATTCTTTGAATGACAGCACAAAACCAGAGTAGATATTATGAGCGAAAAAAAAAACATGACAAAAGGACAATATTTTTGAATATTTTTGAATTTTTCAAATTTTATGGATTTTTGAAGGTTTTATAATTTAACATATTTGTTTTTAGAATAAATATATACAAGAGATAGATGAAGGAAACCTTTTACTCCTCTTCTTCCTCTTGAAGGCGTTTGAGTGTTTTAAGTTGTAGGCTCTTTAAGACCTAAGCGTGGAAGAATAAACTCAAGCGTTCTCTAAGCTTTGGTGAAGAATGTCAAGCTAAGCGAGTGAGTCCTGAAAGTAAAGTTCCACCACTTCAACTTGCTCCTGATGAAATGATGTGAATGTCTATGTGCTTTCTTAGGTATGCACGTTGTTTACGAGAGAGAAATAGCACTTTATTATCGATCTGAGAGGATTTTGTTAAATTCAAAGCCATAGTCCGGATAATTGTGATCTCATCCATAGGATTTGGCAACAAAGATATGGCATAATGTCGACCCTACTGTAGAGGAAATAAAGTACTCATTTGCTGCTGAAGGCAAACTCTGGCTTATCACCCTTGGCGAGAACCTCAGGGCGTGCCCGACGGTATCTTGATCTGCATGATCGACATCGCGGCATGTTGGTGACATCTGCAGGTGTCTTCCAGTACCAAAGTCCCATATTGATGGTTCCTTGGAATCTGCAGAAAGATCCGTTTAACCCATTTCAAGGTGCTTTTTAGTGAAGCTTAGCACGGTATCTAACACACATGAAAATAGCGAATAAGATGTCTATCTACTAGGCGTGAGGTACATGAGGGGATCAATCATACGACGATATTTTGTTTGGTCTACCATGATCGAGTGGTCCTCATCTAGTTTAGTTCATTCAATCGTGGAGTGTCAACATAGTCACTTGAATCAAATCCAAATTTCTTTAAAATCTCATTTGCATATTTAGATTGATTTATGAAAATGCCTCCGGGACATTGTGAAATTTGTAATCCCAAGAAAAATGACATTTGTCCCATCATTGACATTTAAAATTTAGAACCCATTTTGTTTGAAAATGGTCACCTCATTAAGGAATTCGGTGAAATAAAGATGATATCATCAACATAAATTTGAGCGTGAATTAAATGTTTGCACTTCACGGTGAACTTGGATCATTTGGATCCTTTCTTTGAATCCCGATAGATAGAAGAAACTTTGATAGCGTATCATACCATGCCTTGAGCTTGCTTTAAATTTGTAAGATCCATTTCAAACAATAGCGTGAGTAGGATGCTCACGGAGTTTCAAAGCCTGGTTAGGCGGCGTGACGACTTCTTTAAGATCTCCATTGAAATGTCGTCTTTACATCCATCGATGAACTACCGTGTTCTTACTAGGCATTAGCCAGAAGATTAGGTGCCTATAGAACAGCAGAACTGAAAAACGATTCTTCAAAGTCAATACCCTCCTCTTGACGGTATCCTTTAGCAACTAATCGAGCCTTGTTCTTTAACACATCACCATGATCATCAAGTTTCACTTTGAAGATCCATTTTAGAGCAATGATCATAGTACAATCTGGAGTAGGTACTAATTCCCATACATCAAGTCGATCAAACTCATGAATTTCTTCTTGCATGGCATTGAACCAACAATCTTCATTCATGGCAGTTTTAGCATCTTTTGGTTCGATCTTAGAGAGTACGGAGTTGAAGAAGGACCATAAGGCATTTGTTGCAAGTTTTTTCCATGTGGATACTGGATAAGAGGGATTTCCAATGATGTTGTCCATGGATGATCGTGTCCATTTTAGAGGTGTTGTGAGAGGACTAAAGTAAGTCGACTCTCTCGAAGGAGATGGTTACGATGATGATTGTTCAGGCAAATATGTTTTCAAATGGAGCATCTTGAGGACTAATGAGGATAACTATCATTGATGAAAGCAGTTCCATGATGTACATTTGAAGATTGATGATTTGTTGATGAGGCGATGATGGTATGACTTCAATGATGAGGCCCGAAGGATTGACTTCATTCGGGAATATGGCGACCTCTGTTGTAAGAATCGGCAGTTCATTAGCTTGGCTCATAATGTTCATCAACATAGGATCAACAATTTCTTTAAATCATCTTACCAAAGAGGAATTTGCATATGGAGTTCTTTGGAGATGTTTGATCAAGGATGAACCTATGGGACCGTTTTTGAAGTCGCGGGTCTGACTGGATTTTCGAGAAACTTGGCTGGCCGAATTAAAGCTCATGGCGTAGCGTGAATTGTTTCCATGATATCTGGTTCTCTCTATTCGTACTTGTTTGGTTATCCAAAATACTCTAATATCGGCTTTAGCTTTCGGTTTTCCCAAATCTTGACCATCGTTGGTTGGATAACATAAAGCACCAAACACGAAGGTATGATAGTCCGAGGTTTTCTATTGTGGACAAGTTCATAAGGAGTCTTTCCATGAGAAGTATGAATTAGGGATCGATTTTGAGTGTAACAAAGTAGTGGCAATAGCCCATTGAAACATTGGAACCTTTGAGTAAATCGGCGTTATCCTTGCGAACTACGAAGAGTTCAATTTAGATCTTTCGACTACACCGTTAGAGAGTTGAGGAACACTTCTTTGTCACAATTCTCAATTTCCGTTCATTTCTCATACTCCATATTCATCATTTCATAACGGTTCATTCATGATTTTTGCATTTCACATTAAGCAAAATTTTATATTTATAAAGCGTTATCGCGTGAGTTATTATTTTGAATATTTAATCCGATACTTCCAAAAATGATCCCAATATATTTTATACTTACATTTAGTTTATAGAAACTATATTTTGAGTTTACCTAGTGTTTTAAATTTATTTTGTATATAAATGTTAAGTTATATTATGCGTGTTTCTTAAAAATTATACGATAATTATATTATCACCCAATTATGCAAAATATATTTTACAATTTTATGATCTTAATATAATTTACCTTGATCCATTAAAATTTATTTTAACTAAAACTACTATAGTTTCACAAATGTATACAAGTTACCATTTATCTCAAATACACTTACATTTTGACTTACACATTTTATACATATACATTATAAAAAAAAAATATATATTTGAGAAACAACCCCAAAACCGAAACTATGGGGTTGTCTATTAATGCTTTGGTAAAAAATTTCTCCATAACTATATCAATACTCAATCTCACTTTCATCATTCATTTCACAATCATTCAAAGTTCAAGCTAGATATTTTTTTCTCTCATCTTTCTTGTGTCTAAAAACCGGTCATACAAGGGAGTACAAAGGGGATCATCACAATTTTTCCAAGACAAGTGTATTACAATCTAGATTACACTCTTAATTAAGGTTTTGAAATAAAAACCTAGGGTGTTTAGGTTAATCCTTGGTTCTAATCACCTCATCATATCACTTGTAAGCATCTCATATTTATTTTTCATCTTACATATTCATTTCATACTCATCTCATCATTTTTGAACAAAAACATGCAAGACTTGTGTTAATTTATACCATTTTAATTTTTAGTGTTTTATACATATAAAGTCATCTATAATTATTCCTTGGTTTATATTGGTCTTGATGATGTTTAGGAACCCATGACACCCTAAGAAGGTGTATGGTAGGATTAGAATCGCTTTGGAGTTGATTTGAAGGGATTGGAATAGGTTTAGTGCAGAGAAAACTATTTTTCGATAAGTATAAAAGTGGTCTGTCTTTTGTTTTCTTGGAAAGTCCGACAGTAGGCACGAAATTTTGGCCTGATATTTAGAATATACTTTAAAAGCGAATCCATGGCCATGAGCGGTTAAAGCGGAGTTATATTGAAGAAGTTATGGATTTTACAAGTTTGTGGCAAGAAATATATATTTTTCAGAAAATTCAGCAACCTATTTTTGGTTTATCGAGTCAAAAGCGAGTCCTAAACTTCTAATTATTTAGACTTATCAAATATAGTAGTATACATTGTCTGAAGCTAAGGGCGTATTATGCAGAAAGCGGATTTGAAGCGACTTAAGATATACGGCGTCATAAAAATTAGCGCTTATTATTTCTAGAAAAACTATTTATTTTGGAGACATTACTGGTAACTAAAATGACTGTAATGATGTTGGTTTTGAGGATGTGGAACTTTTGGAGCGAAATGTTTCTAATAAAATGAGATCATGAGCATATTTTTAAAGCGAGCCCGTTTGTATAGCGGAGTTTTAATAAATTAATTATGCTCAAACTTGCAGAAACTCATTTTAACCAACATTTTAGCCAAAATCATCATCTTTAACCCTTATTATCTTTATGTTGAGACCTTTGGCGAAAACTCGCGAGCGAAACTTCTAGATTTCGATACAAACTTTGAAAACCGTCGAGTTCGTTCTCTAGTTCGACGTACACCATTTAGACTAGTTTTTTGAAGCCATTTTTTTTAATCTCATGAAATTTAGGCGACATTGTTTTCTGACGTGAAAATTTCACTATAAATCATTACAAAACCATTGTAGGATGACATTTTGGCGTAAATACTTGTAAAGTGATTTTAATAATGGTCAAGGCGTCAAAAGGTATTTTGGCAGATAAGTATTATTTTTCAAAAACTTCAGAATGGTATAAGTAAGATACGAAATGCATGCCTAACATTACATCATAACTCAAGTCATAACATGTTGGATATTTTAGTGTAATTGGATTAAATTGTTTTGACCAATTTCATCATAATAATACATCATTTAGGTTTGGAGGTCGCAGTGCACCTCTTTTGATTTATTATGATCTTGGTGAGAAGCCACTGAGGGCAGTCATTACGGTCTGAAATCTAGAGGCGTACCTTACGCTGGGAACTCAAAGTGGTGGAAAAATTTATTTCCACTAAGTTGTTATAAAAACTTGCTAAAATTCTGACAGAAGAATGCTTTGAAGTTATGTTTCTCTTGAAGCTTTGTTTTATGAAGCATTTCAGTTATATTCTCAGATGGTAATTTCGGAAATGAGGGACATAACTTGACAACTTGAAACCTAAGCGCAAGCTATCATCTTCATTATATATATGGTTTATTTGGTGGTTATTTTACATTAAGCGGTTCATAAATCTCGAGAACCATAAGAAAATTCTCAACTCTGAATTGTATCAGATTAAATAGTTTGGTAGAGCAGCAAAATTGATTCGTCGAAAGTGTTCACGCGCTTCTGAGATATTAATCATATCAGTTGGTGGTGGTGCATTCTTGGGTATATCCCTCGAATCGAATCACTTCAAGATGAGCGAACCACGATTAAATGAAAGATCACGAACAATTGGAAGAAGTTTTAGGCGGGATTTTCGTAGATGGCAAAGAAGATGCACTTTTATCGCGGAATAAAGTGGTATATGTTACGAGTACCGTGCCACCTTTGGCATTTGAGAATGAACTTAACTTTGGGAGCAGTTCTGCATTCTAAGTGGGAATGAGGACTACATATGTGGTCATATTCTGCGTATGTCGATTCACTTATTTGATATTTATCAAACGTAGAGTCGCAAAAGAATTATGGAATACAGAAGCCAAATACATGGCGAAGATCGTCTAGTAAGAAATACGGTTGGTAATTTTAATAACTAAATAATGGTAGACCTTTAGCGTCATGGGCACCACCAATTGCAAGGATTTTAGGACCGGTTGCACAATATGATATGAAAATGGATGAAATCCTCTAGTATCATAGATAAGCTGCCCCTCTTGGAAAGATTTTAAAAACAATCTTAAACATAAAAGAATTGAATGGGTTGAACTTGGAAGTCATTTCCAATTATGAACAATCCATACAAATATGAAGGGGTTACTTGGTCAGTGACACTAAAACCATGGCTGGGTCTACGTGAACATAATATGGAGGAGGGTGAATCCTCCAAGGCTGTGAAGGCGAAAAGTAGCAGCAATAACAACAAAGGTTACGATAAGAAACCAAAAGTGACTGTTGGAAGTGTAGGAGCCGGACACTTTAAGAAGAAGATAGGTCTAAGGGGTGGAGGTAAAAGAAAGAGAATTTGGTGCTGGTGGATCCAAGGATCACGAAAAGAAGGTTTGTTTTGGTACCTCTTGATCATTATTGAAAATTATTATGTATCAATAATTTCGAAACATTCTATGTCACAGGATGATGATTTATCATGGGTATGGATTAGGGAGCAACATGTGTATGCAAAAAATCTTCAATGGTTCAAGGACTTTAAACCAATTGAAGATGGATCTTCTATTAAAGATGGGCAATGTTGCAAATGACTGGTTAGAACTAAGGACTTCATCAGTCTACCTTACGGAAACTCTTTACTTTTAAACAATATGTTGTGTATGTACACAGTGACCGTAAGAATTTAGTATCCGGTATTGTATTAAATGTGGCTACAAGATCTTGGCGACAAAGTACATATTGTCTGAACATGGTACCTTTATTGGCTTTGGATATTTGAATGTGTTAAATTAAATTTGGATGTTTAAGTTTGTTTATAATTCTATTTGCATGGCTTCACTAGTTCTAGCAATAATTGTGGTAAATCCCGAATTATGGCATGCTAGAGGACGGACATTACAAGAGAATGAAAGACATGTCAAAATGACTAATGCCTTTTTGAATTGAATGGTGAAAAGTGTAAAACTTGTATGTTGACTAAGATAACTAGACAACCTTTACGAATGTCATTAGAGATACTAAGGTATTAGAACTTGTACTTTGATTTGTGTGCATTCAACTTCGTAAAAAGTATGTAGTTACTTTTATTGATGATGCTACTAGATATTGCTATGTTTACTTGTGTCATACAAAAGATGAAGCTCTTGATAAGTTTAAAATTTATAAAGAGAAGTAGAAGCTTTATCATGGTGTGAAGATTAAAACACTTCGCTACGATGGGGAGGTGAATATTATGATCCGGTATATTTTCAATCTCTTGGTACATCATCTCCATGCTCATATACACCAAAATGGTATATCTGAGAAAGAAGAATAGGACATTAAAGAAATGGTTAATTCCATGATATGCTATTCGGCCTAGTGATGGATTTTGGGGGTGAGGCTATGTTGGCGACACATTTATCTATTAAATAGATTTCCTAATAAAGGAACAAGATAACCATGCATGAACTCGGTATAAAACACCTGGAGTTATCTCTGGAGTTTAATTTGTGGCCAATATGAATAGGCTGATCCTAAAATTAATAATATAGGTCAAAGAGGTATAGATTATTATTCGCGGCTATCACGAGAATTCAAAAGTGCTATAGATTCTATGTCATAGAACCTAATGATTATGTATCCGTTCACTCTGTTATTGAGTCACGAGATGCTGATTTTGGCATTGAGGATAGGTTTACATCTTTACCTAAACACAGAACATGATTGCAAGTTCTAGGCACTTTGGTGCATCGACCAAGTGGTTGTTTCTCCTCACTCCTGACACCAGGAGGAGTGTAAAAACGAAAAACCAAATCTTTTGGTGGCGATTTCCAATTATATTTGGTAGAAGGATCAAGGAATGAAATTCAATTTCAATATCAATATTGTTTCAATGTTGCTGAAGATCCTAGGACCTACTGGTGACCTTCAAGGATCTTTGGAAAGAGGCAATCCAAGATGAGATTGACTCTATTATGCACAATAATACTTGAAGCGAACACCACGGTTTTAAACCATTGAATAGTAAATGGATCTTCAAAGGAGAGAGATGAAGGTGGATGGAAGCATAGACAAGTATAAAGCGATTGGTTATCAAGGCTTTAGACAAAAGGAAGGTATTGATTTCTTTGATACTTATGCTCTATTTAGGATTACCACCATTAGATTATTGTTAGCACTTGCGATATACATAATCTTGTAATTCACAAATGGATGTTAAAAGCAAACCTTTAGATGGTGAATTAGATGAAGAGATTTACATAAGACAACCATTTTACGACTAGTTTTTCGAAGCCATTTTTGTTAATCTCATGAAATTTCCGACGACATTGTTTTACGACGAAAAGTGAAAATTTCACTATAAATCATTACAAAACCATTGTAGGATGACATTTTTGGTAAATAGTAAAGTGATTTAAGAATGGTCAAGACGTCAAAAGGGTATTTTTCGACGATAAGTATTATTTTCAAAACTCACAAATGGTATAAGTAACATCTGAAATGCATGCATAACATTACATCATAACTTCAGTCATAACATTCATTTTGGAGTGGGATAGTTCAGGGTCTCACTTTCGTGCACTTCATTTTGTTAGCATATCCATCATGGGTGAGTTCATACCCACTTTACTCGTTTAAATTCTTACAAACTATTTGGAATACATGCTTAAATACTTGTTTCACTCTTGCGAATACTCAAACCATTTATACAATTGTGTTACAATATACTTCTTATATACTTTGGACATTATGTTGGGACTATTGCGATATGTGCCTTAATGTGCTAAACTAGTTTTCAATTATGCATCAATATACAAACTTTAGCAAGCGGTTAACTCTGCGGGAGCGGCGGTGATATTACTAGAGCAGACACCCCCACCGCTTGGGTCCGATGATGGCGTGACTGGGGTGAATATAATCTGTTATTCAATGAAGCGACTACAAACAATTTAGACTTGTCAAGAGGTTCGATTGTTTGTGATTCTTTGCATTAAGTACATGTATATATCGTATTCACCTATGTCCTACTTACAAACAAGATTGACAATTCTATATTTTGGCAATGGGTTGTATGTACAACAGAGTTGCAAGTTTTGTATAGGTAGAACTTGGCGAGTGGATTTAATGCCTTTCTTTTTCAACAATTTTGAAAGGCTTTACATTTCATCACAAACTTATGAACTCACCAACCATTGTGTTGACACTTTTTAGCATGTTTATCTCAGGTCTTAAGGTGATAGCACTTTATGGAGCTTTTGGGTCGAATGGCATACATTGGAGTCTTGTGCTTTTAACAATTACCATTCGACATATTTTGTAAACTCTTTGTGTATTATCAAACCTTGTGATTTCTTGTGGTGTAAACATTAACTTATTCATCGAATGGTAAAGAGCAGTCTCATTTTTACGTATCTCATACTTTCGTGCCATGCCGTTATACCCCGATGACACTATGTTCATTTGCGATATTTTTGGGGTGTAATGATTGGTACCGAGCCTTGGTTATACAGAGAACTGGTTTAGTTCTAGTTCGCAACGCTTCTCCGATCCTTTTTCCTATTGCCTTACACACTTTAAATGCGCATATGTTTTCTTAAGTATTTCTTCTAGAACACCTCATTAGGTAGCGTGGTTTCCTTGTACCAGAGGGGAGTCCCAAAATCTAGTTGGGTCAAAAGATATGGACTTCGGTAATGAGCTTATCTAACTTGATCTATGTGATTCTTGTTTGATGAGATCTGCGAGATCGAGGCTAAATAAGTGTTACTATAAAATTTGGATAGATTTGATGATTTTGCGAGGATGGGAGTTCTCTTGAGGATACTTTGGGAGCTGTGGCGACTAAACCTCATGGTGACTTTAGCACCTAACCGAATTTCTATACACCAAGTCGACTCTGAAGATACTTACCTAAATCCCTCCTTCACGTTTAGAATCGGATGATAGAATGGCTATCTATGAGTAACACCAATGAGAGACATGTATGTTTGGTGGTGTGTACGTGTGAAATGAGGCAATTATAATTATGGCCAACATAATTATAAATCGTCTAACACTGCGTGGACATATCGCGACCATGCATCGTAGATGGAATAATGGACACACCTAGGAACCAATTTGTGTGGTATTATGTTTGAGGGCGTTAAGTATAGACATTGGAATTCAGCGGTTCTTTCCTTGCAGAGATAATGGCACCAAAGAGAAGTAACCGCGAGGTGGTGATGGCAATGCGAGCCGGAGGTGGAATGGGTGGAGGTAGAAGGAGGTGGCGACATGGTAACAATGAATAACAACTGGCGGAAACCACGATTTCATATCGCCATCAACAACAATCTTACTTCCTATTGTCACAAGTTGGAAATCATATGAATAACTTCGAAACCACGGCAAGGGAGCGGTATTGGCGACAATGATGCAGCATGTGGCGGCAACAACAACAACAACAACAACAACAAATGGATCTTGCATGCAAGGAATTTTGGCATGCAAACACGTGGAGTTGATGGTATAGAGTGCTTTGGCTTATACTTCGATGGGTAGAAAGCAGTCGATGTCGACATAATGAATTGTACACATGAGAGGAGTGAAGTATCGCTTGTTTGCTATCGGGGAAGGCATTGACATGGTGGAATACCACACCCTCAGGGCTAGAGGCGAGAAAAGCTGCTATAGGCATGACATGGACAATTTAGAGTTATTGAAAGAGATCTTTGTGGACAATGAAATCACGAAACTAGAGGATGAATTTTATCACCACTCCATGATAGGGGCTGATGTGAAGGAAGCTACAGAATATTTCATGAGTTAGCGGACTAGTTCCTCATCTAGTTACCCGAGTCCAAGAAGAATCTCGAGGTACATATATGGTCTTGTCCATCCAGGTGGAGCTGTGAAAACAAGCTGGTGCCGTCTACAATACAAAGTCGCGATCTTGAGGCAGGAACCACGACGAGCGAGATGGTTAGAAATGGTACTTTGAAAAGCGGTGATAAGAGGAAGGAAGCGAGTGGGTACGAATAAGCGGAATGAACATGGTAGCGGGGACAACAAAGATAAAGTTTTTGTGTAGTGCTTGAACAAAGAGTATCAGGTGCCAGCCAAATGTCTCAAAATCGTCGAAGCGAATGCCATGGACGTCAGACAATTGTTGGTAAATGTATCCGCATATGGTAGCATGATACGTTTTCCTGAAGCCATTGGTAATTGTTAGATTAAGTGAGGTGCAAATTGAAGATGAAACCTGGTGAGTTTTGACATAAACACTTTGACCATACACTTGATTTAACACCAAAGAGTAGAACTTTAAGTATCATCGATTGAATGGCGAGGTGGCGATTCCTTAACTTGAAGGAAAATGTACAATTTCAATTTCCGTTCATTTTCTCTACCGCTATTCATCATTTTCATAGCGGTTCATTCATGATTTTTGCATTTCACATTCATGAAATTTTATATATATAAGCGTTATGGCGTGATTATTATTTTGAATATTTAATCCGATACTTCCAAAAATGATCCCAATATATTTTATACTTACATTTAGTTTATAAAACTATTTTTGACTTTACCTAGTGTTTAAATTTATTTTGTATATAAATTGTTAAAGTTATATTATTCATTACGTGTTTCTTAAAATTATCGATAATTATATTATCACTCAAATTATGCAAGAAATATATTTTTACAATTTTTATGACCTTAATATAATTTACTTTGATCCATTAAAATTTATTTTAACTAAAACTACTATAGTTTCACAAATGTATACAAGTTACCATTTATCTCAAATACACTTACATTTTGACTTACACATTTTATACATATACATTATAAAAAAAAAATATATATTTGAGAAACAACCCCCCCCCCCTAAAAACCGGCCCTATGGGGTTGTCTCATTAATGCTTTGGTAAAAAATTTCTCCATAACTATATCAATACTCAATCTCACTTTCATCATTCATTTCACAATCATTCAAAGTTCAAGCTAGATATTTTTTTCTCTCATCTTTCTTGTGTCTAAAAACCGGTCATACAAGGGAGTACAAAGGGGATCATCACAATTTTTCCAAGACAAGTGTATTACAATCTAGATTACACTCTTAATTAAGGTTTTGAAATAAAAAGGGTGTTAAGGTTAATTTGGTTCTAATCACCTCATCATATCACTTGTAAGCATCTCATATTTATTTTTCATCTTACATATTCATTTCATACTCATCTCATCATTTTTGAACAAAAACATGGGCTTAGTGTTGTTTTATACCATTTTTTTTTTTTTGTGTTTTATACATATAAAGTCATCCTATAATTATTCCCTTGGTTTATATTGGTCTTGATGATGTTTAGGAACCCATGACACCCTAAGAAGGTGTATGGTAGGATTAAGAATAAACTTTGGAGTTGATTTGAAGGGATTGGAATAGGTTTATGTGAGAAAAACTATTTTCGATAAGTATAAAAAGCGGTCTGTCCTTATTTTGTTTTTCTGGAAAATCCGACAGTAGGCACGAAATTTTGGCCTTGATATTTAGAAAATATACTTTAAAACGAATCCGTGACCGCTTGAGCGGATTAAGCGGGTTATACGAAGGAGTTATGGATTTTACAAGTTTGTGTGAAAATATATATTTTGAGAAAATTCAGCAATATTTTTGGTTTATGCGAGTCAAAAGCGAGTCCTAAGCTACAAATTATTTATTTATCAAAATATAGTAGTATACTTTGATCTGAAAATAGGGCGTATTATCAAAAGAAAGCAGTTTAAAACGACTAAGATATACGTTTTCATAAAATTGCCGTGCTTATTATTTAGCTTCTATTATTTGAGACAAAGTGTTCACGTAACTAAAATGACCATGTTGAGGGCTGTTTTAACGAGGATGTGGAACTTTTGGAGCGAAATGTCTTCTAATAAAATGAGATCATCGAGCATATTTTCTAAGCGACCAACCGTTTGTATAGCGGAGTTTAATAAATTAATGGTCTGCTCAAACTTGGCAAACTCATTTTTTAACCAACATTTTAGCCAAAAATCATCATCTTTAACCTTATTATCTTTATGTTTCGAGACCTTTATGGCGAAAACTCTGAGCTGAAACTTCTAGATTTCGATACAAACTTTCCAAGCCGCAGTTAGTTCTCTAGCGTTCACATGACACTAGTTTTTGAAGCCATTTTTGTTAATCTCTGTGAAATTTAACATTATTGTTTCGACGAAAAGAGAAAATTTCACTATAAATCATTACAAAACCATTGTAGGATGACATTTTGGCGTAAATACTTGTAAAGTGATTTAGAATGGTCAAGGCGTCAAAATATTTCGACGATAAGTATTATTTAAAACTATGAAATGGTATAAGTAACATCTGAAATGCATGCATAACATTACATCATAACTCAAGTCATAACATTCATTTTAGGTCGAATAGGATCGTTAGGATCACTTTCGTGCACTTTTTTTGTTAGCATATCCATCATACCGGGTGAGTTCATACCCTTTTACTGCGTTTAAATTCTTACAAACTATTTGGAGATACATGCAAATACTTGTTTCACTCTTGCGAATACTCAAACCATTTATACAATTGTGTTACAATATACTTCTTATACACTTTGGACAATATGTGTGGTTTATTGCGATATGTGCCTTAATGTGCTAAACTAGTTTTCAATTATGCATCCACATACAAACTTTAGCAGCCCGGTTAACTCCTGCGGGCTGCGGCGGGAAGTATTGATAGTGTCGGTGACACCCCACCCTTGGTCACATGGCGCGGGGTGAATATATCAACCTTCAAATGAAGCGATTGCAAACAATTTAGACTTGTCGAGGTTCGGTTAACGTTCTTTTGCATTAAGTAGTAATATATATATTCGCTGCCACAACCAAATTGACAATTCTATATTTGGCAATGGGTTTTAACCACGGTTACAAGTTTTGTATGGTATGGAACTTTTAGGCCGAGTGATTTACAATGCCTTTCTTTGCATAAACAATTTTTGAAAGGCTTTACATTTCATCACAAACTTATGAACTCACCGACCATTGTGTTGACACTTTTTAGCATGTTTATCTCAGGTCTTAAGGTGATAGCCTTTCATGGAGCTTTTGGATTAGCATGGCATACATTGAGTCTTGTGCTTTTAACAATTACATGTTTGTAAACTCTTTTGTATTATCAAACCTTGTGATTTCTTGTGGTGTAAACATTAACTTATATATCGAATGGTAAACTTTTCAAAGCGTCTCATTATGAGGTGGTTTTACGTATCCATACTTTGTGCTATGACGTTATACCCCAATGACACTATCGTTCATCGCGATTTTTGGGGTGTGACATTCTTTGGAGACTGATTCATTTTCATAAAATTCATTAGTACTTTATTAACAAACTTCAGTTCCATTGTTAGATTCGGACGATTGGGACCGTTTTGTTGAGTCGGATCTGGAGTTGTTTAATGAGTTTAATGATGACATCGGGAGTTTAGATCCTCAATAAGCTTAACCCAGTGAATGGGTAGGGTCATCGCCACTACTAACATATATTTCTTCCCATTAATAGATTGCACTCTCATTGGGCGCCGAGATCCATATGAAGGTATAAGAACTTCCATACGAGTTTGTGTGGTTTGTGGGCATATTGAGTGCTTTTCCCAATTGGCGGCAAAGATGATCTTTTTCATATTTAATCTGGGTAAGCCTCGACAAGATCCTTTATGGAAGGGTTGTTTATGGTCTTGGGAGTTCAAGTGATGGAGAAGACGATGCCATAACCAAGACTTTGTTTTAGCCTGCGGCAAGCGGATTGGAAAAGACTTCATCATGTCATCGATAGAGAAGTGTATGGATCGAACCTCGAGTACCTCTTATAATTCCGCCATCAAGTTCAGCAAGCAAGTATGTTTTCTAAAAGCCACTTCTAGATGAATCACGAATTGACCCATGAAGAACAAATTATGACCAAGACCTTCCACATAATATACCACAAATTACACTTTTACCAACCACATAATCTCCATAAACCATAATAGCTCAAAAGGATTGGTTCGAATCTAAGCCATCGATGAATTTACTCATGAAGTTCATGAGCATGACAAGGTCTCAGTCATATGCTTGGAACGAGTCGGTACCGAAGCGATTTGAATGATCTGCGAGTTGAACAGACAGAATGGATAATGGATAATTGGGATCCCCATAGTTCCCATTTGGTTAGCATGCGATGAGTTGAACACCATAGAAATAGAAACATCCATATCAAAATTTGAAGCAATGAATCATTATAAATAGATCGATTACTGATATTAAAGGTATTTGCCCTATTTAAGTATGTCCACTTCTTAAGGGAATAGTTCTACCATTGGCATCCATTTCTAGTAGGCATTGTGCGATTAACCTTATGGCCAGCGGTATCCATTGATAACCTATCTTACTAAATGTTACCTTCCTGGAGGCTTCCACGTTTTCTTTCCACTTCTTTTCTCTTTGCCTTACTTGCAAGATATTTTTGCATTAACAATATAGAGGGTTTGACGGCATTAGACCAAGCATTCACATCACATTCATGATTAAAATCGCATTATTTAGCGAGAGATCATTACAAGGTTTGCAAATAGTGTCGAATTTTAATTAATTACGATGCGCCTTATGGCTAATACTAGAATCCACATTAGTTTTATTAGGCTCAAACTTAAAGTTCTTAGGTTGATCTTCTACTCTCTTCTAATGCATTCTTAGCTTTAGAGGTCCTATCATTCGTGTATTGTCTTGAGACTTTGACACTTCGCTTTAATTCACGATTACTCACAGTAGGGAATGGGAACATTGGTTTGTTTTTCTTCACATGGAGATCGATAAAAACAATGATTAATGTGTTAGGAAGTTAGGAAGCTCAAAAGAATGAGAAAGACATAGTTTTGTATTAGATAGAAAAGGGAGAAGATGTTGTGTTTCTAGAGAAGAAAAACACACACACTTCTTAGCCTTATACAAAGTGAACTTCCTACCCTCTAGTTGGGACTAGGAGGGTATATATACTTGAGACAAGTCTAACTTAGCACTATTGACTAAACTAGTCCTTGTGAATGAGTAAAGAAAGAAACTAATGCAATTCTCGTAATGACTTCACTTTAGCGAGGCTAACAATCTCTCCCAAGTGATGTCATGCGGGGAGTTGCTATAATATTCCCCTACAAGCTAAATACAACGAGATAGCGCGGCGGCTCAAAAGTGTCTTCCGGTCATCAAACTTCATGAATCTTATCTGCCACTTGAAGAGCAATCACGGAGCAATCTAATTAGGGATTAAACGACCTTTTGCTCTCCCTAATTAGTGCTCTCCCCAATGACAACCTTTAGGTGAATTTCACTGAATTGAAGAAGTCTTTGATAATTAAATTAGAACGTCTTTAGTCTTCTAACGAAAAAATGAAAAAAGGCATAGACTCTGACCTTCTTCAATTGTCCATTGAGGAATAAGATATCAACATCTTCTCACCAAATGCATTCCGGTTACCTTTCATATATCAAATCGACCCATAATGTACACATTTCTCTCCCGATGGTTCTGATTTGTCGGAATCGGCATATAATTGTGCATGAAGCATGCTTGGAAGCATTCTATCATAAATCAAATCTGACCCGTGAGAAGATGTTCGATGAACAATACCATTTTAAATTGTCTAACTCATCTCAACCCCACATCCAAAAATTCAATAACATGCGTAGTAACCACATGTGAGGATAATCAATAACCGAACTTGAGGATGAAGTAAAATCTCAGAATAGTTACTTAGCTTGTACTATCCTTGTGAAAAACGGTGTACCCAATGTACAAAACCTCTTGGCGGTATCCTCAACTATTGAGACAGAGGTATTGCTACTGTGTGGGTTAAGAAGAATCAAAATGTAACTAGATAGCAAGTCTTCATCACACTGAACATATTTTCCCGGACAAGTCATCTTGGAAGAAAGAAAGGCGAAATAAGTAAACTGGCCCGTGAAGCGTGCTTCACACCCAAATAAATAATAAAGAGTCATCTCCGTGGTCACATTAAAATTCATCGAAAACTTTAGCCGTGAACGTAGTATCCTCATGAAAATTTTCTTGACCAAAATACCACGCATTATATGACTCATACCAATTATCAAAACCAAGTATCAATCCTATAATTTAAAAAAAATTATTAAAATTGGCTCTTTTTGGCGGGAAAACTTGAGTAAAATTTAATTTTTCGAGGAGACTAAACGTTCAATTTTTATGCGAGATTCAAATTTTGGTTTAGCGTGAAAATTTTGGTCAAAAATTCAAATTTTTGGGCCCTAAATTCAAATTTTAGGGTAAAGCGTCAAAATTGTGCTTTCAAATTTTCATACGACCTTAGAATTGATTTTTATAGTGAATTTCAAATTTTGAAGAAAATTTTTAAGAACCAAGGTTCTGATGCGACTTCGAAGCACCTCAACAAACAATCTTCATCCCACAACCCCTTTTGTCGTTGAATCGATCCTAAATCAACTATCGAGAACACCACCTTCATGTTTAACTCAGCAACACATTCAGTAGGTCTTAGAAAAGCGAGCCTCTATGTTGGCAAAAGGTGGATTATCTTCAATAGACAAAGTCGAATGCTCCATTACATCAAGACCAACCTAATAGGAAGCTCATGATTAAATCCATTCGGGATGGACCCTTCCATTCGACAAGGGATTCATGTGCAAAATCGGATAACACCTCCATCCACCATCCTCTCATCTTCCAGGCTCGGAATACGCGAAGAGGATCGAGAAACAAGAGTCGTCTCGATGACATGGCAATTCATATTGTCGGCTGGGTTTACCAATAGACATTTTCTTTGGTGCGCTGGTTGTGACACTTTCGATATGTGGGAACGTGTTGAAGCGGCTATGTTATGGAGCAGTGGTAAACAAGACATGGAGAACAATTTCGCTGAATGGAAGTTTACATCTACACCCGGAAGAATCCATTGAATCCTACTATGGAAGGTTTTACACTTTGATGAATGAGCTTATCAGAAACAAGTTGGCACCCAGAACAATCGTTCAAACATCAAGTTCTGAATAATCTTCGAGGAAAAGAATGGGGGACGATATGTCACATTGTCAACCAAACAAAAGACCTTCATCGGGTGAACTTTGATGGCAGAATGATTTCAACAAAACCAAAATTTGAAGCAGAATGAAGTCGGTAAAGAAAGATTGTCAAAGAATCATGATCCATTGGCACTTATTGCAGAATCAACCTTAATACCAACAACAAGCTTCATCATCTTCCACCAACAACAACTGCAATACCGCATTCCACAACCTCAACAACAGGTTCTATCAACCCGGTATCCACAATACCGGGAACAAGGAATCAGCGATCCTGGCTGAAGTCGAAGCGACCTTACAAGGTATTTTCTTTATTGGATAAAGCATTTAGCGGTCGCATGGGTATCGAGGCGTTAGTATCGGAATCGGTTGAGTCGAGAATGTTGGTTATTGACAAGAATAGAATGTTGGGAATAAGCGGTGGAGTATCGGAATGGCAATGTTGCGCTCGGTCGTTGGGATTATGGAAATGTGAATGGGGGTATCCAGTTAAGTGTTATAGCTGTCGAGGAGTGGAGTGGCATGGCAAGGAATTGTCCTACTAAGCGAAAAGAAGGATTTTCGTATCTTGAAAAGCTATCTTTGTTAGCATAAAGGCGAGAATGCTGAATGGGTTGAGTCTTGAGGAACATGACTTTAAGCTATTATGGATGACCTGGAAGACCTCAGCAAATGTGAGCTGCATCTACATGAAATCTTGAGGGAGACTAAAGTCGCGCTGAATCGAAGCACCTCTGTCTATTGTTAAATCGTGATATCGAGGTACCAATCATTGATCAATAACAATGTCATATGTGATGTGTTTACTCGCAGTGAGCAATTACGTGACGCCATCACCTTACTTTTATATACGGACAATCGAGTTGTAGCAATACGAACTCAAACTCCATATGTGGATCCTAGTGGAAGTACGTGGCGCACAAAAAATCAAGTAGATGAAACCATTATTATTGTTAATCATTAATCAATCAATGTGGCATTGAAGTTGAGAAAGTTAGAGCGGTCAATGTGAAGTTAAGGCGAATGCTAAATTAATGTGACGAGAGTTACAAGAGCCTGCCAACCTATGAATTTCATACAAAAACTTTGGAATTAGAAATTGGTTGCTCGAGATACGTTTTAAGAGAACAACAATTGCAAATCAAGTATGACACTTGATGTGTGAATTTGAATTAAAATCTTTAAACAAAGAAATTTAGATCTAAACAACCAACTTTCTAAACAAAACAACTTTTCGATCTTGAAAAGAAAAGCAGTTGATTCTTGATTTTTCAAAGCGAAGATTCTCTTCTTGATGAAATTACGGATAAAAATGAAACTATCAAAAAATTGGATAATTTAGCTGCCCAGCGGGTATTCCTAAAACAAAAGATGCTAACTCTAATCCAGCAAATCCGATTTTCACACTTCACATAAAATGGCTCTTGGTAACTTCCTCCTTGGATTCCTCAGAAAGCTTCGAGAAAGAGCGGAATGTGTTGAACAATGGAAAACCTTTGCATGAACCCATAATTGTTCGTGATTCTCTTGACACGTTGGAACTATCTCGAGTAGGTAAAAATGAAACAAAAGAATCGGATCTTAAACGATTGATTATAACAAATGGAACAAAATTAATGGGATTACTTTTGTTAATCAAAAAACAATCAGTTTTCCACCACCGCAGTGTTTCAAACAAAGTGTCATCACCGGTTCAAAACCGGTTTCAAAGCGCAGGTTGTAGTTTCAAATCTCTTTCAAAATTGAACAAATGTCTTCAAACAATCCTTTAACACAAGTGACACTAGAAGCATTTTAGATGGCGTTAAAACTAGAATTGGGTATCTTGAGAGTACATTAAAACTAAAACCAATATTACAACAAACATGCACGGTTTAATAGTTTTGATAATGAGAGCGAGAAAAAGTTTTTGAAACTAATTGCCCCTCGGTGAATGCCATCGGTGCAAGGGTAATTCATGTGAACAAGCACTTTTGAAAAAAGCAGTGACTTTGTCAAGGACCATAAATCCTGACAAAAAGCAAGCTAGCAAAGTTTTGAACACATCAAAGTTTTGGAAAATTTAAATGATTCTCTCTTCGAAGATGTTATGACTACCGACATCATGTCCATTATCTTACAAACATATTCTGTTGAAGATCATGAAGAGACTCGATCACGAGACCTCACTTAATTGTTTCAAAATATGAAAATGCTCTTGCAAAACTTGAAATAGAAAACGTGTCCTATTTTAAACAACTTGTAAAATCGAGGAATGCTGACAAATTATTATTATGGCGTGCCTACAAGGACATGCAAAACAAAATGATCTTTTGAGAGCTTCGGTAGGATGTCTAAAAAGAGGTTGTGGATACTAAGTTTGCAAAACCATTGGTGAGGAGAAAACAAATTAGGTTTTCAAACCAAAAATGTCTATTTCTCAGTTTCCTCCAAAAGCCAATGAGAAAAATGATTTGTCCAAAAGCTTGGTCCCTCCAGACTTTACCTATTAAAGGTATCAAGACATTTTTGATAAAAAAAGAATGAAATTATAACACTTCTAGGAATAGTACCGCGGAATGACCGCCAAATCAGTTAAAGAATACATTTGGTTCTAACAACATGTCAACAATCACTATCTAGAAAAGCTAGGAGAAAAAACACATTTCGAAGGCAAAATTCTAGGTGCAACATCTAGGGTGATGAATTCTAAAATTTCAAAGCCTTTGCTAGTAGTAGTAAACCATTACCTAGGAACACTTTACAAAAGACTAGGAATTGGCTTGCATCTAGAGTAGTTCTATAAAAGAAAATGCTATGCCCTTAGAATACAACACTAGAATTCTAAGTCTTCTTGAAACAAGAATCAATTTCCAAAAGGCTGGTGACAAAATAGCTATGCTTGTTTTAAACAAGAATATTGAGATTTCATTAAGTACTACATGTAAAAATGTGTCTTTAAATCATTATGCATGTGCCTACAATATCTTAAGGAAGATAATTCTCGTGCCAAAGCACAATCCGCTAAGACACCAAATAGAAACAAGCCGTTGATAAAATGTCAAAACAAAAGAAACCTAATAGGTGGATCTCGTCGGGGCGTATTTTTCAAAAAATGAGTCTTCATACATACGAGAAAGCAACTCCTGAATCTTACCTTGGGTGGATACCCAGGGCAAGTTTTCAACGAAATAGGTCTTAGATGGATTCCTTGGGAAGATTTTTGATACTTGCTCCAACAGATAATAGTGAAACATCGAGGATAAGTAAAATGCCACTACAACCGTTGATAGTGATCACCCTCATAGTGAGGAATCTTGTGCTGCATGAAAAACTCTGCCTTTGGGCTGCGGGGTGAATCAAATCAGTTGAACCCGACTCAGGAGGGTTTCAATTACGTAAAATCTTCTTCTTCATTTTTCTCTTCTATTTTTGATTTTCCATTTCAATACATAAAACCAACAAAGAAAAATACAAAAATAAAAAATCTTTCAAAAATATAAAAACAATATAAAATCAAAAATCCAAAAATATTCTTCCTCGACATGTCTACAATGTATTCGATAGTTTCATACAGAAATGTCATTCAACAATGATACGGGCATGTAGAATGCTTGGCGAGTGTTCTTTAATATGTTTTCTAAAACATGTAATTTCTCAAATTTCTTCATATAATGGCTTTTAATACATCGATGCAGAAACAGGGACGAAAATGATGTTTTTAATTCAAATCAAAACTAGTGGCTTTTGATGAAAAAAAATGGGCGTCTGTCGATTACCATTTAAAATGGTGAAAATCATCATCATCTTGAGAGCACCTTTCAAGATTGTTCAAAAGATTTTTCAAAAATCTTTCAAAATATTTTGTGCTGAAGAATAACTCCTAAAACCAACAAATTGAATATGCTTTATTAAAGGGAAGTAAAACAAATGTTCCAAATTCATGCTTCAATCATATCGTTTGTCTCCCCAAAAATATTCTAAAATGTTGTTTAATCAGTTGATATCAAAAATATCGCTTATCTTATTTTTGAGGGGATGATTAAATGTGATCAAAAGTTTTAATGATGCGTGGTTTAAATCTCATAATGAGCTTGACTCGAGGCCGGAACCAATGGTGGCGACAATCATGTACCATCTCGGAAACCTTCTATGGACTTGACAGGATGGGTAATAATTTCAAGCTAGTTCTCTAGTGATGTAAATGTGTCTCGAATCGGTCTAGTTCATTTAAAGTTGATCAATTCAAAAGACGAAACTCTACCCTCTATGTGCTAGATTTAAAAACAAAACTTATGAGTATTTTATGTAGGGAGTGTTTACGAAAATATAAATCAGGGTGTTTCAAACATGTTTTCTATCATACACTCACGAGAGATTCTCAAGAAAAATGGTTTATGGCAACATGGGACGATCATGGAGTTAGGTGACTAAGGATAGGAAATTCAGTCTATGATCATGGGAGCAGGAGGATCTGGGGACATCACCAATAGTTTAGAACTAGAAGTCCTTAGGAATGATTGAAAAAGGAGTAATGTGAGAAAGGAGAAAAGGGGTTGGAAGAATTATAAAGAAATGTAAAAAAGAATTGAAAAGAAACATGTACATTCAATATGGTGAGAAGCAGGGTAATTCATACTCTTGGTTGTCACTAAGTTGACAGTATTGAAGACAAAGGCGTCATGGACCCGGTGGCATACTTAGCACTAAACCTTCTAGCCACTCAATTCCTCTTAAAAGTTTGTTTCATTCTAAACGAGGACCTACACATAATCTATTGACTTTCTCTTAGAGATTGTTGGTATTGAAGAAGACCTATCTAGTCTCGCTCAAGAAACCAAAATCATCTCCGAACAAAAACCGCGAGATCCATCAAAGATCTCATAGGAACACATGACATGACATGTTGTTCATCAATAAGGGCACAAGTGATATATTATAGAGAGTCTCTGAGATCTTAGCAATGCTGCGAGAACATTTATGAGAAGTTTCACATCTCTGATCTTGATGATTGAATGGAAACTCTTGCGTCAACATCAAGCGACACGCCGGTCACTTCGAGTAATTCTCAGGTGGATTGCGGTTAGTGTGTCTCAAAGCGGTCTCTGATCGTGGGGTGATGCTTGATTGTACCTCGGCGACTCACCAGTGTGGTACTTGGTATATGGTGCTCACTTGTGGGACTCGTTGGGAGCGGCCTATGTGAGAATGAGGGCGTGTTTTCCACTATCTTGTTAACACCTTAAGCAAACTTGTAAGTCAGGAATAGCTTATTACTATTTGTTTTATGTTTTCTTCTTATGGAAGCTGGGGGCCGGATGGATCGTGCAGTTACATGCTCATACCAACAACATGAAAGTTCTCATCAAAATCAAAAGGCAACTCAAAGTTAAAGATGATTCTTCGTCTATGTAAAGAATCTACAAAGTGTAAAGAACTTCGAGAACTTCATCATTGGAAACTCAAAGTCAAATAGAAGTGTGAGCATGGTGGAGAAAGGCGTCTTGAACACCTAACCAAGAAGGCTGATTCAACCACACGATCACAAAGCATGAAGGAACAAAGAATCAAAGGCCTATCTATATGCAAAAGTTCAAGCTTAAAAGATTAAAGACCTAATCAAGTGGAGCATCATTTGAATGACCACCCCTTAGGGAGATTGTAACCTATATAGTTTTATTAGAAGTGATGGTCATTCACGTTTAGGAACTTTTGTAGCGAGATATAGATGATAGAATAGTCCAGCGGGCTCATGGATTGGGCTAAGCTTTGGGCATTATTAGTTAAGATAAGCTAGCCTTGTGTAAGTCCAGTAAACAATCCATGTCAAGCCCATCTCAAGGCCCATGGCCAAGCCTTAGGGCATCATCTCTCTTACTATAAATACCCCTTAAGTATGTCATTTGAGGGGTGTGCTTGAAAGTGTGTGTGTGTGTGTTTTTCCTTATTGAATATACAACATCTTGTCTCACATATACACGAATCTATATCATTCAAGTCACCATCTTTCTCATCTTATTTCTAAGTTTTGTTTGTGTTTGTTTCACGTGGGTATACTTGTATACGTGTTGGGTTTGCTTGGTAAAGTGATAAGGTTGATAAAACTAAGGTCCTACAGTTACTTTTTGCATTTTCTGTTTAGTCATCAGCATGTGAGCTATTTGAAGGTGCACTAAAGTTCACCTTTTTAACACTAGAGGTGTTGGGATCTGAACTACTTGAAGGTATACTACGGTTCACATTCATTACATTTGGCATCAAATGGATCTCATATTTGGCACTAGGCATAGAACACTGAATCAAAGGATTAAATCTCTCACCTAAGGACTTAGGGCATATTGTGATTAAGCATTATAGAATTTCTTGAGATCGTTTGGCATATAAGCATGCATGCCCAATTGCATTATCAAGTGGTTTCTCTAACTTATCCTCTTCAACAATCTGACGGAGACATTCTAGAAAATCCTTAAGGGATGAGAAATATGTTAGAATAGCAAGTTTATTGTTCCTAAGATGAGGAGGAACATATTTCACAGACAAAGCATATTTATTACAAATAGGTACCTTTGATCCATCATTCTCCCCATTGGTCATTATTTTTGTTACGAGTGACCTTTATTGATTCATATAACTCATTGAAATGACGTTTAACCTTTTTATTTTCTTCTGGAAAACTCTCGTTTTCTTTTTGTAATGCATTTACTAAGTTTTGAAGTTCAAACGTTTGAGAATTCTGAGAATCTAGAGGAGGAGGCATTTAGGAGCCAGTTGCATTGTTCTTTTCACCCTTTAATTGAGAGATTTGGAAGCTTTTCGATCGTGTTACAATGAGCTTGAATACATTGCGTCACGTTTGTTTATTTGAAAACTACATCAAACTCTAAGCATCAAGATGTCTTGATATTTGAAGTTTTGACATTTTCTTTAAGATGTTGATATTTTAGTTGTAAATTAAAATGCAGAAACCTCTAGGTTAGAAAAATGTTTAACCAAATTGTCATGATCACCCAGTTCAATTTTCTAATTTAGTTTAGAATTAGTCTTTTCAAGCTCAATGACACGATCATGGGAGACTTTCAGAGCAATAGATAATTCATGAAATTGAGAAGCATTAATGGAACAATTTGTAGCAGTGAAAAACACATCTTGAGCAATACATTCAGAAATCAGATTCTCATTCAGTGTATGCAAGTTCTTCCTCTCAATCTCATTATATTTTAAGTCTCGCTCATAGTTACTAACCTCAATGATCATTGCATCAAACTCCTTTTCCATTTCTTTAATCTCTAAATTTATTCCCTTTTTAAGACTCTCAAAATGATCTTTTAGTTGTTTAAAGAAAGGCATGACTTCAGTTAAATAACATTCTTTCGTTTGCTCAAAACCCCTTTCCCCTTCAGTTATACCAGTGGATGTGATCCTTTTCTTACAAGTTTTCTCAAAATCAACAAATAGTTGAAAAATAACATATTGGCTGATTAAGGTCTTGCTTTTAGTGGCAATAGTCCTAGGAACTAAATGCATTGGTGTATTGGGAGGATACCACACAAATGAAGGCATTCTCCTAAAAGGGGGGTTTGTTACAACAAGGTTCTCACCTTTTGTTTATCTAAATCCTTTTTCCTGAACACTTGTTCGGGTGTCAACAACGTTTAAGGCTTAAACTTGTTCAAGGAAATCCAATTCTCATTCTTGTAATCAAGGGGTGTGATAGTTATTTTCTTCTCTTTACATTTAGGATCGTCTAGTTTCTTGTTCATCTTTTCCCTAGTGACTTCATCTGATTTCTTATCTTCGATTACTCTGCAACTAGGTTTCTGTCTAGGCTTAAGGATTTCATTGCCATCATAAAGTACCTTATGAGCATTTCTAGCCTTTTTAATGACCTCTGGATTTGGTTCCTCAACAAGGGGAATGCTATGCTTATCGCTTAAGACTCTATTCTTAGTGATCATGTGGCGATCTGAATGGTGTTCCTTATGCGTCTGAACTTGTTTTCAAGCTTGTTTTCAAAGTTTTCAGATTAGAAAAATCTTTCAAAAGTTTTGATTCCTTAGCATTAAAATCTTGCTTAAGCATTTTCACATTTTCTTGAAGTTCTTGTTTTTGCTTAGCAGTTTTAGAAAGTTTTTCTTGTAAGGAATTTAACTCTTGTTTTAATACTTCTTCTCTAAACTTACTTTTTCTCATGATTGTACGCATTTGGTCATCAATTTCCTGCTCACGGGTGGTCAACTCAAATTTAGCACGTTGTTCATAAATAATGCGCGTTCTTTATAAGCATTGATTCGAGACAATAGAATCATCGAGGCACATGGGTGAATTCATCAAAACATAGTCATTATTGACTGCAGAAGATGCATTACTTGGTACAGTTTCACTTTCACTTTGCTTCACATATTTATCATATGAGACAATATTTTTATTATCCACATCATCAATATCTGATTCATAAGTCTCAAGAGATTGTACTTCATTATGCATCTTTCGCTCATCAACACTATCATATAGTTTTAATACCTCTGAGATTATCTTGTCTTTGGATGGACCAGTTTGTTGTGGAGGAGAGACCTTCGAAGACACCATAGGAAAGATGCTAGCCATGAAGATTGTTTGAGCATTAGGTTCATCATCTACATCAGAATCAAATGCATCACACTCGGCTACTTGAAAGGAATTCTGATGATTATGACCTATCTCCTGAATCGACTGTTCATCAACATCAGCATCATAAGTCTTGGCATTCCCTTGACAAGCGAAACTCCTCTTCATCCAAAGCTGCTCCATTGTCCTGAGCTTGCACTAGCAACATCTTATCCCTGAAGTACTCAGAATTCTGTGGACATTTTGGAGATATGCAATTCCTTGCAATGTGTCCCTCACCACCACAGTTGTAGCGTTTGATAGGCTTTGTTTGACCTTGATTTCCAATCCTTCCTCGATTCTGATTTCCACCATACCGTCCACCTACTCCACCCCTTCTATGATCGTAATGCCTTTCTTGAACGGGCTGCACCATAACCTTCCCATCTCTGACAGTGGCTTGATTGTGTGGATTGGATGTTGTTCTGAGGTTTTTGTTGGTGTGTGGAGAGATTTCATGTTTTGACTGATCATAAGGGCTAGTTGACTAATGAAGTTTCCCACGCATGCATCAGCATCAGCTTGTTTGAACATAGGATCAGGAATGAGTTTGTGATTACCATTACCCAAGGGTACAACTTGAGAAGCTTTGGTGGTGATCCCAACATTTGTGTAAAAAGAAGTTGAATCATTTGATGAACTTGTTTCTCCCTGATTTGTTTTGAACTGTTCCAGAATCCTTTTTTCAAACCTAGCATGTCTTTCAGTCTGGAGAAGGAAAGCATACAGTTGCTCATAGTTTGTATTCTTCATTCCTTTAGTGAGCTTCACAGAAGTGACAAACTTATGCCATAGGTTCATGTTGTTCACAAATTTTGAGTTCAGCTGAATGTTAGGCATAGTCATTTTGATGTTCCTCATGTCATTCATAAGCTTATGGAATCTCACATAGTACTCATAGACACTCTCATCAGGTTTCATCTTGAAATGCTCAAATTCATCATTTAGTTGTGATTCTCTATCTTCAATAGTCAATTCAGAACACGAGAAGCATCTTGACATTATCCCATCAGCCTTTGCTTCATGTTGTGATTAATAAGCTTGTAGATGTCTTTTGGAAGACCTTGCAGTATAATGTTAGAAGCCCTGATATCTGCATCGAATCTCTTCTTCTCCTTATCATCGAGCTCATCATACGTCTTAGGTCTATCCATTCCATAAACCAGTGTTCCATCTTCAACTGAATCAATTATGTCTCTAGTAGTCGCAACCTGATAAGGTCCTTCATCAATGGATTTAAGAATGTTGACCCCATTCTCCTTTCCAAGACAGTACTATCTGATTCGTTGAGCCCAAGAATCGTAGTCAGTTTTGTCAAGCATGGGTGGACGAGTGTCTGAACCAGCTGCTTGAACATTCTCAGCAACAGTGGAGATGATTGTAGGGCGTTGGTAGACATGTTTGAAATTACAGGATTTTATAACTCTATGATTAAACCCGGAAATAGATTCTTTCACGGGATTTTACTAAATCAAGAGAAAACCGTATTACACACAAAAGTTAACCAAGTCGCTAAGAATCCTTGAACCAAATCGCCAAGCACTAAGTTGCTAGGTAATAACAGAACAAGTCGCTAATTTCCCAAGTCGCTACAGATTTTGACGGCAAGTCGCTAAGAACCAAGTCGCTTAGATTACAAGTCGCTAAATAGCAACTCGCTATGGTCCAAATCGCTAGTACCAAGTCGCTACGAGACTTAAAGAACAAGTCGCTATCAAAATTGAAAGTAAGTCGCTACTGTCACCAAGTCGCTACCCGTAGTGGAGAATCCACTAAGTGTATTGTTTGTCGGCTTGTCTCAATAGACAAGTCGCTACCAAAACACACTACAACTTGCTACAGTTTTACAAACCAAATCGCTACCAAGATTCGAAGTCTGTAGCACAAGTCGCTAGTAAGAGAAAACTTTAAAAACACACTTTTCAATCCAAAAACAACCCAACCACTATGATTCAAGCTTTCCAAATCAAAACCTAAGCACATAGAATGATTCTAAACACAAAACAACACCCAAGATTCAAACTTTAACACTAGAAATGATCAAAATGATGCAAAAACCACTAAACCCTTTCAAACTCTAAAACCACCTAAGAGTCACTAGAAATCCAAAGATATGTAAGAGATGATCAAACGATGGCTCTTGATACCATTTGTAACATATTGTATTTCACAAACACATTAAACCATAAGATCAAATAGGCGTATTACATGTTTTAGAGAGAGAAAGTTAGAGGTTTGGGAACTTTAGTGAGAGAAAGAAAAATCTTATTATGAGCTCCAACTCTCTACCTTGGGAGGTAGAGAGTATTTATAGTTCTTACAATAAAATGCCACTTGACGGGCTGTGGATCAGGCATACAATGGGTAAAGACCCATCCGTCCTCCACGGTGTTACTTAAACTAATTACTACTTAACTTATAATAATCTACGACTACGAGCTTTCTAACGATTACATATACTTGAGGTGACCGACTCTTTATAATCTGGATTTACTAAATCCTAACACCAAGCATAAACCTTCATAATTTCTTGCACCACCCTTTCTTATCATACAAAGTCCTAAACCTAAGGCATTTCTTATAGATCTTGTAAGAACATTCATGTGTTCTTGAAGAAAACTAGCGTTTGATCTTCGTTCTTGGAAGTTTTCAAGAAAAAGTCGTTATAATCTTCAAATATCTTCAAGTCTCCAAAAAGACGTCGTTATAATCTTCTTTTCTTCTTCGGGTTCTCAAGAAGGCGTTGTTATATTCTTCTAATAGTCGTGGGTTTTCAAAGATTGCAAAGTCTACGTCGAAGCTCCGTTAATATTTTATTTGTCCATAATACTCAAGCATTCTATTTTAAAGTAAGTATATATATAACTCAAACTTATTTAAATACTTATAAACTTTGTTAGTTTATTTATCGTACTTATAAACTCTTACTATATCATATAATCAAAATACATATTTTACGTTTTGAGCACTACAACACTAGGGAACTTCATGTGAGGGGTTCATTTGGGTAAACGGATCGATGAGTTGCTGGATTTGCGATTTAAAGTGTCCTAGCTCCTTGAACGTTTACTGCATTACCTCTGAATTATGATGGCCCGAACGGTAGTACAAGATATACAAACTAAAACCAATTCTATAAACAAACATACACATACTACGTCATGATCAATATAATGGCATATATAAGCTCGTTCATGCTTTCTTAGGCATTATACCGAACCTAAGAGTTGACATCATATTCTAGGTTATACGTAGAGACTACCAGGCTTATCTATCGACTCCGTTATACATTGTGATATCATTTTTAAGGTGAGTTCGTAGCCCCACTTTTACTCGATTAATTGTTTTACAAACTCTTTGGGGGAGATACATGCTCAAACATTTGCTTTATACTTTTTACAAATACTCAAAGCATTATACTTGATTGCATTATACTTGATTGCGTTACACTTGATTGCATTATACTTGATTACATTATACATGATTGCGTTAACTTGATTGCGTTATACTTGATTGTGTTATACTTAAGATGATGATAAGTCTCCCAATATAGACGGAGTAGTCCCCTCGTTCGCATGATAAGTCGATGATAAGTCTCCTAATATAGACAGAGCAGTCCCCTCGTTCGCATGATAAGTCGATGATAAGTCTCCTGACATACACGGAGCAGTCCCCTCGTTCGCATGAAAGTCTCCCAATATAGATGGAGGAACACTAAGTGCAATGAGGTGAATTATTACGTCTGTATGTGTGCTTAACTATAAAATGTACTATATTTTAGCAGTGGGTTGTAAATACACAGGATGCAAGTTTTGTATGGGCGGAACTTGGAACTGAGTGGATTTACAATGCCTTTCTTTGTGTGAACATTCTTTAAAGGCTTTACATTTTAAACAACTCTATGAACTCACCAACCTTTGTGTTGACACTTTTTAGCATGTTTATCTCAGGTCTATAAGATGATAGCTGTTGCATGGAGCATAGAGTCACTTGGCATATTTTGAAGACTTATGCTTTTATTATTACCATTCGATATGTTTTAAAAAAACACTTATGTATTGTACTTCAGAGCTTATGTTGTAACTCTGTTCTTATAAATTGAATGGTAACTTTTCAAAGCGTCTCATTTAGAGGTCGTTTTCTATACCGTGTACTTTGTATTATGAAGTAGCACCCCATTGACACATTCTTCCGCTGCGGTACTTTAGGGGTGTTACAGATTGGTATCAGAGACTTGGTTATAGAGAACTAGGTTGGTTATAGTACCTAGACTATAACTACTTTATACATTAAGACTCTCCTCTTTATTTGCCTTACACACACTTCGTGAGCATATGCTTCTAGTTAGTTATTTGTTTAGATCTACGCTATTGGATTATATGTTTTTGTACTGATGGAGGAATCGCATAGCTTAGTCAAGTATTCAAAAATGTGGAGCTCGGTAATAACTGGTTATTTAACTTAATCTTGTGACAGTTCTTGTGTGATGAGACACGAGATTAAGTTAAATAAAGGTTATTAGTTAGATGTAGATATTTGATGATTTGCCCAAGGATGGGAGTTCCCCAGATAGACCGAGAACTGTTAGAGACTAACATTTTTTGTGATTTTAGCACCTAAGGGAAATTCCTATGTCTTGAGTGCAACACTCACTAGATGCCCACACTACACCACTCCTCCACCATTTAGGATCAAGCAAGAGAATGTCCATCCATTTAAGGAATGTCTATCACGAGATATGTGTGTCATGTACACGTGTGAAAGGAGGAAATTATAATTATGGTGGCCAATATAATTATAAATGCATCACGACCCACGGACATATCCGATCATGCTTGCATTAATCAGCATTTACTCAAATTAGGAATGATTTAAGACTAAGTAGTCCAGGAACTTACCTCATATCTGACATTGAAAAATGTCCTTCCTTGTGGAAATCATGGGACCAAAGAGAGTAACTCGTAGCACTAGCCGAGGTGGTGCAACACCAAGGGGTGGAAGAACTGGTGGACGTGAAGGTAGAGGAGATGTTCACAACACTAGTGACCATAGTAACGATGGTGGAAATCCTGATTTCTCCACCATTATTGCCCAACAACTACAAAACCTACTTCCCACTATAGTCACCCAAGTTGGCAATCACATCAACAATTCGGGAAACCACGGAAGCATAAATGACACCAACAATAATGTAGGAGGGAATGGTAATAACAACAACAATAGTACTGGGTGAACATATAAGGAATTTACAGCATGTAAGCTAGTTGAATTTGATGGTAAAGGAGGTGCATTGGCATATACGATGGGTCGAAGATGGAGTCAGTGATCGACATCGATAGCGTGCAATACACCAAAGGGTGAAGTATGCCTCGTGCTAGATGTCAGGAAAGGTATTGACATGTTGGAACACGCAAATTCAAGCTAGGGGAAGAGAAGCATTGTAGGCATGACATGGGACGACTTTAAAGCATTGTTGAAAGAGATGCGGATAATGAGATGCAAAAGCTAGAAGATGAACTTTATCATCACTCTATGGTAGGGGCTGGTCATGCGCCTACGGATCGGTTTCATGAATTAGCCAAACTAGTTCCTCATCTGGTTACCCCTGAATCCAAGAGTATTGAAAGGTACATCTATGGTCTTGTTCCCGAGATTCGTGGGATAACAAAAACAACTTAGCCTTCTACAATTCAAAGTGCGATACTAAGAGCAGGGACCTTAACAGATGAGATGGTTAGGAATGGAGCTTTAAAGAACAATGATAAAAGGGAAGCGGTGAAATCGAAGAGCAAATGGGTAGAATGTTTGATAACAAGAGGGCAAGAGGATTTGCGAAGCTGTTTCTAGTCAAAGACGTTATGAGGGTACATCACCCAAATGTGTTAAATGCCCTTATCATCATCGAGTCCGAGCCACGCCCTACGTGTTATAATTGCAAACAGATTGGCCATTTTCAAACCATTGTAAATCGGTTGTGAGGTAAGTAACACCCGATGAATACGGTCAATATGAAAAATAACCAAAAGACATGCCATGAGTATACAACCAACCACTTCGAATTAATTGTCCTAAGTTGAATGGGGCACAGAGACAAGTCTTGAAAACCCAACTCTAGCCGTAATGCTTGAAGGAAATAACCCAAACCATCGAGTCAATGTTAGTCCACCGGGGTCGAGCAGCATACTATTTAGGTACTAAAGAAGCCCGCAATACATAAACACGTACGTGCCTTATCCTACCACATTGTTCTATTCTAGTACGCAATTTAGCTTTATTCAAGCCTTGGTAGATTAGAAACCTATATGCATTAAATTTCGGGATAAAATTTCTTTTAAGGGGTAGGTACTGTAACAATTCTCATTTTCGAGAATTTAATATTCACTTTTACTATTTACTTTCACTATTCATACCGTAAAATTTTTATTTCACATTCTCGTAGGATAAATTATTTTAGTAATGACCTGAGAGTTCGATAATCGTTAGATCATTTTCATAAAAGTTGTTAAGAAAACATCGTTTTAAAGTTTCGTTTTGGACGGTCCACTGTTTAAACATCACACCCATAACGAAAATCAACTCTGATAATTTTTCTCACATCAGATAAATTTTTAAATCACTCATGATTAATTTGAAAATTTTTTAGATTTATTATTTTTATGTTACCAAATAAGCCCAGCGCAGAACAAAACTAAACTTACGTTTTAAACAATTCTACTTACATCTAGACTTAACGATTCTGCTGTATTTCCTAAGATGATTAGAAACTTTTATGTTTTTGGAAAAGTCAAACATATTTCCCTCCTTCTTTGACCATAAAGAAATGGGCAAATGACAAAAAAATGCATTGAACTTGACACTTTTTATGATTGTGTGTAGCCAACTATTTTTTTTCTTATTGTGTGTACTGAACTTTCAAAATTTGATTATTGTGTGTGTTTTTTGACCATTTTACCCTTAAAATTTTCAAATTTCAAAGGGTAAAATGGTCATTTTACATGGCAGAATAGTCACAAAATACACATAATGATCGAAATTTGAAAGTTCAGTACATACAATAAGAAAAAAAATAGTTGGCTACACACAATCACATAAAGTGTCAAGTTCGGTGCATTTTTTTGTCATTTGCCCTAAAGAAATTAACCTTGTACGTTCTACCTTTTTCTTAAATTGAGTAATTTTTAAACTTCACGAATAACTGTTTAGTTATCCCGCTTATGAGGAAAACCACATTTTAACATATCATATCACTTTTATACTAATTTTAGTCTACTCTAAATAAATTCACGGTCGTTTCCCTGAAATTTCTTTCTTTTCTAATAAACTGCGAATTACGCGTTTTTGACTCGTATTTCCAGTTTTAAGCATCGTTTTTGCACCCAATAGGACTTATCACCAATTCTATAATATTAGATGGAGTACAATGATGAGTTTCATCATTCTTGCAAGTTTCATATTTTTACGATACCCGATTTTACCTTTTATGGCTTCGGTTAGCATTTAACGGAACCAAAACTCACTCCGTATTCAAGATAATACCAAAACTATCCACCTAAGTCATCTTATCTCTATATGAACGAAATTAGGTAGGGGATTCATCACCATGGTGTCAAAATCCTAAGCATGCTTCCTTTAGATCATTTACATGTGTAAAATTAACCATGGTTAGTTTTTAACCCAATATATAGTTAGCTAAAATTTCTGGCCTATAAATACTAAGCATAAACCTTCATAATTTCTTGCACCACCCCTTCTTATCATCTAAAGTCCTAAACCTAAGGCATTTCTTATAGATCTTGTAAGAACATTCATGTGTTCTTGAAGAAAACTAGCGTTTGATCTTCGTTCTTGAAAGTTTTCAAGAAAAAGTCGTTATAATCTTCAAGTCTCCAAAAAGACGTCGTTATAATCTTCTTTTCTTCTTCGGGTTCTCAAAAAGGCGTTGTTATAATCTTCTAATAGTCGTGGGTTTTCAAAGATTGCAAAGTCTACGTTGAAGCTCCGTTAATATTTTATTTTTCCATAATACTCAAGAATTCTATTTTAAGCTAAGTATATTTATAACTCAAACTTATTTAAATACTTATAAACTTTGTTAGTTTATTTATCATATTTATAAACTCTTACTATATCATATAATCAAAATACATGTTTTACGTATTGAGCACTACAACACTAGGTAAATTCATGTGAGGGGTTCATTTGGGTAAACGGATCGACGAGTTGCTGGATTTACGATTTAAAGTGTCCTAGCTCGTTGAACGTTTACTACATGACCTCTGAATTATGATGGCTCGAACGATAGTACGAGATATACAAACTAAAACCATTTCTATAAACAAACATGCAAATACTAGATCATGATCAATATAATGGCATATATAAGCTCGTTCATGTTTTCTTAGGCATTATACCGAACCTAAGAGTTGACATCATATTCTAGGTTATACATAGAGACTTTTAGGCTTATCTATCGACTCCATTATACGTTGTGACATCATTTTTAAGGTGAGTTCGTAGCCCCACTTTTACTCGCTTAATTGTTTTACAAACTCTTTGGGGGAGATACATGCTCAAACATTTGTTTTATACTTTTTAAAAATACTCAAAGCATTATACTTGATTGCATTATACTTGATTACGTTATACTTGATTGCATTATACTTGATTGCATTATACTTGATTGCGTTATACTTGATTGCGTTATACTTGATTGGGTTATACTTAAGACGATGATAAGTCTCCCAATATAGACGGAGCCGTCCCCTCGTTTGCATGATAAGTCGATGATAAGTCTCCTAATATAGACGGAGCAGTCCCCTCCTTCGCATGATAAGTCGAGGATAAGTCTCCCAACATACACGGAGCAGTCCCCTCGTTCGCATGAAAGTCTCCCAATATAGATGGAGCAACACTAAGTGCAATAATGTGAATTATTATGATTGTATGTGTGCTTAACTATAAAATGTACTAGATTCTAGCAAAGGGGTTGTCAACACACAGGTTGGAAGTTTTGTATGGGTGGAACTTGGAACTGAGTGGATTTACAATGTCTTTGTTGTGTGAACATTCTTTAAAGGCCTTACATGTTAAACAACTCTGTGAACTCACCAACCTTTGTGTTGACACTTTTTAGCATGTTTATCTCATGTCTATAAGATGATAGCTGTTGCATGGAGCATAGAGTCACTTGGCATATTTTGAAGACTTATGCTTTTTTTATTACCATTCGATATGTTTTTAAAAAACACTTATGTATTGTACTTCAGAGCTTATGTTGTAACTTTGTTCTTATTAATTGAATGGTAACTTTTCAAAACGTCTCATTTAGAGGTCGTTTTCTATACCTTGTACTTTGTATTATGAAGTAGCACCCCATTGACACAGTCTTCCGCTGCGGTACTTTTCGGGTGTTACAGGTAGTAACACCGTGGATTTGTCATCGAGCCTCGTTTCATTGGTAACCCTGTTACCGACACTTATACCTCAAGCCTAGTCTTGAACCCATTGTTGAGAAAACTTTTGAAACCTTTAGCGACGTCATCTAGTTGACGTTGCTCGTTTCCTAAACCAATAATGTTGTGGTCGACGTTGTTTCGCCAACAGCTTTCAGTTAAGGTGGTACCTTACGTGCTATTGATGTCATACCTTATCCTCTATTTAGGTACCCTATTGATAACGATCTAACGACTTGTTTTAGTGAAGTTGTTCCTCAAGGATTAACCTTAAATATTTTTCCGTCGATGTTGACTCTAGCAAACATTTAACCCTCAACATTGTTTTTCAACAATAGTCTGCTACGTCACACCACCGGTTATGGTAATACCTACCCTATTTTATCAATATGGTACCTTACACACCACAAATGAGAAATTCTCTAGCATGCCTACTTAGAGCCGTTGACGTTCACTCGTAGGTAGGAAATGATTTGGATATCAATTGGTAGTTGAAATTCTTTTGGAGATTATGATTTTGGAGTTGAACCTTGAAACCTTTGCGTTAAGTGTTAAGTGCACCAATGAGTCAATCAACTGACTGTGTCTTGTAACCAATACACTCTTTTAGGAATCGTACTTTCGTCTCTAACCTAGATATCATGCTAAGTCAACCGACCGATTGCTGGGAGCAATCAACACTTTCTAATAGAGACATACTCTGAAGTTCCTAGACTTCTCATCTAGTAGAAATTTCGTGCTCAGCAGAAACCATGAAATCCTAAGGAGAAACCTGAACCATGTTCTCTAGAACAACCACCTAATCCTTCTCTCATCCATTGAGAGATACCTACTATCCTTTTTGGACCTCTTAACTGAACGATAAGCTACACCGTAGACGAAACCTGGGAAGTGGAATTCCGCACCTTTACTTGAGTAGTTACTGGTAGCCTTACCTAACCGGTTCACCTCCCGCCAATCAGTAAGATGGAAAATATGGACAACAATGCTCGTATCTCTTCATATAGTTATAGCAACACTAGAGAACCCAGCTATCTTCTTTTAAGGAGGTGAGGTAGTACCCAATCCTCTCCCTCCGGTAAAGTGACTTGCTCTAATAAGCTAGACCTCACTTTCGAACTTTAACTCCCTACCTTCTTTCAATTATGGAACTTCGATTAAAAAGGAAATTCCCTTGATCCATTTTCCCTATCTGATATTCATTTGGTTCGTATACCCCTGATCCTCCTTCCTCAACCTTCAACTCATTTCGATACTCTTTAAGGAAGAAGCGTGATCGGAAAACCTAAGTTACACAAATGGACTTCTTCACATATAAGGGAAACCGTGTGCTTTAGGAAATGCTAATTTCTATCTTTTCCGGATTATGGCAATCGCCACACACCCATTTTTCATCTATCACTTCCTAGAGCCGAGAAAACCATTCTGGATATGCTTGCAGGGTATCATCTCCAGACTAATGACTAAAGTAGAGAAACCATTCGGACCTTAGTAGAAAATGTAGTGTTCCTGTCAAGTTTGGCAATGGTTAGGATAGACGCCTTCCATTGGCCAACTTCTCCTATAACTGTACCTATCACTTTAGTACCTCAAAGGCACCGTAAGAGACCCTCTATGGACGTAAGAGCAAATTCTGATGGTTGGAAAAAATAGAAATACCTAGCCTACCAACTCAAAACCTATTCGAAATGATACCAAGAAAACTGTTCTAAGTTGAGATGGATGTGTAAGTTACTCACAAGCCATTTGGAGACATAGACAACGTGAATCTCTCGAACCCTCCGAGATAACTTAGAATTAAGCTTACGGATCCACCATAGAATTATGGGAAACGAGTAGTAAACGTGGAAACTTCATCTCCGCTATAACAATCCTTTGGAAAATCCTTGCTAGATTGAGACCAGTAGCTCAGATCTTTGAGCTACCATCGAGACTCATTAGAGTTCCTAAAATTTTATGTGTAATAGGAAGAAATGACTCGCCGATGAGGCAATTGTTATCCTTCTGGGGAAATCCTAATATTGGACGTTTAAACTTCGTTGACCTATCAAAACTATAAGTGATAAAACTTAGAAACTTTGGTAAAGTTGCCTCCCCATCTTCGAAAGTTCATAGAAACTCGTAGTAAGATCCTTGATTCACGTAGAGAACGTGAAGATAAACCCTCGTGCTTTTGCACTCACCCTTTCTAGACTTTAGAGGATGACTTGGATTGAATCGCGAGGATGCGATTCCTTTTAAGGAAGTGAGGCTGTGATAACTCGAAAATTCCTCGATGCGTCGTTATTGGAAAAACATCGATTTGATCGATCGTTTTAACGAATTTGAGATACGAGTCGTATTTTATATCGTTTTTATTGGAAATAATATTTTAAAAGCAATGGCGTAACTCTCGAGTCACGAATCCCTCGTTTACTAGTCAAAACGAGCTCCGAACCTAATATAACGAAAGATTTACGAAGTTTCATCTATGGTCCCTTTGATAAGTACACAAATGCCCCCTACACCTTCCATTGTACATGCTTGGTCCCTCCTTGGAGTATATATACCCCACACCCTCACACCTCTCTCATTTTACCACTCTTTTCGCTCTCTCTATAAACACACACACACGTATCTCTCCTCTCTCTCTCTCTCTCTAAAAAATCTGGCCACCCAATTGGGGTTCCGGCGCCGTCACCAGAATCCGGCCAAATTCTGGCCACCCCTAATTACTACACCGCCCCTCCCAAAAGTTAGATCGGGTTCTTGTGGCCCGCTATGTGTTGTACGCATTTCTAAACCCTATCACGCGCCTCTAATTGTGATTTCTAGGTTCGTATACCTAGGGTTTGAAAATGAAATCGTGTTGATAAGTCTTTCGTGGTAATGGTGTGCGAGTTGTACTCGTATGAGACGCCAACAACAACCTCGTCTCTTTCATTTCTTTTTCGTCATTCCGTGGGTAAGTTGCCACCCACAACCCATTTTATATTGTCTAATTTCTGTTGAGATTCAATTTATAATATTGTTATTTATTTAGTTGTGTTTTTGTGGTCATAAAATAAGTAACGAGTACATCACATTCAAAACTATAGACGGATATGGAAATTTTGCTAATAAAATTGGTGGTAAGGACAAGATTCAAGTGAGGGTTGTCCTTTTTTGATGAGTTGAATGAGTTGACTCAGTGAGTCGAGTCAACTCAGTGGGTCTATTATTATTTCTTGACTTGGGTTGTTTGGATGTGTTCGGGTCAGCATGTACGGGTCAATTCATGACCCATGCGCTCTGAACTTGTTCAACGAATTGAGTTTTGGTAAAGGTTATTAGGGACACGTATGTTTGGGTCATTATTTTCGGGTCGAATTAATCAAATTGTTTACATGGCGATAACTTGATGATAGATAATGTGAGGTTGTGTAAGTGTGATCGAGTCATTAGTAGACCTATGTTGGTTGCATGATGGTTCGTGGGTTTGTTTATCTGATTAGGCCTTATAAGCTTTAATTTGAGTCTAAGTTGATTGACGGACTAGTATTGTTAATAAACATGTTTAAAAGATACGGGATTGTAAATATAGAACTAACGTATTTTAATTGGTTGGGTTGGTGTCAAGACTTAAATTATAACGGAATATCGAAACTTATGCAACGGATTAACGGTATAAGATGACGGGTTAGCCATATATATATGTACCTAACAAAGTAACCTTGTAACAAATCAAGCATACAACAATAACAGGATGAAAATATTGGATAAACGGTATTAAACTAGCAAATAATGAACAAGTTACCTATGAGGTGATAAACATTAAGGAGTCAACACGTGATTTATAATTAGAATTGGAGATTACGTATGAGTTATAAGGTGTAACACGAGTTATAAACTTGAAGTAACATTAGATATACGGGTTGTATAAATTACGAGTCAACTTTATTAAACATTTTGGCTTAAGCAAGTATAATATACTAGACTCGGAAATAGGTTTAATATATTTGTTTTGGGATATGCTTAAACGTTCTATTTATCATATTAACTAATGACGAGATGTTTTGGTACATAAATTGTCAACAACTACGGTTTTATTTAGTTAAAAACCCTTATTATCTACGATAATAACTTGTGTTTTTCATAAACTATTGATAACAAGTTATATTGATTATTAGGTCATACTTGTTAAACATTTCGGTTTAAATGAGTCTAATATATTCGTTTTGCGATAAGCCTAAATATTATGTTTTCATATTTTAACCGATAATGAAATATATTACTATACGTATTGTTGACGACTACGGTTTTTATTTAAACTATAAACCTTTATTTACTACGATAATAACTCATATTTTATAACACATGTTAGCTTTTATAAACTTTTTTGGAAACACTATTTTGATAGGGTAACTTATTGAAGTCGTAAAGGTTGGGAGCATTGAATGAACGAACGTGTCAGTTATAGTACACTATTTACCTTACCTTATATGAAGTAATTTCGGGTAAACTTGTATGATTATGAATAACGATTGAGAAACCTTTATTAATTGAGCCATAAATGGAAACTTGTCTTTTATTATTGAACACGTACGTTTGGGAATTGTTGTGTAAATTGCTGAAACTTATCAATTAACCTATTTATGTTGCATAAATAGTTGTCGTCTTTTCCTAGTCTTTAACTACCTTGAGTATTGTCAGAATTTCTTAATTTGGTCGATGTCTTTGCCTGTTTGGCGTAATTTATGGTCAGTATGTCTCGATTCTGTCGATGACTTCTTTTCCTTCGCGTGAGTTGTACGTCGCGTCTATGTTTCTTACCACCACACGAAACGTTAAAACTAAACTTTTGAGATATTAACTATGAACTTTTGAGAACGATAATATACTTTTGAAAGTAACGACATGAATGATCCACGAAAACTACAACACATTACTTTCTATTGATTTCTTTATCGTATGAGTCGTATTCTAAGAATATTATATACGCATTAGGTTGTGTCACAACTATTCTTTTGTACTCATCGTACATTCTTTTGGATGCCATGGAGATTAACTTTAGATGCCAGTCGTTTCAATAGTGAATAGTAAATTGATGTGGCAAAGATGAGTTTCATAGCCCCGCTTTTATCTACCTTTTAACTATATTGGGATGAGAATCATGCTACTATTTTTGGACTGTTAAAAACTATTTGGATTTGCTTATATGCTTAAATTTTTATATGCTTAAATTTTTAGATAGATGTGCGGTAGTTGTTTCCTTAGGCTAGGTTGAACCATTGCGTAGCTAAGAATATACTTCTACCTCGACCTAGTCCGGGGTTGGCAACTGTTCTAGAGGTTGCCACGACTGCCGACTAGAGTCGCGAGGTCCAGTAATCCCTGGATGCGGGATGTGATTATATGGTTGGTGATCCGGGTAGGATCGGTGTGTGCAAACGGTATTATTCTATCTAGGTCTTGCATAGCAAATCAACTCCTACAGGTCCACGATGATTTTGGTTGAACTTAAACCTATGAACTTACCAGCGTAAGCTGACCTTTTAGCATGATTTCTCAAGTATTTGAGAGATGTTTGGAATATGTGATCGGTGGAAGCTTGACAAGAAGGCGGGGTTCGAGGATCATTTCTGACTCTGATAAACTTTTGGGACCTATTTTATTAAATAATGAGTTAGGCCTAATAATTATGCTTTTGGATTAAATGTTTTGAATACTCAAATTTGGGATTGGTTTTGAATGTTAAATGACTATCTTTTGCTATACTTGTGTGTGATACCAATCCAATAGTAACGCCCCAAAAACTTGATTAAGTCTTCCGCTGTACCGAGATTTGGGGGTGTTACAAAAGGCCCCAATGTTTCTTTGGAAACTGTTCCCTAATTCATACAACTCATGGAAAAACTCCTTACGAACTCATCCACAACCGAAAACCGGATTTGTTTTTTCTTCGTTTGTTCGGTGGCTTATGCTATCCTACTAATGAAGGTCAAGATTTGGGTAAATTGAAAGCTAAGGCGGACATTGGAGTTTTTGTTGGTTATGAACCAAACTGGAAGGGTTACCGAATCTACAATAAAAGAACCTGAGACATCATGGAAACTATTCACCTCACATTCGATGAGCTGTCTGAGCATATGGCTCCTGGACATTCTAGTTCTGGACTCGCATCTCAACCTTTTTCAAGTAGTCCCATTAGTTCTTCTTTTGTACATAATCACTCCCCATCAGTTCCATATGTACCTCCATCTGAAGAAGATTTGATGAAGTTGTTTGATCCGATGTTTGATAAATACTATGAACTTCATGATAATGATAATTTAACATCATAAACAGTGGCGGCTTCTAATCCAATCAACACAGAGAATCCATCTGTTTCAATGTTACTATCTCAAGAAGCGCCAGCTACCGATCACTTATCATCCTCTTCAAATCCTCAATCCTTGGTTGTACATCATGAAAATGTTGCTGCTAACTTTGATGGAGATAACCCTTTTGCCACTCCCGAAGATGCTCCGTTTGAAAACATATTTGACCCTGATCCATCATCTGTACCATCTTCATCAGGGGATACAAACTCTGCTACATCAGTATCTCAACAACAACCACATGAGAATTTCAGAATATGGACACATGACCATCCATTGAACAATATCATTGGCAATCCTTCTTAACCGGTCTCCACTTGTTAACAACTTGCAACTGATGCCTTATGGTGCTTCTTCAATTCCGTATTATCAAAGATCGAACCAAAAGATATTAAAACAGCAATGTCTGAGGACAATTGGTTCAATACAATGCAAGAGGATATTCATGAGTTCGATCGATTAGATGTATGGGAATTAGTACCTGCTCCTGACTGTGTTTCCCTCAAAGAAAAATTGAGTTAAATTAAGGTTATCGATATAAACTTCCCCTAAGGCATTGTGTTCTCTAGAAATTACAGATACCTTCACTTCCATATCAAGAGAGGCAACAGGCCTGAACATATCTAACAATCAATGACTCCCCATCTACACGTGAAAACAGTAATGCATATTCTTCGACATAGTATCACCGATATTCTACGTTTCGCCAAAGATGATAACAATCTCAATGATGAACTATTTTAGAAACACTCAAGTAAGATTGAATACCTATGCCTGTAGATTTTTCCTAACATTGACTTATAGACATTATCCAACATTAAAAACTAAAACATTCATGCAGACATACCTACCCGATTACTTCATCCTTTATAGTGCTTTCATTTTAAATGGATTTTATTTAAAATGCATTTATACTATCATATACCTAGTAGGAAATATTTTTTTTTCTGAAGTTCCTGTTTTAACAAGTTCTTTTTGGTCAATCTTTAACAAAACCTTCGTATGTTAAGAAATGTATAAACACCAGTCTTTGAGAAACAGTCCTTTTTTGCATAACTTATTTTCGCACGTGTTGATTTTCATTTAGGACCTATGTTTTGTAAACTCTGAAAGTTTTATTATATCAAACAATGTATTTTTAAAACGACACTTTAGGTCGTTCAATATAACTATAACTGTGATTCTGTGGCAGTCACGCCCTAGGTATTGCATTCCGCTGCAAAACATGTATTTTAGGAGTGTGACACACAATATCAATGCAAGACACGATTGCTTCATCTCCCATCTGTCTACTTTCCAAGGCATCATCTACAAAATCATGGTTGTGGAACCGCAGACTCTCACATTTGAACTTTCAAACCATAACTAATCTTGCACGACACAAACTAGTTGAAGGTCTTCCAAGGTTTAGGTATTCAAAAGATCACTTATGTTCAACTTGTGAACAAGGGAAAAGCACTCGTGATCACTTTCCCTCAAATAAGGAACACAGCTCTCAGCATGTTCTTCATCTTCTTCACATGGATTTGTGTGGCTCGATGCGTGTGCAGACGATTAATGGCAAATGCTACATTCTTGTAATTGTTGATGACTACTCAAGATGGACTTGGGTTTATTTTCTTCGAAGTAAAGATCAAGCTCCACAGATGATCATCACCTTTCTCACGAAAATTCAAGTTCAGCTCCCAAACACAGTTAGACAAGTAAGAACTGACAAAAGAAACTGAATTTGTGAACCACACTCTTCAAGAATACTATGAGAAAGTGGAAATTGAGCATCAGACATCAATTACACGGACACCAAAACAAAATGGAGTCGTTGAAAGACGAAACCGTATGTTAGTGGAAGTTGCAAGAACGATGTTGATCAATGCAAAACTTTAAGATTACTTATGGGCAGAAGCCGTGTCAACTGCATGCTATACTCAGAAACGTTCTATGATAACCAAACGCCACAACAAAACACCTTATGATCTTATCCAAACAGAAAACCGAATCTCAAACACTTTCATGTATTTGGTGCTCTATGTTACCCGAATAATGATCGTGATGACTTTGGTAAGCTCAAGGCCAAAGCTGACATTGGAGTCTTTGTTGGATAATGTGAAAACACAAAGGGATACCAGATCTAGAATCATCGTACAATGGAAATTATGGAAACCATTCACATTAATTTTGATGAGCTCACAGAAATAGCTTCTGGGCAAAATAGCTTGGAACCCGGACATAACCGTATTAACTTCCCCCAATCATAAGATGATCAATCATTTTAACTCACTCATCGTCAAATGGAAACGTTGTTTGCTCCTTTGTTTAGTGATGATATTGATCAACGTGCTCCAGATGTATCAAATGTTTCCGTTGCTCATCCTGATAATATTCTAATCCTTTATACACCTAAACAACAACTATTGCTGATGCACCTCTGATTGATTCTACAACAACAGCCAAACAAACCGCTTCTAATGACGCTGATCCAGCTGATGATCCTCTTAATCAAGATGTACCTACGCTAGCGGATTATGATGGAAATGTGTTCTTTAACCCTTTCGCATAGAATCGCAGAACTTCAGATGTTGTGAATCTTCTACCAGCCATCTGAATCCACCAAATCTGCATAATGTATACCAACATCAACCCTCCACACACCGATAGACTAAAGACCATCCTCTTGTTAACATTATTGGAAACTCGAATCAACCAGTCGTAACTAGACAACGCCTTCTGACTGACGGAGAATACTGCATTTATGCACTCACCATTTGTCAATCTGAATCCAAAAACATTAAAGAAGCAATGACTTATGATAACTGGATTGAATCCATGCAAGAAGAGATGAACCAGTTTAAACACTTAGAATTATGGGAATTGGTTGAAAGACCAACAGGGGTCTACGTCATTGGTCTCAAATGGATTTGGAAAAACAAGTTGGATGCTGAGGGTACGTTTATCCAAAACAAATCACGTCTGGTGGCTAAGGTTTATAGACAAGAAGAGGGTATCGACTTTGAAGAATCATTTGCTCTGGTAGCTAGACTTGAGGCTGTACGTATTGTTCTGGGATTTATGGCTCACATGAACATCACTGTCTATTAGATGGATGTCAAAACTGCTTTTCTAAATGGTAAACTAGAGGAAATAGTAATGTTAGTCAGCCAGAAGGATTTGTTGATCCGAAATTCCCTAATCACGTCTACAAATTGAACAAGGCTCTCTACGGTCTCAAACAAGCCCCTCGGGCATGGTATGATAAGTTATCATCCTTTCTCCTCAAACATAATTTTATCAAAGGATCGATCGACCCAACACTATTTATTCAATTTCATGGGGCACATATTTTAATTGTTTAGATATATGTGGATGACATCATTTTTGGTTCTACCCACAAAAAGTACTCAAACGCTTTTTCAAAACTAATGAAAACAAATTTTGAAATGTCAATGATGGGGGAACTTACGTTCTTCTTAGGACTACAAGTTCATCAATCACCCCGTGGTATTTTCTTAAGTCAGTCCAAATATGCTCTTGAAATATCAATAAACATGGAATGCAAAGTTGTGACACTTATGGAACACCAATGGCACATACCAACAAACCTGAAGCCGATTTACATGGGAAATTGGTTGACCCTACCAAATACTGAAGTATTATTGGGTCTCTCATGTATCTAACAACCAGAGACGACATTGTATTTCCTCATATCTTTGCTCCGCTATCGGCCAAGACCAATCAAAAACACCTCTCTCGAGGCTAAAAGAATACTCGATACGTAAACAAACCATTAATTGAGGATCCGTGTCCAAGGATTCGGTTTTAAACTAATAGCTTTTCATACGTACGACCACGTAGGATGCTTAGATTCACTAAAAGTACTTCAGAGGTTCACAATTCCTTTGTGATAAATTGGTGTCATGGCAAATAAGAAATAGGATTGTACATCACGTCCTCAATCAAGCGTAATATGTAGCCATGTATGCGTGTTGTGCTCAAATCATTTGGATGAGAATACAACTCAAGGACTATGGTTATGTATTCAAAGAATTCGTGTATCAGTGACAATCGAAGTGCTATTGCGATCTCGTGCAACACCGTTCAACACTCGAAGTCAAAGCACATCGATCTTCGATATCATTTCATCAAAGAATTATACTTTGTAGGTACAAAACACCAATTGGTGGATCTTCTCACTAAAGCTTTGCCTCCCGCAAGATTTACTGATTTGATTCACCGAATTGGTATGAGGTGTTTGACTCCAGAAGAACTGGACAAACTTTTAACACATTCTTAAAACCAGTGAAACACCAATACCTCTTTTGTAAATATTTTTCAAAAACAAAATGCAAAAATATAAAATCTGCTAAAATCCGAAAATATTCTTCTATCTTAAAATTAAACATTGCAAGTACAAATCTTCTGTCAACACTGTGTTCTATCAAACATTTCACAATTTTTTCGAACTAGTGTTGAGGGGGAGAATGTAAATATTTTTCAGTTTCATAAAACCTTGTACTTGCATGTTACCAAAAATATGTTGTTTCTTCAAGAAATGGTGGATATGTTTCTTGTTAAATACTCTTCTCGGACTCAAATGTTTTAAAATTTTATCATTTCAAGAGTCGAGGGGGATTATAGTTAAGTTTCTTTCCCTAAATGAGTTTTGTCTAACCAAGTGGAAGTTAATGGGTCTTGGTTGAAAATGCTTGAGGTTAAGGGACTAAAATTGTCACTTTTGCAAAATCATTTTGAAGAAACATCCCCTAACCGCATTCAATGCATTTCACCAACTAGCATTTATTTCAAAACCTCCAAGATCCACGGCTTACATTCGTTCTTCAAATCCGTGTTACAAAATAAAAAACTGTAAGTTGCAAAAGGTTTGATCATGTTTATAAACATTGGTTTTAAATATCTTTCAAATCCAATGGTTCAAACTTTCAAAATGTTTGATTTTGTGTTTACGTGTATGCGTAAGAACATGAATCACACCTTAGTGTGTTTGTGATGTTATGGTCGTGCCAAAAACTTCATAAACATGTTTTACACCCAGAAAAACGAATTGATAAGTTTTGAAAAATTAGGGTTTACGAATTGATAAGTTTTGAAAAATTAGATGCTTAGGATAGCTTTAGAACAATTTTAATTACATGAAATTGGCCTTGAATCCTACCCAGAAACATCAAAAGTTGATAATTTAATTTTTAGGATTTACAGGGTCGTAGAACATTAATCTTTTGATTTGTTTGGTATTTCATGTTCAAAGTTGTTGTAATCTACTCCTTTTTCATCTAGGATAGTGCAGAAACTAATCTTGATGATTTGCTATGGTTGAATCTGTTACGCGTAGATTCTAGGTTTAGGGTTTTAGAACTCTTACGCGTAGACTGTCCTTAGCCTATGTGATTAGAATTTATGCATGTTTTGTGTATCTGGAAGTGTTAGGATTGTGTTGTAATCATGTTATTATGTTTATGAATTTTAGGTTGTTTACGCGTAAAGAATCAGAAATAAGGTGTTCATGATGATTACGCTTATGGAATACCTTATGCGTAAAGGTTACACACAAGAGCAATCTTACGCATAAACTTATGCATAATGGTCTACAGTGGGACTACGCGCATCCTCGAAGGATATGCGTAAACTTGGATGTTTACGCCTAAGGGTTACTCTTACGAGTAAAACTTACGCGTAAATCCTTTCGCCAAAGCTTACGCGTAAGCATATAAGCTAAGGGTATGCTTTTACGCCAGAAGATATTCTTACGCCTAAGGCTTGCCTTTACGCTTAAGCTTATGCCTAAGCCTAAAGCACTATTTTTACGCATAAGCCAACTTTTCACCTTGTTTTGACATGTTATGCTTAGTATACTTGTAATTGTTACTCTTAAGTCACAAAAACCAAAATATTACTCATAAGCTACCAAAAGTTAAAATTGTGAAGTCCCAAACCTTGGATCTAGAACACTTAGCTTGAAAACGTGTTAGTTTCCTTGGATGATTCCAAAACAACAATGAGAAACTTTGCTCTAGATGTACACAAATATGCATAATCTACTTGAATGTACTTAGAAGATTAATGCAAAAACAATATAACACCAACAGCTTCAATATTATTAAGAAATAATACGAGTACTCTCCTAGTACTAGGGTTTACAACCTTGAAGCTCTACTTTAGACAGCTAGAATGTAAGATGTTTGTTTAACCTAGCTAGGATCTCCTTATGTACACTAAGGAGATCCCTTACAGAGATAATTATGGACTAAGTATATTATATCTTCTATTGGAATAGAAAATATGCTATTACAACTCTTACACGACATTCCTTACTTACGCCAGTTTAAACTACAAGCTATCAGTACTAACTTTCTCACTACTTATCATAAGACACTATCAGTACTAAATTTACTGAAATAAGTTTTAGTCCCAAAAGCAAATTTCCCAACAAACCTCCCCTAAACTTGTGATTGGGTTTCAGAATCACAAGTTTTTTTCAGTCTTTCAGGATTCTTCCAAACTTCACTTTTTGCTAGGTCTTCCTGCCAGGTCATAGATCTTCAACAAAGAACTCCTTAGCCATTTCAACTGCATTTCCCATCTTTAGCCCTGCTGTAAGCATTTCCAGAAGTGTTCCTAAGGCAAGTGGGTAGGTCCTTTCAACCAAAGATGTATATATCTGTCCCATTGTATGTAGTGACCAAGTGTAGTCTACACGAATCAAGAAATGTCCAAGACTGTTCTTCCTATCCAGGTTTATACTTCCATTGTTCTCCAGTTGGATCAGGTTCATATATATTTTGAAGCTCAAAAAGTAATTCCATATCCTTGTCATTATCTAGATCTCTATTCTTGAATCTGTTCTTGACCAATTCCTATAGCTTGAGCAAATCATCCCTGTCTATAGATGCAAACAGATCCACTAGATATAAATCAGCTTGTCCTTCCACCTGCTCTGTGAATCTGCCAATGTCTCTTTCCATCTTCAGTGTAGATATCCCAGCTAAGAATTGGATACCTAGTGTTGATGGGCGCTAAATATAATGCATCTTCAGGAGATTCAATCAACATCATCTGATTAAGTTCCTCTTTAGTGAGTCCATCTTCATCTTAAGATGCGTTTAGTATTTTGGGTGCAGATGAGGAACCTCCTTTTTTAGATGGTCTTTTGAAACTTGCAATGGTATCAATGGGTTGTGAGCTTCTATTGAAATCATCATCTGACATAGATCCGAAGTTGAGTATGTTTCTTTGAGTTTTGTCAACAAGCTTTTGAAGAGTCTCCCAAGGTAGTTGATTGAGCTGCTTCAATGTTCTCTTATCTTCACCTTGATACTTGATGTATTTGCATAGATACATCTATTTCTGACTTTTGTTATGAGGTTTTTAGGACTTTTCAACTTCCCTTTGCTGTCTGAATTGGCTCTGTCTTCTAGCCAATATTTCACTAAACAATTGAGCTGCTTTATTAACACTTTTTCCCTGATCTTGTTGCAGCTTCTGTTGTACCTCCTGAGTAGCTTTAACTCTGGCTCTCATGTCATCCCAAGTTTGCCAATCTTCAATTTTAGCCATCTTTTTATTCTCTTTCTCATCAGCCTCCATTTGCAATTCTTGCTCATTCCATTCAGCTGCTATCTTCCTTGCTGCTTCTTCATTCAACCTCTCCAAATCAGCCCTGGATAACTTCTTTTTCTTTGGCTCTTCTTCAAGTATCCCTTTACCTTTATCCTTGGGATGAATCTTTGGAACTGAGTAAGTTGGGGATGGTGGAGCACCTCCTTCACTGATAGAGAATCCTTTTTCTTTAGGTTTGGTTGCTACTGATTTGGTCTTCTTCCTTAAATATAATACCGAAGGCTTCTTGTAGGTTGGAGAGATAGGGACTGATTTCTTCAAGCTCTGAAGTCCCAGAACTGCATGTGTCTCTCTATTTGCTTCATCAGTGTCTTCATGTGGTGTGGTACTGATGATGATGGCCTCTGTTGTTGTAGTTTGTTGTAGTTTAGCAACTACTTGAAGGATTGGAGATAGTACTGATTGTATGACACCAGGAGTGCTAACTATTGTGCTATCACTACTAACTACAACACTATAAGTACAAACTGGGATAGTACTGATGGTGCTTGTAGGAGTTCTAAGAACTTCTTCTGCATGTGTGGTTGTCTGAACATCTTCTTCATCATCAAGGAAAAGGCTTTGAAAATCTTGACCACCTTGCCATTAACCAAATTCTCTTCTTCCTTGAATGTCAGAACTCCTCCCGTGTTTGGAAGAATTCTTTGTTGATGTGCTAGAAATTGTGAACTTGGCCTTCTTTTTGATTGAAGTGGTAACTGGAGATACTATTGCAGATGGCTTGGAGAGAAGCTGAACCTGATGTGCTAGCCTCTTCATCTTTAAGAGCATCCTGGTATGAACCTTTCCAACAGCTTTCTTGTGTTCATCCAGTGCAATCTCCAGTGAGTTCACTTTTCTGCATAAGAACCTGTACAATTCCGTCATTTCAAGAAGTGTCAAACTGCCCTTACCACTTCCAGCTGTGTTACCTGCTGAGAGAGGTGGGTCACTGGTCATTTGAAATGCACTCCCTGGCCTACCCTGAGTAGATACACCCCCCCTTTTTTAGCCTTTGCATGGGTCCACCCTGTGATTGATCCCTATGGTGTTGGCATGGATTGGGTCTTATTGATGTTACCACTTTCCTCACCAGCTTCTAAGCCTGGTTGAGTAGTGGCAGACCTCACCACTCTATCCCTCCAAAGACATGGGATAGGCTCATCTGGTACAATGTTAGGAGAAGAATGGGGTTGATCTTTCCCACTCTCCTGTCTGGAGTGCCTACTGGTTGATGAAGTTTTTTGATATGGAGAGTGTTCAGAACTTGTGGGTGTGTGTTGGGAGCCACCTATGCTTGATGGTCCTTCATCCTCTGCAATAAGAATATTTGGAAATAATGGCACTACAACCCCACTGCATCCTACCACAGCCCTTAACATATTAGAAAACACTTTGGCTATGAGGACTTTTGATGGATAAATATTTTTGTGAGGTTGCAAGTTTTGTCTCTGATGATCCAAAAACATTGTAAAAACCTGGGATACATCAGAAACTTTGTTTTGCTAACTGCATTTTTAAGCATACCCTCAAAAATATAATTTGAAAAATTGAACACCCTCACTGCAAGGCGTGATCAAGGTCGTGGCTATGCTTGTGGGAAAAGCATCCCAGCCAGTCCTTTTGTGACTTAAGAAGTGTAAGAGGGTATGAATTAGAAACCTCCATTGTGGGGAAAATTGACTTTTGTGAAAGTTTATATTATTGTCATGTCTATACCCCATCAATGTGAGTGGTTCAATTTAATACCTTCAGCATCTCTAAGATGAAGATGTTCTCTTAGAGATGCCTCGGTAATAACAATTTGAGTGCCATCCACAGTACCAATTAACTGTTGTACCCTTCCACAGTTGTTGAGGCAATAGCAGTTTGCCAAAACTTCTAGCCAGGGGTACATAAGATTGTACGGTTTCAAAGTGAAGCAAACATGATGTTGCTTCTGTTTAGAAAGGCTACAATCTCTGCAAATTCATCATGTCCATCTGGCAATTAAAAGCATGCCACCATGTTGTGTTTGTCGAGAAAGTCAAGAGGAGCCATGAATGAACAATGTTAGGGTTAGAAAAGTCGGATTAAGTCACAAAAGCCTTTATTGAAATGTGGTTAAAGCAATTGGAAAGTTATGCAATTTATAGAGAGTTAGAGAATATTGGTTGAACCGCCTTATAAAAATTTATGGTAATAAGTAAAGAGAAACCAATTAGGAAACATTTTATAAGGAAACAGGCGGTTAACAACTCTACTTGCAAAAGTAAACATTGCATAACAGACTTTTCGAATAAGTACTAACGGCTAGTTCATCAGTACTAACTATGCTTATCAGTACTAACTTATGCTTATTAGTACTAACTTGTAACCATCAGTATTAACTTTTACCCACCAATATTATCTTATATTTTGGAAATTATAATACTGAAACCCCAATTTAGAAGGGACTAAGTGTGGTGACAGACACTAAATCAAGGTCGGCCTCGTATGGCCTTTGGTTTGGTGAAAACCCATGGTATCAGTTCATAGCACTGCCTGTGATGGATAGTCCCATTAGAAGGGCCTTCTTGATAGGGTTTCCACTGCGGGTGTGTTGCCTCCAACACAAGTGTTGGATTCACGGTTGCTCGCTATTCTCTAAGCCAGATGCCCTTAGGCTAGTCACACTATCTGTAAATAGATAGAATGGCAAAGATTGGGTTAGTGTAGAATGATCTGACCAACTAAAACCATCAATTCATGTTCATTTTAATCACAGGATGCCACATATTGCTTAGGCATCACATATTCCATTGTTACAAAGATGTCCCATCATGTGATGGCTTCAGAGTGAGCATAAGCAAGAGAACCACATGTGCTGTAACACCCAGTCACCAAACCATATCCATATTGCTTTTGTTATACCTGAAAGGTTAGTCCAAAACCAAGAAAACCTAATCCATGACATTTTCTTGCCAATCCGTATTAACTTAACACAATCAGCATTAACTAGATAACAATCAGTACTAACTACCAGTTTACAAAACTTTACAAAATAGAGAGAGATAAGACATATTATGGATGAAGAATCCCAATACTTGTGACCAAGTACTGAAACCTTTCCAAATCAAAAGCTTTTGTTAAAAGATCTGCAACATTAAACTCAGTATCAATTCTTTCAACCTGAATAAGTTTCTTTTCATTGTAGTCTCTTATAAAATGATGTCTTATCTCTATATGCTTAGTTTTAGAATGAAAATCTGGATTTTTGATAATGCATATAGTACTGTTGTTATCAATATAAATAACAAAGGCCCATGAAATTATACCCATAATCAAGCATCTGATTTCAATCAAGAGAACTTGACCACAACAACTTGCGCAGCCTATATACTCACCTCATTTGTAAAGTTTGCCACAATGCTCGCTTGCACCGCCATGAAATCAACCTATCACCAAGAAACTGACATCCTCCTATGGTTGATTTCCTATCAAGACTTGCCCCAACATAATCACCGCCGAGTAAGCTACCGGATCAAGGGGAGAGTCCTTAGGATACCAAAGACCTAATTGAGCATGGCCTTTCAGATATCTAAAGATTCTCTTAACTGCATGCAAGTGAGAAAGCTTTGGAGAGACTTGAAATCTTGCACATGCACACACAAAGAAACATAATATCTGGTTTGGAGGTAGTCAAATACATCAAGGATCCAATTATGGACCTGTAGAGATGCTGATCAACTTCTTCACCATCAACATCTGGAAGTAGTGGCTTATTGTGCTCCATAGGAGTACTTGCAATCTTTGTGTTGTCATAGCCAAACTTCACTGAAATCTCCTTGATATATTTATCTTGACTAATAAATATGCCATCTGTCTTTTGCTTAACCTGTAGCCCAAGAAAGAAGGTGAGCTCTCCATATAACTCATTTGAAACCTGTCATGCATCAATTTCTCAAACTCTCTCAATAGATCCTGCTTGGTTGAACCAAAAATAATGTCATCAACATATATCTGTACCAACAGGATATCAGTCTTTACATTCTTGATGAATAAAGTCTGATCAATTTTCCCTCTTCTAAAGCCATAGCCCAAGAGATACTTGGCTAAAGTTTCATACCAAGCTCTTGGGGCCTGATGCAGACCATAGAGTGCCTTCTGAACTTTGTACACCTTATCTGGAAAGGTTGGATCTTCAAAACCTGGAGGTTGACAGACATACACCTCCTCCTCAATCTTCCCGTAGGGAAAGGCACTCTTCACATCCATCTGGTATACTGTGAAGTCTTTATATGATGCATTGGCCAGGAAACAATCTCTAGTTATTCCTCGAGGCATTGATAATGACTATCATAATATTGCGTTTCACTCATGAATAATGATCCGCTCTTCGGTACTCCTTTGCCAAATCTTCACGGATTATTATTCCTCTCATTGTGCACGCTATAAATCAACCACATGAACATTAAAGAAAATGTTTTCGGAGTTAATCATTTATCACTTATTTAAGATTGAAGTTGACTTTCAACAAAGGCGTGTTCTTATTTGATAACTTGCTCGGGCTTAAGAATTTGAGTTGAAGACTTGGTTTATCTAGTTACCAGCAGTCGGGGTGGATGGTTGAAGACCTGGTTAACTATCACTATTAGGAGTTACGTTGTTTTACTCGGTGTCACATGCAGATGATGGTGTGGATAATCTCAAGAGTTGTTAGTGTCTCATACTTTGTTTGAGTAGTGAGTACTTAGAGATTTGCTTGATGCATAGATTCTCGACACCGTTCTTCCATTATTAAATGCAAGCTTGGAACACATGCGGAGAATTATACTTCAGTTTCAAGTTTGGTATATCAGGTTTTCTTCAACAGTGGTCACTTCAAATTTTCTACATATGGAAATAGTCAGAGAGAGTTTCTGTAGTAGATGATTCTCACAAAATTCATTTCAGCTAATTTTTGTTCTTCTCTATTTCATGAATATTTGGTATGTATAATGTGTTGCTGATTCTGAGGTATCAAAACCTGCAAGGGGGAAGGAGACATACATCTAAACACACAACGAGTACATGTGATGAACTTAATACTTCTTCTCTATTGAAGTAATCCTGGGAAAGACAAATGTCAGAACCGTATAGATACTCAATGTTTAACTCGTAGCCTTTGATGTATTATTCCAACTATTTGGGGGAAGGATATATTATTCTAACTATTTGGGGGAAGGATGTATTATTCCAACCATTTGTGAGGCAATGGTCTCTGGATACTTTTGGTATGTGTTAACTCAGCTTTCAGTAGGAAGAAATATGAGAAGAATATTTGGAGCGTGAGATGATATTTCTTATCGACATCTTCTATATGTTTTATGATAAAGTGCTTCCGATTAGTGCTTCATGTACTCAATGTAATGATGATTCCGATGAGATCGTAACCATCAGGGGAGAGATATGTGTACATCAGGGTCGTACAACATATTCACTTGATCGAGCTTAATCAGTTATTCTGGAGTTGACATCCGCAGAGGAGATCAGTGATTCAACCTTTTGCTGTGATGTCATTGTCTCTACTCTGGTTGGGTACTTGTGTACATTATGGGCTGATTAGTTATATGGAAGATATCTGGAATGCACTTGGTAAAATGAAGATGTTGATATATTGTTCCCCTGAATAGACAACTGGTCAATCTCGAAGAGTAATGTGTACATCGGAGACGCATAACAGGTTTATGTGATCGGACTTCATCAGTTATTTCAGATTTGATAACCACTGAGACGATCAATGTTTCAACTTGTTACTTTGGTGTTCTCATGTTCTTTGGGGTGCTGAGCTTCATTCAATGAGACCGTTTTCATTTCTACTTCTTGGGGAAATGGTCTTTTTTCTTAGTTTGTCAGTTTGGGGGTAAGCCACCAAAGTCTCACTTTCAGAAGGCTCAAGTTGTGACGACGATTCAAGAGCCTCGAAAGCTTTGGTGGTGAAAGTTTAAGAGACGATGACTTCTATCTTCTACAAAGTGCTGAACGATTTCCTTATCTTGGCACTCGTATCATCATCTTCTTAAACTATTTCTCTATCTTTGTAAATATTTATCAAAAACCAAATAGAAAAATATAAAATCAACAAAAGCCCATAATAATCAGAAAATTGAAAAAATACCAAAAATATGTTTTCTCAAGACATGTCTTCTGGTATCAATAACATCTACGGTCTTAAAAATGTCATTCAATAATGGCACTGGACTTTAGATGAAGTTAGAGCAAGAGGTGTAAATATTTCTTTCTAAACATGTCTAAAAAAATGGCTTACAGTTACTTCAGACTGTAACCCGCGCTTCAAAAAATGGCTTGCAGTTATTTCAGACTGTAACCTGCGCTTAACCATGGTTTGCTATTATTTCAGATGGCAACCCGTTCTTCAAGAAAGGAAAGTGTTGCGCTAAACCAATTTTCAAATATTTTGTGCACTTATCCTATAACCAAAAATGAGGAAAGTATGTCTAAGGAATGTTGTTCCTACACAAATGTTTTTCCGTCTAAAATTCTTTAGAAAAATATTTGTTGTTTTCAAAAATGGTGGAAAAAGTTGATTTTGACGATATACAAGACATTAATGATTATAATTAAAAAATAAAGTATATCTGATGATAATTTTAATTTAATTAAATAAAAAAAATTGATATTATTTTTTGTATTTCTTTTTTAATAAATATTTTTTACTTAAAAACAACTTTGATGTATCGTGATATTAAACTTATTCTGATATTATTAGAGTATGTAAATTTCATAGTTTAATAAAGATGTTTTACTTTAAAACAACTTTGATGTACTGTGTTAAATAATTATTTAATATCACAGTAACTTAATATGACATTAAAATCATAGTAATTTGTAATATAAATTTTTGCAATATAAATTTGATCATTACCATTTCAATAATGTAATAAAAAAAATAGCGTAAAAAAAAAGGAATATTGCATCTCTTTTTTAACAAAAGGGTTTTTTTTTTTGAAGTTTTTATGTAAGAAAGCTCTCTTTTACAAAAAGTTTTTATGTACATAATGTAGTCAAGATAGGTTATGAATAATATTTTTGGTTTGTTGGTGTTTCAAATTTGGTAATGTGTTTTTGTCATAGAAATGAATGAGTGTGTAATAGGTTATGAAGAATGTTATATTTCATTCTTTAATATAATTCTTAATATAATATTTTTTTATTTAATTATCTTTTTTAATTCACTTTTAATTTTAAGTAAATGTTGTGTGATATATACCAATAAAAAAATTTGGTATCCAATCATTACTCTATATATTATATATAAAACTTATTATTTTTCCTCTATAAATATGACCATTTCCGATGTCACAAAAAAACAGACCAAGCAATCAACTCATTATAACAAATTTCAATCTATATTCAAAAAGATTGATGATCATTTTGCTGTATAATTTTATTTTTTTGCTTCGTTTATATATGAAATCTAGATATTTTACCGAATATTGAAAGTGAAACAACTTACAAGTAAACAATTTTTCTTACAAATCATCAAGTTATCTCACTAAGTGTTCCCCAAAACCCTAAATCCTAAACCCTTAAGTATTTCATCTTCAAGAATGATCAATGGTGTATGATAATTCAGTATAAAGTCGCAAAAGCTTTTTGTTGCTTTTAAAACCTTATTCTATCAAAATCATATGTCATTGAACATTTTTGTTTTTCCAGTTTCATCAACAAAGCTTAGAAATGATGCTATATGATCATGCTTTGCAGTAGTCACAGTTGATGAAGCAGAAGAGGTTTGGGGTGAAGGAAGTGGGATCAAGGAATGAGTTTAAAATTACGGTGAAGATGACAATCAAGTAGTTGCTAATGTTTTTTATTTTTTGATGTCTTTTTACGTATGACTTTCAGTATGAAAAAAAACTGCTGTGTAATGTAAAATGCAATTATGCATATATCTATTTCAACAAGTCATAATAATTCTGATATTAATATCTTTTTTTTACATTTTATGCTATGAAAATCAGTGATAGCTTAAATTTATATTTTAATATGATTGTCACATTTAATTTCTATATTTATTTACACTAAAACTTATTCTGATATTAAAACTGGGAGTAACATACAATTTTTATTAGCAGTAGAAAAATTTATTGCAGCAGTAGAAAAATTTGTTGCAGCAGTAGTAATATTTAGTTACACCAAACTTATTCTGATATTAAAACTGGGAGTAACATATAGTTTACTATCGTCCGACAGTATTCCTTTCTGAATAATAAAATCTATTTTAGAAAAATCAGAAATTTCTTAATATCTTTCTTAATCATCAAAAATAATATCAAAATTTCTTAATATCAAATAAGAATAAGGACAATTAAAATCTGAGTAACAACAATATTTAATGTCACAAAACAGTACCTTTTCTCCCAAAACATCATTGTCCATTTTTTTTTCCTGTTGCCTCTTCTACATACTTATCAAATATTTCTAAATGATATTAAAGATCCAAATTTTTTTTACATTTATCTAGACAAATAGAATTACCAATAAAAATATCTCTGCATAGAACAATTTGTTGCAGCAACAGTAACATTTACTTACACTAAAAATTATTCTGATATTAAAACTGGGAGAACCATACAATGTTTATTAGCACTAGAAAATTTTGTTTGCAGCAGCAGAAAAATTTGTTGCAGCAGCAGTAATATTTAATTACACCAGACTTATTCTGATATTAAAAATTCGAGTACCATACCGTTTACTATCATCAGACAGTCTTGCTTTCCGAATAATAAAATCTATATTACAAAAATCAGAAATTTCTTAATATCTTTCTTAATCATCAAAAATAATATCAAAATTTCTTAATATCACATAAGAATAAGGACAATTAAAATCTGACAAACAACAATATTTGATGTCACAAAACAGTACCTTTTCTCTCAAAACATCATTGACCATTTTTTTTCATGTTGCCTCTTCTGCATACTTATCAAATATTTCTAAATGATATTAAAGATCCAATTTTTTTTTTCATTTATCTAGACAAATAGAATTGCCAATAAAAATATTCTCTACAGCAGTAATACAATTTGTTGCAGCAACAAAGAACATTTACTTACACTAAAACTTATTCTGATATTAAAACTGGGAGAACCATACAATTTGTATTAGCAGCAAAAAAATTTGTTTGCAGCAGCAGAAAAATTTGTTGCAGCAGCAATAATATTAATTTACACCGAAGTTATTCTGATATTAAAAATAGGAGTAGCATACAGTTTACTATCATCGCAGTCTTGCTTTCGAATAATAAATCTATATTACAAAATCGAAATTTCTTAATATCTTTCTAAATCATCAAAAATAATATCAAAATTTATTAATATCACATAAGAATAAGGTCAATGAAAATCTGACTAACAACAATATTTAATGTCACAAAACAGTACCTTTTCTCTCAAAACATCATTGACAATTTTTTTTTTCTTGTTGCCTCTTCTGCACACTTATCAAATATTTCTACATCTTCAAATGTAAAAAAATTTGGATCTCTAATATGTTTAATTTCATTGCTTATCTTGCAAAGAGCTTCCCATATAGCTGGATGTATTTCATCTTTCAAAGGTGGCAAACCAAATTCTTTAACAGCCTATACAATCATCAAAGCAAAGATCATCAACTATCGCTCTTACTTTGTCTAGACAAGTTTCATGAATCTATACAAGAAATAGATAGTATATCAAATTTTTTTATAAATTTGTAATAGCATATGCAAAACTTTATTATGATTATATAAAGCAATAATACCTGATCCTTATCTTATTCTAGCAAATCCAAGTAAATGTGACTGTCACAAATAGAAAAATCTTCAACTACTTCCATTCTTTTCTCCAGCTTTTTGAGATGGTAGCGTAGCACACATATATTTGTTGTGTCGTAAGGATAATTGCCGCATGTCAAATACTTTAATATTTCAGTTAATAAAGAATTTGCCCAATTTTAATTTCTTGTTTAACTTGACTCAAGCATTTTATTTTTGCTTATAATCGGACAAAAAATCATCCATCTTGAACTTTCTTCTTCATCAACTAACCTTTCTTTTCCTTCATTTGAATATAACAAGCCGATAGTTAAGATTTTTTAATATCAGATTAACTATCAGCTACTGGTACTAAGTTACTATTTTTGCTACTAGTACTAATTTGAATTAACTATCATATTATCTGTAATAATAGAAATCATCTGAGTTAACTACTTTATCAAATTTATTAAGTAAGTAATATGAACTTGATATTTAAGAAAAATTATTGATATCAGATTACCTATCATTATAATTTTCAGAGACAATTTATAAAAATGAAAGAAATTTCTTAATAATTGATTACGATCAATTATTATAATATGCCGTTTTTCAGTTTATAATTATTAATGTAATAACAATGATAAGAAAATCGAAAGTTCGTTAATATCAGAATAGGTATCATCAAACGCCATTAATATCAGAATAAACATTATAATGAAAAAAATTAAAGATCTTAATATGATATAACCAATCTTGAGTTTACAATGAATATCAGAATAAGCACATAAAGAAAAAACGAATTTTCTTATAGTTATTATCGAATGACAATGTTAAGAAAAAGGGAATTCGCTAATATCGATTAGCTCTCATCGGACACCTTTAATATCGTAATAAAATGATAAAGAAAAAGTAAATTTATTAATATCATATAAGCAATCTTCAGTTTACAATTGATGTTAAGAAATTTTTATCAAGATATTTACACCGAACCTTATAAACTTCAGTTTGATAATCAAGTTAATATCAGAATAAAAATGAAAAAGGCAATTTTAAGAAAAAGGGAATTCGTTAATATCAGATTAGCTCTCATCAGATACCGTTAATATCAGAATAAAAATGAAAACCAAAACGAAAATATCTTAATATCATATAGGCAATCTTAAGGTACAATTAATATCTGAATTAAACTTTTAAGAATTTTTTGTTGTGTTAATGTTACATTAGCTATAATTCATTTAATAAAAATGTTAATAAGAATTGAAATATCTTAATATCATATTAAAAATCTTCAGTTAAAATTAATATCAGAATAAGTATCTTAAGAAAAAAAATAATTATGTTAATATCAGAATAGCTATCTTCAGTTTGAATTATATCAGAATAGCAATATTCTTAATATCGATTATCTATCATCGATATCCCTAATATCAGACTAACTATCATAAAAAAATTCTTAAATTCTAAATTAAGAAACTTACCTTCGCTCAGCAAATCTTAAACTTGATATCATTGTTTTAGATTTTTTTTTAGATTTTTTTGTTTATGTTTTATATGTTTTGTTATTCAGATCTACACTGATATTATAATAGTATAGATTAATTACGAAAATGCCACCACGCTTTTTTAACGTAGATCGATGGACACTTGATCGCATTGGCTGATATTCATCCGTACTTAAAAGCTGGAAGGCACCATCCATTCCTATATATATATATATATATATATATATATATATATATATATATATATATATATAGGCTTTGGTTCCATTGAGAAGGTTTTTAGGATGAGAATGTTGAGAAACAATTTAGGCCATAGATTTCAATTAGTTTTAATGCATTTTAAAAGTCACCAATTTAAATGAAAAGGCTAAAATAGTAATTTGAATCATTAATAATTAATTGAGCAATCAAAACTCCTACCATTAATTACTGTTTCTAAAATTCGAATTTGACCATTTATTGGTTTCTCCATACATTTCTGTCCTTATCTTAACTTTTAAGCATTTATACTTTCGTGAATCTTTTCTTTTCTTTTTTATTATTAGTCACCTACTAAAATACAAACTTACTTGAAGATTGAAGATGATTTCTGGAAATCCCAGAACCACAACTAAACAAAACATTTTGTAAAATGTATGATTCAAGTTTTTTAAATGTACCATGTATTACCCACGATTTGAGTTTTGAATCATAAAACATTGTAGCTTTAAAAAATGAATCTTCAAAAAGTTAGTGGTTTCATTTTGCATCATTTGTCAATTCCTGAATCATGCATCATTTATTCGGGTTTATGAATCATTATCATATTAGTGAATCAACAAATATATTGTTTCTATTTTGTTTTGAATAATGTTTGTATTTGTGAATCAAAAACTAAGTTATAGATTTATTTTATGAATCGCTTCTTACTCAAAAGAAAATCGATGCACTGATTCGATTAATTTTCTTTGACCTTTTACTGATTGATATCATAGTGAATCAATAATAAACCATATGTAAATTTTATAAAAAGTAATTTTTATATTAATCATTTCATTAATAAATAATAAAAAGTTGGTGTAGTGTTAAGTGTATATAATATTCCTTGAGATGCAACTGAAAGCGACGATCACAAAGATCCGATCAAATTCAAAGAACGGAAGGAATTGATCCAATAAAAGAATGAAGTTGTTACTCATTTTTGTGTTTTATATACGAAGGAGGTGTACATTAATGCATGCATTGAAGTACTTTTAATGAAAATGAAATATATAATTATGAATACTTATTATGCCCTTGTATTAGTTTAGTGAGATGAACGATCAAGATTGCTTCTCATTCTTTTCAATCTAAAACTCTTCTCAACCGATTAGGATTCTATATATATATATATATATATATATATATATATATATATATATATATATATATATGTTAATTATTTTAAAAATATCGCATCGTGAGGAATTTCGTGGATCACAACGGTATATTCTTGAACGCCAGCCGTTGATCATGCATATGCCAAATGATATGCAAATGTGATGTTTAGAAAATTTCATGAAAAAATAGATCGTGCTTAATTTCTGATTAAAACTTTAAGTACATTAAAATTTTCCGGGATCTTACATATGTGCCAACTTTTATGAAGCTGGGCATATTGCAAATTCTCACGAGAAGTACGAATATCTGATCAACTGTATAAATATGGCAAAGGAAAAACTCAATGATGCTTCGAATTGGGGCGTTAGTAGTAACATACATGCAACATCTGAAAATGTTCATCATGTTCCATGGTCGACCAGAAGAAGGTTGTTACCACCCTTACAAGTACGTGGTAAAAGTCGCCCACCGTATAAGAGAAAAAAAGACATAATAGAAAAAGTTTCGAAGAAAAAGAAAAAGAAATTATTATTAAAATCATTTTGTTATTCCTTGTTTTATATAGCATATCACTAATTATATAATCTGTTGTGTTATCACATATCCATTTGAGTTCGGGGTGGAAAAACACTACCAGAACGAACAAATTTGTTCGAGTTTGAGTGGGGTGAAAATTTCTACAAGCAACGCAGACGTTCAAGTTCGTTCAAGTTCGATTGGAATGACAAAGAATATGAGCCATGAACAACAAACAATTTCCTCAAATATTGATTCGTATAAGTTCCGGTTTGATATTAATCAGAATGGTGATGCATATTGAGTGGTCAAGTGGGTAAAAAAGGCATATAATTCTAGCTAAGTGCAACTGAGATAAACATTTTTCTTTTGTTTTGTGTGTGGAATATGTTATGTGTAGTTTGTTTGAATTTATATGCTTCTCTATTTCGTCGCTTGAATCACAAACTTACGTAGAAAACTTTATTCATTTTCTAAACGTAACTGTAACATTTTGCTATTGACACTCTTTGGAGTCATTATTCTACTTTACATTTGTTGGTGGACTTATGAACAGTGTTTAATTGTGACATTTTTTTTACCCAGCCTTTTGGGTCGAGGCCCAATATGTTAACAGACCCGTTCTATTCATCCCTACTTACATTCCCCCTTTATTTTAGATCCGCCTGGGTATATATTCGGGGAAAAACCTTGCATGCTTTGATCCAGAGAAGCAGTTTTTACTGTTGGTACACCGGTTTGTGAGAGGAATACAGTGATTTGTACTATGAAAACAATATTTTTTTCGTTTTTGTGGATCTGTGTTAGCCACATGGTTATGGCTACAGTGGTAACTCTCTTTTGGTCCGTATATTTTGTGCGTTTAGTATATATCAAATTAAGGTTAGCAATTTCAATTATTGATTATCAAAAAACCTAAGTGCAGATTTGCTATTTTAAAGAAACGATTAAAGGTTTGATTTTTTTTTACCTTGTTTAGGGCCTATTTTCCTTGATCTTTATGGTGGTTATGCTATGCTGTGTTTAGGTTCGGTTGTGTGTTATTTTAGGTATATTTATTGTGTCTTTCTTATATTTAGGTGTTAGAGTAGTTAGATGTTGCTTATGGCGGTTGAAATGTTACCTATGGTTAGATGATGGGGTGAGTAAATGAGTTTCATAGTTTGGTTTGGGGTTTACTGTTAAAGGCAGATGCAATTGAGTGTTCCCCTTATTAATTGTTGTGCACCTTTTGTTTGTTTTTTTTGGGTTGTCCTAGTTTCTATTTTACCTTTTTTTTTGGGGTTGATAGCCACTGACTTCTTTTGATTTTCTTGTTTGCCTTTTTTTTGCCCTCTTCTCTATTTGCAAACCCTCACTTGATAATGCTTTTGGTGCTCACATTAACTGTTTTGAATATGTTAGTCGTTTTACTTTGTTTGTTGTTTATTGCGTTGATAATTGGACTATCTATTATTGTCTATAATTATGACTTCAAAACCGATAACTGGCTCCCAAAGCATTCACAACCACTCACCTCAAAACTTGAAACAAGACAATGTTCCAAATATACGTGGTGGTCCTGGATGTCAAATGTGTAAGACCATTACGGCAGGCATGCGTTCCTGTAAACCATATGTGTCACCGTCGTTTGCTGCATCAGAGACTCATGATGCTACAAGTTAGTTGCTCTTTTTTGTTGCTCATTGTTCCTATGCCCACACTTATTGTCATTTTTACCGTTGAAACATGTTCATGCTAATGTTGGATTTTTTTTAGTATATGTTGTTGGAGAGTATGCACATTACAGGGCACCATACTGGCTTACATTGTGGTGGTTATATGGGTGGAGTGTCGATACCAATGGGAAGTAAGACAAGCGTTGGCACGATTAGCGACACCAGTGTCCAACACTGTTCTGCGATGCCTGGTTGCCAACCTGATTCAGACACTAGTGTGGCTATTCTTCATCAGCAATCTGTTGCTTGCACAACGAGAGGTGCTTTGATGTCCTTTGTTTTTCAGAACACTTTGTGGTTACTGAATAACATACTTATGATTTTTTTTATTGGAACAGCGTTATAGCTGGTATGATGCCGCATGTTCGCGGCACATAGAAAAGAGGGAGGCCAAGAAAACAGGCACCCAACAACCTAGTGCACCTGTGTGAGCCATCTGATTATGTCACACCATTGGTCAGCCGATGGCTCCTAATATTATGGAAGGTGACCAGCGCTCTTCTCTTTTCAGGTGTGATTTGTTAAATTTTATTGCTTTGTTTTCATATGCCAGTTTGTGATCGCTGAATCACATTATGATGGTATTTTTTTATTGGAACGGGATTACGTGTGGATGAAGGCCCACCTTCGCAGCAGTCTAGAAAAAGAGGGAGGCCGATAAAACAGGCGCCCAACAACCTGGTGCACCTGTGTGACCCATATGATTATGTGCACACTATCCGTCAGCCAATGGTTCCTAATGTGATGGAAGGTGACTAGTGCTCTTCTCTTTTCAGATGCGGTTTGTTAAATTTTTTGGGTTTGTTTTTAGACGCCAATTTGTCATTTCTAAATCACATTGTCATGGTATCTTTTTATATTGGAATAAGATTACGTATGGATGATAGCCCACCTTCGCACCAGCCTAGAAAAAGAGGCAGGCCGTGTAAATGGGAGCACCAGAGCCCAGTTAACATGTGTCAGTCATCTGGTTATGTACACGCTAGTGGTCAGCCAATGACTCCTAATACAATGGAAGGTGACTTTACCTATTCTCTTTTCAGATGCAGCGTGTCAAGTTTTATTGTTTGTTATAGAATATTGAATTAGCCTTTCATGCCATTCCTTATTATCAATAGGATTCCTGCACACAATACCGCTACTTCAAATGAAAGCAGAAAAAGAAAAAGAAATGGCGAATGATGTCATTGGAGCCCGTGTGAACACCCCTGACACACATGATGTTGTGCAGAAAGGTGTTGACCAGCTACCTTTAATTGTAACACCCCAACCCGACGAGGGTAGAAGTGTCACATTTTGGTGTCATATCAGAACATACAATTAAAATCTTTACAAACGAAAACCTTAAAAATGAAGTATCAAATCATATAAACAATTGACTGACGAGGAAAATACAATATCCAAAATGGAATGAAATATCAAAACAAAAACTCTTCAAAGTAAGTCCAAATGATAAGGTAACTAGGTTTGGTCCACTCAGATAATCCAACTCTCAGCCCATCAAAGCCCATCTTCAAATCTAAAACTGCCGCCAGGAAAAGAAATGCGGTGAGCTTAAAAGCCTAGTGAAGCGGATATAACAAACGAAAACTAAATAAAAGCGAAACGAAATGAAACAAAAGGAAAAGCTGATAACAAGGTCGCGAAAAAGAACAATGAGTCAATGAGGATCCCCAGAGAATGCAATTATACGATATCCAAAAGAACATATAACAAGGAGAACGAAGCAAAGCAAAGCATCGATGACATATATACAAGCACATACAAACTGCATACAAGTCTTTGGAACATAAGCAAGCATAGCAAGCGGTCATCCACACAACATATATGGCATACAATCAATTCAGGAAATCAAAAGACATACAAGTCAAACAAAAATCTACAAGAAAGCGGAAGCAATTAATTATTAAGTGAGCATAGCAATCATACGAGTCAAAACCCTTAGTTGAAAACATAACAAGTATCATAGCGGCGGTCAAAACATGGCGGTCATGCGTAGCAAGTAGGAATACAGTATGAACACTATAATTAAATGAATTAAAACATAGCGGCAATTAAACAAGTTAACAAGCTAGACGTCATAAATTGAACCATCTACCAAATCAAACCGTAGCATAAGCGAAATGCAAACATGGCGAGTCAACAACAAGCGGAGATAAGGATACTACGGATAGTCACGGTCACGAGATTAATCGACGAGGTACAAAATATAAAGCAGATCAACAATCGATTTCACACAAGCATGGTTACCGACAAATCAAAAGGATCACAAAAGCGGTAAGATAGCATATCATCAGGTGACAACAGGTAATCTTATAACCGCATATTAATCATATTATAATAGGGTAATCAGTAGTTATATAAAACATGAATATCATAATCAAATCCAATAAACATATAATAACCCGGTACGTGAATGGAACTTCAGTCTAAAGTAACAGAATGAAAGTGTGACAGGTCAATGTAATAGAGTATCTATATCTTGGTAAAAGTGAACCATATAAGGTACTGAGTAATGAACAATTAATATAGGTTATAGTGCGTTGGGGAATACGGAAGGTACAGTGTAGGTATATCAAAAGTGTAAGGGTTGTCAGAAATCTACCCGAGCCCGGAAACATATCATATCATATCATATCATATCATAAGTAGCCATTGTATTCGGAGGGGTGACGTCGGAATACCATACATAATAGGAGGGGAGACCTCTGTAACAAATGGAGTAGCTAGCTCCCGGAATGTGAAGACGCGTATTGCACACGACATCATTCACAATATAAATCATATCATATCATAACAAATCATATCAGATCAAATCCATCGAAACATATCATATCTAGGATGCATCCATACGCCCCCCCCCCCCAGAACATATTATAGTGGCCAAATCATATACATATAGTGAGCTCATAATCATATCATATCATAATGGGGACGGTGTGCAACATCACTTTCATTACACCTGTAGTCATGCCATTGGTGCATCAATGACACGGTCATGTTACCTTCATGACTAGGAACACATATTTGGCTCGGGTATCAAACTGAAGGGTCAAAGCATATTCATATAATAAGGGTTCATATCAAAGTTCATATCGTAAGTTCATATCAAAGGTTCATATCAAGGTTCATATCAAAGGTTCATATTCAAATGGTTCACAATCAGGTGGTTCATAATCGTAAGGTTCATAAGCATAACAAACGAATATCATAGTGAACAGAATCATACCAAAGGGTCACAGTAAAGGGAATCATAGTAAAGGAATATCAGAAGTGAAATAAAGTTAAGGATCAAAAGTCATGAGAAATCCCTACTGAAAAGGGATGGAATATCTGTACCTTAACGCCAATGAGAAGAAGCAAACGAATGAATGAACACGAAGACACAACGCCATGTATCCTTCAATGAATCTACACGAATTTATATCATATATTACTTATATACTCATTTTATAAGCTTCTTATGCAATTGTAAGTGTGTTACTTATTGATATCATATTTTACCATTCAGTTTCTTAGACTCATATTTGGACCAGACTTTAGCGATTTTTATAAAATACTTACTTAGCTCAAATGAAATCAAGCAAAATCCCAGGGGTTACCATATGAGTTAAAAGACTCTCCAAAAATTGGTGGGTTCTATTTCCATGCTAAATGGCCTATGGAAAATCATAAGTCCAGACCTGTCCAGAACTCACCCAGATTTACACACACCAAAAGTATAGCCCCAACAAACACACTCACCCTACTCCAAACATCAAACCAAAAGCTACAGGTTTCACACAATATATAAAAATCATAGCCACCAAAGGAAAAGTTCCAGAACCTCATAGATTAATTACTAAAAATCAATTACTACATCATAAATTTAAACTCAGCAATTCAGATTCAGACACCCTAACTCCAAAAATATAAAAATCATACTTCCAGGTATGAAAATGATACAAGACCTATATTTCCAGAAAGCTATTTCAAGGTACTACAATTTAGGCTCAAGAATCACTCAAAAACATGCAAGTATCATCAGATAACACCTAGATGAATCCAACAAAAATTCTCGACAGCTTAACAAGCAATCATAACCAAGCAACAAACAAGCCACCAATCATCTTTTAAGCAGGCCAAAAATAACAAAACTCATTATACATCATGTTTAGGGTCTAATAGCATGAATGTTACAGAGGTTTCATCAATTTAACCAATGGAGCATAATATCAAGCACTTAACATATTATAAGTCCATAATTTCATGTAAAATGCTAATAACAAGTACTAAACATGTTGCGAACCTATCCATCACCCACCATATCATACCCACAAGGCAACCATCATCAAATATCAATAATTCACAGAAATGAAAGTTTATTTATCCATCTCATACAATTCCCCATCATATCTCACAAGATTACAAGTTTTAGTCACGTAAACATCACCATAATCTTCACATAATATCATGAACTTCTAAGCTATCAAATTCATCAACAAGCATGATATCACCAATCATTGAAAGTTCATGTAATCATTCTTGTCACAATTCTCAATTTCCGTTCATTTCTCATACTCCATATTCATCATTTCATAACGGTTCATTCATGATTTTTGCATTTCACATTAAACGCGTAAATTTTATATTATATAAACGTTATCGCGTGAGTTATTATTTTGAATATTTAATCCGATACTTCCAAAAATGATCCCAATATATTTTATACTTACATTTAGTTTATAAAAACTATATTTTGACTTTACCTAGTGTTTTAAATTTATTTTGTATATAAATCGTTAAAGTTATATTATTACGACGTGTTTCTTAAAAATTATACGATAATTATATTATCACCCAAATTATGCAAGAAATATATTTTTACAATTTTTATGATCTTAATATAATTTACCTTGATCCATTAAAATTTATTTTAACTAAAACTACTATAGTTTCACAAATGTATACAAGTTACCATTTATCTCAAATACACTTACATTTTGACTTACACATTTTATACATATACATTATATAATAAAAAAAAAATATATTTGAGAAACAACCCCCCCCTAAAAACCGGCCCTATGGGGTTGTCTCATTAATGCTTTGGTAAAAATTTTCTCCATAACTATATCAATACTCAATCTCACTTTCATCATTCATTTCACAATCATTCAAAGTTCAAGCTAGATATTTTTTTCTCTCATCTTTCTTGTGTCTAAAAACCGGCCATACAAAGGAGTACAAAGGGGATCATCACAATTTTTCCAAGATCAAGTTTCTACAATCTAGATAATACTCTTATTAAGGTTTTGAAATAAAAACCTAGGGTGTTTAGGCTAACCTTGTTCTTCGCACCTCATCATATCACTTGTAAGCATCTCATATTTATTTTTCATCTTACATATTCATTTCATACTCATCTCATCATTTTTGAGCAAAAACATGCAAGACTTGTGTTGTTTATACCATTTTTACCATTGATTTTTAGAGTTGAATATATATAGTCATCCTATAATTATCCCCTTGTTATATATTGGTCTTGATGATGTCTAGGAACCCATGACACCCTAAGAAGGTGTATGGTAGGAATAGATTAGCTTTGGAGTTGATTTGAAGGGATTGGAATAGGTTTAGTACGAGAAAAACTATTTTAAAAGTATTAAAAAGTGGTCTGTCCTTATTTTGTTTTTCTGGAAAATCCGACAGTAGGTACGAATTTTTGGCCTTGGTATTTAGAAAATATACTTTAAAACGAATCCGTGGCCGCTTGAACGGATTAAAACGGAGTTATAACGAAGAAGTTATGGATTTTACAAGTTTGACGACGAAATATATATTTTTCAGAAAATTCAGCAACCTATTTTTGGTTTGTACAAGTCAAAAACGAGTCCTAAGCTTTACAAATTATTTCGACTTATCAAAAATATAGTAGTATACTTTGATACGAAGCTAAGGGCGTATTATCGTAGAAAAGCGGATTTGAAACGATTAAGATATGCGTTTTCATAAAATTGCGTAACTATTATTTTTGAAAAACTATATTATTTTCTGAGACAAGTGTTACGGTAACTAAAACGACCATGTTGGAGGCTGTTTTTAACTATGATGTAGAACTTTTTGGGAACGAAATGTCTTCTAATAAAATCAAGATCACCGAGCATATTTTTCAAAATGACTAACCGTTTGTATAGCGGAGTTGTAGTAAATTAGTTACGAATGCTTAAACTTGGCCGAAACTCACTTTTTACACAACACTTGGACAAAATCACCATCTTTAACCCTTATTATCTTTATGTTCGAGACCTCTATGTCGAAAACTCCTGAACTGAAACTTCTAGATTTTGATACAAACTTTCCAAAACCGTCAAGTCCGTTTCCTAACGATCCATTTACACCATTACGACTAGTTTTTGAAGCCATTTTTTTAATCTCATGAAATTTCGGATTTGACATTATTTTTTTTGCGAAAAGTGATAATTTCACAATAAATCATTCTGAAACTATTGTAGGATGACATTTTGGCGTGACTACTTGTAAAGTAATTTAAGATTGGTCAAGGCGTCAAAAGAGTATTTTTTCTACGACAAGTATTATTTTCAAAACTCACAAATGGTATAAATAACATCCGAAATGCATGCATAACATTACATCATAACTCAAGTCATAACATTCATTTTAGGTCGGATAGTTCGGGTCTCACTTTCGTGCACTTCATTTTGTTAGCATATCCATTATACCTGGTGAGTTCATGCCCCACCTTTACTCGTTTAAATTCTTACAAACTATTTGGGGGAGATACATGCTTAAATACTTGTTTCACTCTTGTGAATACTCAAACCATTTATACAATTGTGTTACAATATACTTCTTATACACTTTGGACATTATGTGTGGTTTATTGCGATATGTGCCTTAATGTGCTAAACTAGTTTTCAATTATGCATCAATATACAAACTTTAGCAAGTGGTTAATCCTGCAGAGGCCGGCAGAGAGGTATTGATAGTACTATCGGCCGACTTCCCCACCCTTGAGTCCTTGATGGCGTGACTGGGTGAATATAATCGTTATTCAATGAAGCAGTACAAACAATTTAGACTTGTCAAGAGGTTCATTGGCTACGTGATTCTTTGCATTAAGTACATGTATATATCGTATGCACCTATGTCCTACTTACAATCAAGATTGACAATTCTATATTTTGGCAATGGGTTGTAAACACACAGGTTGCAAGTTTTGTATGCGGAACTTCGGGCTGAGTGGATTTACAATGCCTTTGCTGCATAAACAATTTTTGAAAGGCTTTACATTTCATCACAAACTTATGAACTCACCAACCTTTGTGTTGACACTTTTTAGCATGTTTATCTCAGGTCTTAAGGTGATAGCATTTCATGGAGCTTTTGGGTCGCATGGCATACATTGGAGTCTTGTGCTTTTAACAATTACCATTCGACATGTTTTCTAAACTCTTTATGTATTGTCAAACTTTGGGATTTCTTGCTTGTAAACCTTAACTTATGTAATCGAATGGTAAACTTTTCAAAACGTCTCATTATAGAGGTCGTTTTCTGTATCCATACTTTGTGCTATGACGTTATACCCCAATGACACTATCGTTCCGCTGCGATATTTTGGGGGTGTGACAATTCTATACAAAATATAAACATGTTATGAAAGCCGTTCCCAAATTCTCATATCCTAAGTACCATTTTTAACGCTAACATGTCCACATAAAGTCATGAATTCAAAATTAGAGTTTAACATGAAAATGGCTTATAAAACTTTACAATGATTCCAAAAATGAGCATACACCACTTATATAAGTCTATTAACATGTAAAGAACATCACATAATCATAACCATAACCATTTAACAACATAATTTCATTCACATAAAATCATAATTTAACAAACTAATACCATTCGTAGAATATGACACATAACACACAAAAGCCTTATTCCAAACACACCATACACAACCCAAATCACACGCAATCGAACCAGACACACCCTTACTCACCCAAGTCGATTCAAAACAGCCCCCACTCTTAATTTTTCGAAACCCAAACAGCCCCATATCAAAGTTTTAGCTCTTTTCTTTTCTAGTCTTTTCGGTAACAATTTTTTATACGACAACGCTATCATTTTAGGTGATTAATTTTCGAACATAAGTGTTCATATGGGAGAATTAGCACACGACTAGAATCAATAAAACCATAAGAAAGGAAGCGAGACGATATTATGACATAAGACATTACCCTTGATGCGTGACAAGAGATGTACCAAGAAACCAAGGAAGGGAACCCACGCCTAGGCCACCAAAACCCACGACTACAACACCAAACAACCTCCTTTGAATCTTCTTTGAGCCTCCTTGTTGCACCCATTTGTCTTGAATTCGAAATGAAATGGAGATAACCTTTGATTGCCATCAATCTATGAAGCTAGGGTTTCGGTTTGGAAGGGGAAGAAGGAGGCCAACTTTTTTTTTTGTGTGGTGGCTAGGGTTTCATGTGTGTTTTCAACTTTTTGGAGTGTAAAAAAAAATGGGAGGGATACTTGGTGTTTGGTCTTAGATGGGCCAAGGAAAAAAGTTGGGCCAAGCTCAATTTAGATGGGCTATAATTAAGTTGTAGTGTCTAGTTAAATTTCGGTCCATGCCCATTTTTAACGTGCGGTTTATATAAAGTAGCGTGGCGTATGCATTTTCAAAAATTGCATACACTAGGTTTGCCACCCATTTATAAGATAGATTAGAATTAAATTTAATGAGCGTTGACATCTTTTACGTAATTTATAAGTTTTAAAATTTGAGGGGCAAAATGGTCTTTTCACGCGTTTTAGATTTTAGGGTTTTACAACTCTTCCCCTCTAAAAAGAAAATTTTCGTCCTCGAAAATTGAAGTCCTGAGGTACAGAGAGGCGTACAAGTTCAAGGCGGATGTAGCGATCCATAGTCTCACATAGGATCATAACGATTAGGTTCCAAAGCATACAGAACTTACACATAGCAGATGTCGGTGGGAGTTTCGCAAGGAGGTACAGAATTTCAGACGAACATGAGGAGTGTCAAATAACAGATATAAGCCTTATTCCATTCATGTACCAACCCCAAGCATTTACTAAGATGTCGTATGATTTCAATAAGTTCAAATTATATGATCTCGGTATTATCACGTTGATCAGGCGTCATAATACTTGCATCACATAAAAAGTCTTATTGTCATCATATTCGTCGGTCATGACAAATCACATAACCAATATCACAACAAAACATATCATATACAGATACCAAGTAACATACCAAAGCAGACCAGATCACATACATACAGCATATAACACATCAAACCACTTACCATATCACAATGAAAGAATGCCACCAACTTGCACAAAACGGCTCCTCATGACTCATTACCGACGATCCAAAAGAAAAGCTGAGATACTAACAAAATGCCAAACGATAAGACTTCACGATTCAAACCGAGTTCCGAACAAATCAAGAAAAGCCATACCGATCAAAATCACTTAACAGAAAAAAAATCAAACCGCCTCAAAACGCATGACAAACGAATAGGAGTAACATAAGTCGCACCCAAATCATATGAAGTAGATGAACCTTCTCAACCACCGGTTGAATCTTGTCTCCGTCTTTTGCGTCTTTGTTTGGTCCGTCCAGTTTCCTCCAGCAACATCGATGCCTCAAGAAGACGGCCGGCGGTCGCGGGTGTAAAGGCTTTGGCTTCACGAACCCTCCTCTCGTAGATTTGCAACAACGTAGGTTAAGCACCATCATCTTCCGCTCCACGGGTAGTCTCCATCTAACGATCGACGGACGGATGTGCGAAGACAAAATAATAAAATCAAATGTGAAGAAGAAGAAGACCAAAGCAGTGAAGACAAAAGATTATCGAAGTCAAATCGAACGGCGATCAAAAGGAATCGTAATAGATCATAATAGACGGAAGCCTAGTGTCTACCCAAGTCCTCACAGGTCAATCCTAAGGTCAACAAGACGAAACCTTATCTCTGATACCATAATTGTAACACCCCAACCCGACGAGGGTAGAAGTGTCACATTTTGGTGTCATATCAGAACATACAATTAAAATCTTTACAAATGAAAACCTTAAAAATGAAGTATCAAATCATATAAACAATTGACTGACGAGGAAAATACAATATCCAAAATGGAATGAAATATCAAAACAAAAACTCTTCAAAGTAAGTCCAAATGATAAGGTAACTAGGTTTGGTCCACTCAGATAATCCAACTCTCAGCCCATCAAAGCCCATCTTCAAATCGAAAACCACGCAGGAAAAGAAATGCGGTGAGCTTAAAAGCCCAAAGTGACGAGATATAACAAAACGAAAACTAAATAAAAGCAGAAATGAAACAAAGGAAACCGATAACAAGGTCAGCGGAAAGAGAACAATGAGTCAATGAGGATCCCTGGAATGCAATTATAGATATCCAAAAGAACATATAACAAGGAGAACGAAGCAAAGAAAAGAATCGATGACATATATACAAGCACATACAAACCAGCAAACAAGTCTTTGGAACATGGCAAGCATAAGCAAAAAGTCGCATCACACAACATATATGGCATACAATCAATTCAGAAATCAAGCGACATACAAGCAAGCAAAGCGGAAGCAATTAATTATTAAGTGAGCATAGCAATCATACAGGTCAAAACCCTTAGTTGAAAACATAACAAATATCATAGCAGCAGTCAACAACACGCGTAGCAAGCTAGGAAATAGCATATGAATCACTATAATTAAATGAATTAAAAACATAGCAGGGCAATTAAACAAGTTAACAGAAGCGTCATAAGTTGAACCATCTACCAAATCAAACCGTAGCATAAAAAGAAATGCAAACATGGCAGGTCAACAACAAGCAGATAAGGATACTACGGATAGTCACAGTCCACGAGATTAATCGAACGAGGTACAAAATATAAACAGATCAACAATCGATTTCACACAAGCATGGTTACCAGACAAATCAAAAGGATCACAAAACAGTAAGATAGCATATCATCAGGTGACAACAGGTAATCTTATAACCGCATATTAATCATATTATAATAGGGTAATCAGTAGTTATATAAAACATGAATATCATAATCAAATCCAATAAACATATAATAACCCGGTACGTGAATGGAACTTCAGTCTAAAGTAACAGAATGAAAGTGTGACAGGTCAATGTAATAGAGTATCTATATCTTGGTAAAAGTGAACCATATAAGGTACTGAGTAATGAACAATTAATATAGGTTATAGTGCGTTGGGGAATACGGAAGGTACAGTGTAGGTATATCAAAAGTGTAAGGGTTGTCAGAAATCTACCCGAGCCCGGAAACATATCATATCATATCATATCATATCATATCATAAGTAGCCATTGTATTCGGAGGGGTGACCTCGGAATACCATACATAATAGGAGGGGAGACCTCAGTAACAAATGGAGTAGCTGGCTCCCGGAATGTGAAGGCGTGTATTGCGACATCATTCACCATATAAATCATATCGTATCAAATCATATCAGATCAAATCCATCAAAACATATCATATCTAGGATGCATCCATACGCCCCCCGGAACATATCATAGTGGCCAAATCATATACATATAGTGAGCTCATAATCATATCATATCATAATGGGAACGGTGTGCAACATCACTCGATATACATCTTGAGTCATGCCATTGGTGCATCAATGACACAGTCATGTTACCTTCATGACTAGGAACACATATTTGGCTCGGGTATCAAACTGAAGGGTCAAAGCATATTCATATCATAAGGGTTCAAATCGTAAGTTCATATCAAGGTTCATATCAAAGGTTCATATTCAGATGGTTCACAATCAGGTGGTTCATAATTGTAAGGTTCATAAGCATAACAAACGAATATCATAGCGAACAGAATCATACCAAAAAATTTTAAAAATACATTTCTCGCAAGAATTTAGTGAATAAATAATTATCGAGTTGAATTTACGAAAACCGTCGTATATATATATATATATATATATAGTTTTAAAATGAGTATAAAAATATATTAGGTTAATTTTTGGAAGTGCCGGATCAAATATTTAAAATAAATAATTATGCGATAGTGTTTATTTAATAGTAAAATATACGTTTATTGAAAAATGCAAACCCATGCATGAACTAATATGATGATGATATGTAGCCTAAATCTAGTCTATATGAAATGTCCTCAATGATTTTTCATGAATTCGCAGCTAAACCCTTACGGTTACGCGAATTTGATACTCGTAAACCTAGTTTATAAAAATGATGAATAGTGAATCATGAATAGTGATTTTTCTCCCGGAATGAATAGTGTTTCATAAATAGTAAAATTTTGAAATACGTTCTCAGAATATCAAATCGACTTCAAAAACGATGAATAGTAACTAATGAATAGTAAAATCCCGAGATGAATAGTAATTTTTTTTAAAGTTTGTTAAATGACCTGAAATTACGAGTTGTCACATTCGACCACCCAAAAAGGAATTCAGTCCCTGAATTCAGTTCGTGTTTGTTTCTACAGGTTTAGGGTTTGAGATGAATAACGAGGAGAGAAAACATGAGGAAGTGTGATTACGGTTAGCTATGATTAAGAGTGTATAAACATCGCGATAGAGAAAAATATTGGAAGAATATCTCCGATGAGCATTACTTTTACTTTTAGGAATATGTGAAATTTTGCTTGCACTAAGATTTATAAATAACTGCTCCTACCATAACACGATCCCTCCAGAATTAGACATAGTTAGCTAGGCTATGTATAATTAGGGAACGATAATGTGACGCCGTTTGTTATAACTCTCAATGTTTACATAGATTTAAGCCGTGTCGTTAAAATGGCAGTTAAGGTGAAAGGAAGTAAAAATTTTGTAAGTGGTAACAAATCAGAAAGGAAAATAAAGTGCGATAGATAAGAATATTACACAACTAGTGGTTTATCAAACAATAATACATCTTAAGTCATAAAGATCCGAATACAATGGAAGATATAAACTTAGTACGACATAGAGCATAGGGAAATAAGGCTGCTAAATTCTAAACTTCATCATCTCACGTTGTTGAGACCATGGCAAGCTTCTCCTCCTTCTAACATGTATGCTTCCCCATGAGCACCTTCAACTTGTTGACCTTGGTTTTTGGGACATTGATTCCGATAGTGTCCTTGCTCCCCACATCCGAAACATGTAAATATGGACTTTCCTCTACAATTCATGGCAAGTGTCCAGCTTTTGACACTTTGTAGCACTTTAGGTGGCAAAGACCCCAGTGATGATACTTACATCGATTGCATAGTGGGTAGGTTCCAGCATAACCTCTGCCTTCTATTGGTGCAACAACATAAACCATTGCAACTTCTTGTCCTCTATTTTGTTGTTGATGATGGTTAGTGTTATGGTTTTGGTTGTCGCTATCATAACCTCCTCATTCATTTCCATTTTTTGTTGCTAGTTTGGTTGTTGTTAAGTGTTGTTGTTACGATAATGTTTTCCCCTTTCACAACTTGAGCCATGAGTTTTGAGTAATCGATAGTCTCTTCAATTGTTTGTGGATCTAGAAGTTACATCTCCTTGAATACTTTGTGGAAGTCCTCCAATGAAATTTTCTAGTAATTTCTCATTGTGTCAAACCATCGATGGACATAGTGTACCAACTCTTGAAACCTCCGATGTAGGCCTTGATGTCATCACCAACGGATCTCTAACTCATAAATTCCGCTAATTTCTTCACCTCCAAGTGGACAATACTTTAGTTACGGATTCTTGAATTCATTCCACGTGAGGTTGTAAGCATTTTGATACCAATAGGGTCAAGATAACAATTCCACCATGACATTGCCATCTAAGAGTGTACCAAGGAACTTTACCTTGTAGTAATCACGGCAATTGCATAGAAGAAATGTTGACTCCATCTTCTCGAACCAACGGATCATCATAGAGTGGCTCCATATGTGCCTTTGAACTTTGTGGCATCACGTTCTTAAAGTCCTTGTATGTACAATTTGAACCTGGACCCTCCCACTGTAGAGCAAAGAAGAAGTCTAGCACCACGTAGTTGTAGCCTCGGCGGCACAGCCTACCGTTGCTCGTTCTTTCCTTTCCTACTATACTATCCTCTACATACTTTTGGATAGCGGTGTGTCATTTCAAACTTTCTTCTGCGCCATAACCTTCAAGAGGAAGGGGTGAGATGTTGCAAAGTCCTATGTTAATAAAAAACGCTCTAAAGAGATGTGATAGGAGGTGATAAATTTGAGGTTATTTTTCAAAATGAGTGATGGTTAAGTGACTTAATGTGTGAATGGCGTGTAACTCGACATGTTGGTGGTGAAACAGAGGAGTGAGAGCGACTTCACCCTCCTTGAAGGTTTTGTCTCGGCATCCAATGATATCAATGATGAATCAACTGATGTTAAAATTGAGATAGGGAATGACAAGGCATTCTCCACGTTAGAATCTGAAGAAAGGATAATGGAATGGGTATCTGAGGGCATATATGTGACAATCGGTTTGAAATGAAAGTAAATAACTCGTAAAATGTATGTATGAAACCGCATGTATAGTTAATATGCACTTATGATGAAATGATGAGATGCTATGATGATGTAGTTATAGTCTAGGGTCAATGATGCAACCTAGTTCTCTATAACGAAAGCTCTGATGCCAATCTGTCACACCCCCAAATTACGTTTTTGTGGAATGGAATACCGGGGATGACTGCCATAGCATCATTCTAGTTATATTGAAGCGACCTAAAGTGTTGTTTGGAAAATGCATCGTTTGATTTAGTAAAATAATCAGAGTTTACAAAGTATAGGTCCCAAATGATAGTCAATATGTATGGAAATAAATTTGATACAAGCCAACGATGTTTTAAAGTGCATAAATCCCATGTGAGACACGTCGTCACCACGACTCTATGATAATTCCACATGCATGCCATGTATGCCTTAGATACCGAGACACAACATAAAAGTGTCAACACAAAGGTTGAGTGAGTTCATAGAGTTTGTGTTGTCATGAAAAACCTTTAAAGAACGTTTTACAGCAGGCATTAAATCACTCAGTCCAAGTTCCGCCCATACAAAACTTAAATCTGTGTTTACAACCCATTGCACAAAATGTGTACTTTATCTTCAAGCACATATTGTCAAATGAATTCACATAATAGTAAAAAACTTAATGTATCAATAGTCAATTAATATAACACATAATATAGCATAGCTTCAAGTAGTTCCAACACCATCAGTTCATGATTGTACCAAGTCCGCTAGTTCAACATTATACCAAGACCGCTAGTTCAAAATTATACCAAGACCGCTAGTTCAACATTATACCAAGACTGCTAGACCGTGATCATACCAAGTCAGCTAGCCCAATGATTTATGATATAGAAATTCTAAGTATGGCAATATTGTTACATGCATTATGACTAAACATTCAGTTTAGATAAACACATAGTTTGCAAATAGACATGAATGTCATAAAAGTTAATGAGCATGTATCTCCCCCAAAAGTAGTTCAAAACGTATAAAAGTAGGGGCTATGAAACTCACCTGATGCAATGATTATGATGACAAAAGTGAATACACTAAAATGAGGTGCAATCTCTATCTGCAACTAGTATGATGATGAGGTTTATGGAACAAGGTTTCCTAATTACTCCTAGGTTTTTATTTCAAAACCTAAATAGAAGTATACTAGCGTTTAGATGATCACTTGATCTTGAAAATTTTATGAATTCTTGCTTGATCTTGATCTTGGCCAAATTTTTGGAGAGAAAATAAGAGAGTTCTCATTCACTTTAAACCTTTAGAATGTGTTTACTATGTGTTTCAATTTTGTGGAACTCTTGTGTAAAGCAAATATCGATCCAATATAATGTGTAGGTGTAATGTTTAGTAAGATATTTATTTTTACTTGGTGACTAGGGTGGCTAAGGTGGCCGGCCATGGGGTAAATTGGGGGTGGGGTAGTTTTGATAATTAAGTGTATTATTTGTTAAGTATAGTGTATAATTTGTAGGTATAGATAGGTATTTAGTGAAGCGTTAACGAAAAATAGATTTTAACGAAACAAAATAAAATATATCGAAGTCATAAAAATTTTAAAAATACATTTCTCGCAAGAATTTAGTGAATAAATAATTATCGAGTTGAATTTAAAACTGTATATATATATATATATATATATATATATATATATATATATATATATATATATATATATATATATATATATATATATATATATATATATATTTATATATACATACTAGTGGTCAAAACCCGTCCGATGGACGGGTATGACTTGTGGTTTTTATTTTTATGTTTTAGTTGAATAAATATATACTAAAAAGTAGTTAAAAGTTAAATTAAACAATTTACAACTATAAATGTAAAAATAACAATGAAAATTATGAGAACAAATAAAGTACATGTCCTTATTCATACGAACATATAAACAAATTTTGAGTCCTTCTAACACATGCATCCATTAAATAAAAAAGTTCTAAACCCTATGCAATAATTCCTTGTAAACAACATCGATAGTTTTGCAGGTGTAGCTTCACAATATTACTTAACGAATTCTAACTGGACGTAGATTTCATCTGTCTAAATAATGTCTTCTACAAACACAACTCTTTTTATGATTTTGCTTATTTACAATGACAGGTACTTCGGGTCTAACTATAGGATCATTCAATCCTACGGTTCTATTTTCATAGATGAACACCCTTAAAGAACCTTAAGCTTCAGAAGTGCTCAACCTATAGTGTTGTAGCACATCTGAAGTGTGGTACCACAACTTATTTAAAACAAAAAATACAAACCGCTTAATGATTATATAAGTGATTTAATTACTTATCGACTCCCTTGAAAAAGGATTAAATAGAGCTTCAAAGCACACAAACTGCACGTCTGAAGAATGATACCACAACTTATTTCAAACAAAGTTAAAAACATTAAACCATAGATTAAATATAGACCAAATAATGAATATGGTATTTTTATATGTAGAAACTTCTAAGATTATGTAGATAACAATTCTAAGAACACATTTATCTGAAGTTAACATTGCTGATTAAATGGCTGAAGGTAGAAATTATTTTAACTAAACTAAAAAATGGCAAAACGGGTCAAAAAGTTGCCGAGTGAAAAAAAAAATGTTTCATGACTTATCACCGTAGTAGGCTAAACTTATCCCTCTTGACCTCAACTGATTCTTCCCATTGGCTGTTGATAAACTTTGCTCTACGATCATACTTCTTATACACACGATGGCCCAAACGCTTACATTTTCCCCTGCCGCTGAGACATGAAATTGAAAACCGCATTCCTTATTACACATAAATGCATATTGGCATGAAAAACATTTTTTCCTAATCCGGTAATGAATATACGATAAAATCTTGGCATTTACCCGACAAAATCCAATCAACACCACGCAAGTTTCAACAAAGGAAGAGACGCTTTAGCAACACATCTTCGCCGACGCTGGTTACCTGGCAGAAAACATGACACAATAAAGGTCATACAAAAACACGTATCAAAAAGCAGATCCGTAAGTTCTGAAGACCCGGGATAAGCGAAACCTATTATAGCACTGATTGTTTGGTTTGAGGAATCTTCATCGATTTACTGCTAATTCCATAACCACAATAGTTTTAACAGTGGTGGGGCGGTTTATAAATATGCAAAATCGGATGGTCTTTCTTCATACCAAAAGCGGGCATTACAGCATGTGAACACACAGTTGCATGGACCAAATGCTTTATACTCTAGTGGAGGACCTACACAACGGATGGAAATTGCATTAGTTCAAAACAAATGGCGATAGACATCGAAAAATAATTGGAGCAATTTCGTGGATGTAATTCACCTCCACGCACACCAACAGCTGTTGGTCCGGTGGTAACATCTCTTTGAGAACCTGCCATTTGCAGGCCCGTTCTTCTTCGAGCAGTAGGTGTTCCGGATGATCCTAGCCTTGTATATGGCGTGCCTGTAACAACAGTGACATCACATATTGATGACATAAGCTGATGGATGATATACACACAGACCTATAGAAAAAGTTGTTGGTTGAATTGTGCAACTAACCTGCAAACACACCGGTCGTTGTTGATCCAGCTGGAATATGTATGTCTGAAGTTGTTGTCCGCGGATAAAATCTGGCACTTGGAGAAGTTGTTCCAACTGGTGATGTCTGCTGGTGTGACGTGTCTGTAATCACAATGGATTTAAAATTTAATGACATTGACTAACATCAAATATTCATAGATATTGTGAAATAAGTATGTCAATTTGATGGATATCACGTACCCGTACACAAACGAATTGTTCCTGTTCCGTCTGGTATACCTGTTTGTGATTTTTCAACAGTTTTCTAAACCTCTTGTAAATGGCTTGGACTAACTGCTTGTTTCATTAGAGATTTATAATCTGCACTTCCTGACCATTCGTCTATTTCACGTGCTCTCAGTACAACTACAGACCCCCAAATGGATGTTTGATTTTGACTGACACAATAGATACGATTATGGAAATTGTTGTTATGGTGGTCATTGCAGGCAACAATCCTGAAACCGATCCCACTCATTCCCCTAAACACTGCACAAAAATGATCACACCACTCAACGCCGCTATCCTCACATCCTTTTGTTATTTTGATCACCTTGTTATCTGTTTGAGTGACCTGCATAGTTAAAGCATGTTAGTTTCCGAAAATTAACACATGTATACATAAAGTCAACTTTATAATTCAAGGTTAACAAATCCATATCTGAAAGGGTTCCATCAGCAAGAACCGCAATCCCAAACGGTCCCAAACTTCCCCTTTGGGCTGCACCCAAGCTCGTAGTGCAGTCGTATTTATTGTTGATTTCAGTTGTTGCTTTGAAGGCATCTTGATCCACTTCAAATGTTGCAACTATGTCTCGTTTGAATATGAAAAGCTGGTCAACCAAAATCAGCTAGAATAAGTATTCAATTTGATTCGTGTTACAGATAAACGTAGTACATCAACATGTACAAACGGATTCGCAAGTACTTAGAGAACAATTTATTACATATATAAAAGCCTTTAGTTTTCTATTACAAACAATTTGATTCCAGAACCACAATGCTTAAGCCTTTAATGTTAGGCTGTGTGGGTGCAAGCCGATGACCGAGGTTTCTTGAGACGAACTTGAGACGAGGAAAGGAGAAATCTGTGACCGCTGCTCACAACACCAACGACACCAACAACTATATAGCGTCATACATAGAATTTTCTACAAAAGATAATTTCAATAAATTACGGATAAGATTAATTGCAGTGAATGTATCATACCATATAGCGCCTAATGGCTCTAGGTTCTGTTTAGGGATCAAACTAAATGAAATCATAAACCTCTGTTGTATTGCTAAAAGAATAATGTTATAAGCACGTATTCTTTTCCTATATCAAGTTGACTGGTTAGATAGCCATACCAAAACATACGACATCATAATACAGAGTGAACTAACGTCCATTTGTAATAGAGCATGCTGATAATACCTGAAGTTAACAGCATCGGCCCTCTACACTGATTTGATATATGCTTGATAGGTAATACAAAAAGTGCATTAATCTTGTTATTTGTGGATCAACAGACTAATAAAGTAAACTAAGTGCATGGATTAAGATTTACATAATTTGTCATCAGAAGCTGCTGTTGTGAAGACTTGATGCGTTTATGGTCATGCGTTTATAGTCATCAGGAATCTTGCTATGAACATAACTTTGGAGTAAATAAACCCTCTTTTCACCCTCTGGATCAACGGAAAACCATCAAAAATTATTAACATAATAAAGCATTAAAGAAGAAAAATAAAAATTATAATCATTAAGGAAGATGGTTTAGGAAAAATTAGGGTTTTGTGATGAATAAAAAAAATGCCGAGAATGATAAAAGATATGGATAAAAAGTTTTAAAAAAGATAATTACTTAATATAATTTTTGTAGATAAATTGTATTTAGTGTAGGATTCCAATATAATTATAGCCATTTATATATTATAACATGCAACATAATTATCAAAATAACTTGTTGCCTAAGTGGTAAACACACAAGTTATTTATCCAAATGACCAAGGTTCAATCCTTACATAGGTCATTTTTTATAAATAATTTTCAAAAATAATTACTAAAAAACCGAAATTTACAAAAATAATTATAAAAAGTCCGAAATTTAAATAACTCTAAATAAAAAAAAATTAGTGCTTAGTTGGACAACAAATGCTTATGTGGCATTGAGGTGGCATTGAGGTGTCATTGAGGTGGCATTGAGGTGGCATTAATGCCAAATGCCTCATGTTATATATAATATAATATATATATACATATATATATATATATATATATATATATATATATATATATATATATATATATATATATATATATATATATATATATATATATATATATATAACAATTTATATACAAAATAAATTCAAAACATCGGGTAAAATAATAATATAATTTTTATAGTTTTAAAATGAGTATAAAAATATATTAGGTTAATTTTTGGAAGTGCCGGATCAAATATTTAAAATAAATAATTATGCGATAGTGTTTATTTAATAGTAAAATATACGTTTATTGAAAAATGCAAACCCATGCATGAACTAATATGATGATGATATGTAGCCTAAATCTAGTCTATATGAAATGTCCTCAATGATTTTTCATGAATTCGCAGCTAAACCCTTACGGTTACGCGAATTTGATACTCGTAAACCTAGTTTACAAAAATGATGAATAGTGAATCATGAATAGTGATTTTCTCCCGGAATGAATAGTGTTTCATGAATAGTAAATTTTTGAAATACGTTCTCAGAATATCAAATCGACTTCAAAAACGATGAATAGTAAGTAATGAATAGTAAAATCCCGAGATGAATAGTAATTTTTTTTAAAGTTTGTTAAATGACCTGAAATTACGAGTTGTCACATTCGACCACCCAAAAAGGAATTCAGTCTGAATTGGTTCGTGTTTTTCCTACGGTTTAGGGTTTGAGATGAATAGAGGAGAGAATGAGAGTGTGTGTGATTAGCTATGATTAAGAGTGTATAAACATCGCGATAGAGAAAAATATTGGAAGAATATCTCCATGAGCATTACTTTTACTTTTAGGAATATGTGAAATTTTGCTTGCACTAAGATTTATAAATAACTGCTCCTACCATAACACGATCCCTCCAGAATTAGACATAGTTAGCTAGGCTATGTATAATTAAGGAACGATAATGTGACGTTCGGTTTAGTTGTTATAACTCTCAATGTTTACATAGATTTAAACCGTGTCGTTAAAATGGCAGTTAAGGTGAAAGGAAGTAAAAATTTTGTAAGTGGTAACAAATCAGAAAGGAAAATAAAGTACGATAGATAAGAATATTACACAACTAGTGGTTTATCAAACAATAATACATCTTAAGTCATAAAGATCCGAATACAATGGAAGACATAAACTTAGTACGACATAGAGCATAGGGAAATAAGACTGCTAAATTCTAAACTTCATCAGTCCGTCGCGTTGTTGAGACCATGGCAAGCTTCTCCTCCTTCTAACATGTATGCTTCCCCATGAGCACCTTCAACTTGTTGACCTTGGTTTTTGGGACATTGATTCCGATAGTGTCCTTGCTCCCCACATCCGAAACATGTAAATATGGACTTTCCTCTACAATTCATGGCAAGGTGTCCCAGTTCTTGACACTTTGTAGCACTTAGCAGGGCAAAGACCCCAGTGATGATACTTACATCGATTGCATAGTGGGTAGGTTCCAGCATAACCTCTGCCTTCTATTGGTGCAACAACATAAACCATTGCAACTTCTTGTCCTCTATTTTGTTGTTGATGATGGTTAGTGTTATGGTTTTGGTTGTCGTTATCATAACCTCCCTGGTCATTTTCCCATTTCCTTTTTTTGTTGCTAGTTTGGTTGTTGTTGCGGTTGTTGTTGCTGATAATGTTTTCCCCTTTCACAACTTGAGCCATGAGTTTTTGAGTAATCCTGATAGTCTCTTCAATTGTTTGTGGATCGAAAGAAGTTACATCTCCTTGAATACATTGTGGAAGTCCTCCAATGAAGTTTTCAAGTAATTTCTCATTGTCCGAAACCATCGATGGACATAGTGCAGCCAACTCTTGAAACCTCCTGATGTAGGCCTTGATGTCATAACCAACAGTCTCTAACTCATAAAATTCCGTTTCTAATTTCTTCACCTCCGTGCGTGGACAATACTTCTTAGTTACCAGATTCTTGAATTCATTCCACGTGAGGTTGTAAGCATTTTTGATACTAATAGGCTGCATATCGAATTCCACCATGACATTGCGCCATCTAAGAGTGTACCAGTGGCGAACTTTACCTTGTAGTAATCTCGGCAATTGCATAGAAGAAATCTGAGACTCCATCTTCTCCAACGGATCATAGAGTGGCTCCTTATGTGCCTTCGAACTTTGTGGGATCACAGTTCTTAAAGTCCTTGTATGTACAATTTGAACTCGAGACCCTCCTACGCTCTGTAGCGGCAGCAAGTCTAGCGGCAGTAGAGCTGTAGCCTCGGCGGCAGCGGCTACCGTTGCTCGTTCTTTCCTTAGTGCCTCGGCTATACTATCCTCTACATACTTTTGGATAGCAGCTGGTGTCATTTCTGGTGCAGCTTTCTTCGGTGCCATAACTCTTCAAAATAAGAGGGAAGGGTGAGATGTTGCAAAGTCCTATGTTAATAAAAAACGCTCTAAAGAGATGTGATAGGAGGTGATAAATTTGAGGTTATTTTTCAAAATGAGTGATGGTTAAGTGACTTAATGTGTGAATGGCGTGTAACTCGACATGTTGGTGGTGAAACAGAGGAGTGAGAGCGACTTCACCCTCCTTGAAGGTTTCGTCTCGGCATCCAATGATAACAATGATGAATCAACTGATGTTAAAATTGAGATAGGGAATGACAAGGCATTCTCCACGTTAGAATCTGAAGAAAGGATAATGGAATGGGTATCTGAGGGCATCTATGTGACAATCGGTTTGAAATGAAAGTAAATAACTCGTAAAATGTATGTATGAAACCGCATGTATAGTGAATATGCACTTATGATGAAATGATGAGATGCTATGATGATGTAGTTATAGTCTAGGGTCAATGATGCAACCTAGTTCTCTATAACGAAAGCTCTGATGCCAATCTGTCACACCCCCAAATTACCTGTTTTGCAGCGGAATGGAATACCAGGGGATGACTGCCATAGCATCACAGTTACAGTTATATTGAACGACCTAAAGTGTTGTTTGGAAAATGCATCGTTTGATTTAGTAAAATAATCAGAGTTTACAAAGTATAGGTCCCAAATGATAGTCAACATGTAAGGAAATAAATTTGATACAAGCCAAACGATGTTTTTAAAGTGCATAAATCCCATGTGGAACCGTCGTCCTACGACTCTATGATAAGTCCACATGCATGCCATGAAGTGTATGCCTTAGATACCTGAGACACAACATGCTTAAAAGTGTCAACACAAAGGTTGAGTGAGTTCATAGAGTTTGTGTTGTCATGAAAAACCTTTAAAGAACGTTCTTGCAGCAAAGGCATTGCAAATCCACTCAGTTCCAAGTTCCGCCCATACAAAACTTGCAACCTGTGTGTTTACAACCCATTGCACAAAATGTGTACTTTATCTTCAAGCACATATTGTCAAATGAATTCACATAATAGTAAAAAACTTAATGTATCAATAGTCAATTAATATAACACATAATATAGCATAGCTTCAAGTAGTTCCAACACCATCAGTTCATGATTGTACCAAGTCCGCTAGTTCAACATTATACCAAGACCGCTAGTTCAAAATTATACCAAGACCGCTAGTTCAACATTATACCAAGACTGCTAGACCGTGATCATACCAAGTCAGCTAGCCCAATGATTTATGATATAGAAATTCTAAGTATGGCAATATTGTTACATCGTATGACTAAACATTCAGTTTAGATAAACACATAGTTTGCAAATAGACATGAATGTCATAAAAGTTAATGAGCATGTATCTCCCCCAAAAGTAGTTCAAAACGTATAAAAGTAGGGGCTATGAAACTCACCTGATGCAATGATTATGATGACAAAAGTGAATACACTAAAATGAGGTGCAATCTCTATCTGCAACTAGCATGATGATGAGGTTTATGGACTAGGTTTCCTAATTACTCCTAGGTTTTTATTTCAAAACCTAAATAGAAGTATACTAGTGTTTTGATAATCACTTGATCTTGAAAATTTTATGAATTCTTGCTTGATCTTGATCTCGGCCAAATTTTTGGAGAGAAAATAAGAGAGTTCTCATTCACTTTAAACCTTTAGAATGTGTTTTCTATGTGTTTCAATTTTGTGGAACTCTTTGTGTAAAGTAAATATCTATCCAATATAATGTGTAGGTGTAATGTTTAGTAAGATATTTATTTTTACTTGGTGACTAGGGTGGCTAAGGTGGCCGGCCATGGGGTAAATTGGGGGGGAGGGTTGGGTAGTTTTGATAATTAAGTGTATTATTTGTTAAGTATAGTGTATAATTTGTAGGTATAAATAGGTATTTAGTGTAGCGTTAACTAAAAATAGATTTTAACGAAAAAAAATAAAATATATCGAAGTCATAAAAATTATAAAAATACATTTTTCGCAAGAATTGAGTGAATAAATAATTATCGAGTTGAATTTCTGAAATCCGTCGAATATATATATATATATATATATATATATATATATATATATATATATATATATATAACAATTATATACAAAATAAATTCAAAACATCGGGTAAACTAATAATATAATTTTTATAGTCTTAAAATATGTATAAAAATATATTAGGATAATTTTTGGAAGTGCCAGATCAAATATTTAAATTAAATGATTATGCTATAGCGTTTATTTAATAGGAAAATATACGTTTATTGAAAAATGCAAACCCATGCATGAACTAATAAATGATTATGTTACTAATGATATGTAGACTAAATCTAGTATATATGAAATGTCCTCAATGATTTTTCAAGAATTCCCAGCTAAACCCTTACGGTTACGCGAATTTGATACTCGTAAACCTAGTTTACGAAAAATGATGAATATTGAATCATGAATAGTGATTTTTCTCCGGGAATGAATAGTGTTTCATGAATAGGAAAATTTTGAAATGCGTTCTCAGAATATCAAATCGACTTAAAAAATGATGAATAGTAAAAAGATGAATAGTAACCAATGAATAGTAAATTCCCCGAGATGAATAGTAAATTTTTTTAAAGTTTGTAAAATGACCTGAAATTACGAGTTGTCACAAGAGAATTTGTCCAACAATTTTGCCCTCCTTAAAAAATGGCCAAACTTCTTGGTAAGATCTATCAATTCGTTCAAGAAGGAGAAGAAACGCTTTATCTGGCATGGGAAAGGTTTAATAAGCTACTTTATCGATATCCCACTCATGATTTGAACAAACATCAAATCTTCTACGTCTTCTACAGGGGAATTAATGCGCTAACACGGGAACTACTCAATTCTCAAAAACCTATTCCTAGCATGACCCCTGACCAAGCCTTCGAATGTATTCAATGAATTTCTGAACATTGCTACAAATGGCATATGGATACAGGGTACGGACCAAGAGACAATTTTGATCATAAGGTAATGAAGACATTCACAAAGAAAGAATACAATTATGGTGAAATTTTCAAAAAAGGAAGACTGGAAAGGGCAAATGAAGCTGAAGCCTGTAGGATTGAGAAGGTTAAGAGTGTATTTGGGACCAAAACCAGGGACAATCTTGAAAAAAAAGATTCTTGACCACATCAAGGAATCGAGGGAACGAGATGAGAGAATTGAAAAATAATGAAGACATTTGTGGAAAACACCGTCTCTTCTCTCAAAACTCATGAAGATCGGATTAAGGGATTTGAGAAGAGTGTAAGCTCATGTTCGCAAGCCATCACAGATTACCTAGCAACTCTGGAAGAGGAAGTTGTCAACACGGTGGAAAGAATCCTTGAAGAACCGACTACCTTTTTGGGGAAGGTTAAGCGACGAACCAGCATGGAGAAACTCTCGCTTCTGGATAAAGCTCTACCGGTAAACGCCCCTCTTATTAATTCCATTAAAATTGATCATGATGATATTTTGTAGGAATTAAGAAATGATGAGACAGTTCAACGCGAAAGATGTTGGCCAGTTTTAAGAAATGGCGCCACGAAGGAAAAAGATCCTTGGCATTTCACTCTCCCTTGCTTGATCGAGAGTCTCAATATGTGTAATGCCCAAGTGATCTTGGAGGCGAGCATAAGCATAATGCCTCGTTCGATGTTCCTCATATGGGTATTGGTGACCTTAAATGGCCAAGATGAAAATTGAAATGGTGATCAATCCATGCGATCACTATTAGGTATCGTTGAGCGTGTTGGTAAAGATAAAGAAATTCCTTTCCTGGATTTTTTGTGATTCTTGACATTAGGAAGACAACAGAATACACTGTCATTTTAGGCGAGACCTATGCTCGCTCTTGCATGCAAAGGTGGATGTCTTTCTTTGGAAAATTAACTCTCGAAGCTAATTTGCAATGTTGAGAACTAATGAACTCCTGTCCCACTCCTCAAAAAGTATGTCGGCAGACCGGTAGGAAGGAAATTTTGGCGCACTAGAAGAATTTCTTGGCGATCCCTCGGACCCTGGCGAGATAAATTCTGGGAAAGATTTTGATGTTTTTGTCAATTTCAAGGAAGAGGATAATTTAGGAATCTGTATTGATGACTTCTCGAGTGACATCGAAATGGCCCATTGGCAAGACAACTCTGTGAAGACTTTTTCACAATCCGGTCAACCTAGATTTTATGAGATGGGAACCTGCATACATCATAGGAACCCCTATTTTCTGAAGATTTCATGCAAAATTGGGTACATCGATTTCCATCCGTTTATTAACACAGCTTCCCCAGTTAACATTATGTCAAAAGAGTGCTACAACTGAATTATGAAGAAAGAATTAGAATATAAGGGGAATAACTTTCTTGGGTTTGCAACTAACATCTGTGTCTTCGTTGGGACTCATTTATTTCTGGTGGACTTTATGGTTTTGGATGACGTTAGTGAGTTTGTGGAAGATGGACTAACAGGGTTAATTTTAGGAAAACCTTTTCAGGAACTTTCTGGGCTAGATAAAAATGAAAAGGAAGGTTTAGTATGGTTAAAATAAACGATGATAAGACAATCTTTAAAATGCCGAGAACCATTAAGAATTTTAAAAATTGGACCAAGAGGAAGTTGAGCCACACCCTACCATTGCTCGATATCAGTGACGATGACAAAGCAAAAGGTATTTACCAGCCATACCAGAAGTTCAAGAGTTTCTACTTGGGCTGTTTGAATTAGGCGATGATTATAAGCGGGATGGGAATTTGACCAGCTGAAGTGAGCGTGGAGATTGCCATATCCATGATTTAACAAACCAGCACTTTTAGCCACAGGCTCTGATTCAAACTTAATTACTCGTAAATAAAGAAAAGTTCTCTTTCGGGAGACAACCCGAATTATCCCTTTCTTTTGTTTTATTTCCATTTCTATTAGGTTTTGTGTTTTTAACCATTTTTGAGGAAACGAAGAGTGATTGCTGCTGCAGCATGCTGATCTGACTATAGTTACGGCGTAACTCATCTTAGTGGTTAAGTCGTAACAAATCCCTTGACAAAATTTGGATGCATTACCAATTCGGCGTAATTCCATCTCGATGGTTCGCCGTAGCTACACTGCGGTATGCGGGTTTTGCCGGTTCACGGTAACTCCTTCTAAGAGTTCTGACGTAACTATACTCTTCTTTAATTCTTTCATTTTAAACATAATAACATTGTATTAGTTTTTTAAATGAACTTTGTGGGTGTGTTCCCTGTAAACCCTCACGAGACTTTACTCGGCCACTTGGGACACCAAGTGGTTTAAAAACTTGTTGCATATGCTTAATGCAACGTGATTCCTCTGAAAGTTATTTAGGTTTGTTTTCATGTTTTTCATTTTTCTTTTTAGAATTATGCTTGTCGGTAGTGTGATTTCGAGGATTGGAGTTTGCTCATGGATGCTTATCACGAGCCGCGAGTCTTTTGGTGGGCCTTCTTTCTTTTTGGGTAAATTCGGAAGTTCTCGCTCTAATTCTACTTTTCTCTTCACCTTTATTTAGCGCTTAGTACAAAAGGAACTTTGTACAATTCAAGTGGGGGGACAGGAGTAGAATTGTCTCTTGAACTTTATTTTTCCCTCGTTTTTCTGGTTTATATTGAAAAATTATGCCATTTTTTAAATTTGGACATATTTTTCTTAACCTAACTAGATTAGACCTTAGCCGAGCACATACAATCCTTGATATTATATGGTGAGATTAGCCTTATCCGTTTCTAATATTTTACCCCAAATCCACCAAATTATGAGTGTGTCGGTAGCCTGTAAACTTTAGAACTTGGCCTTTGCATCATTTCAAGACCATAGACGAGGTATGTTGAGTTAGTTCGATGTATTTGGACTTTTCAGTTTAGAAGGCAGTATTATAGGGTTATCACCCAAATAGCCTATCATTATGTGTCTATCGATTAGTCACCTCGACTTCTCGACCGCCATGTGAAACCCTTTTGTTGCACTCACCTTTAGTGTAAGATACCCCTAGATACACCCATCTGAGCCATTCCTTTCATTTTGTTAACCCAAGATATTGTTTTGATACACCTATACACCTTAGCCTACCCTGTAGTCTTTATTTGTGATTGAGAAATCATCATTTTCCTAAGTTCAAGGTTCAAGTGGAAAGGTTTGGAAATCACGCTTTCGTCGACGACATATTCTTAAAGATCATTGAAGACCCCCCGAATTCCCATTTTTCATCTCGAGTGGGGGGATATTATGTTTAGTTGTTATGTTTATGTTGAAAGAAAAAAGAAATAGTTATGTTATTGTAAACTGCAATGTTATAAGAACTATGTTATGAGCTTTATATTGATTTAGTATCGAGGAGGCCACCTCGGTCACACTTGAAGAGTAAAGTTGGTAGTTGCGCCAACAGTTGGAGAAAAGGAAGTCTGCCCATCATGACGTCCTCTAATGACACATCTACCTAGTACGTCATGATCCAGTTTCTTGACTTCAAAACTTGAACTTTGGGCGGACGGTAAGTGATGATGACTTGGTTATAGATTTAGACTACCTTCTTCATTTTTTATTTTACACCATTTATATATCCCATGTCTTATCCCTTTAGTCATGAAGTGTGTCTAGGTGATGCAGCGAGCAATCTTTGGTGTCTTGGCCATGAATTTGGTCATGTATCATTGGTTTTGTCCACTTCGCCATGACATGTTAGTAATGACGAGTCACCCTTAACCTTTTTCGTGTCTACCCAAATTGCTTTCGAAAATTTTTTAGCCCTTAAGTCTAGTGGTGGAGATTTGTATAACCGCCAAGCTTATGAAAGAATACATGCTATGGCTGTACGATTGAATGATCACCCCGAAATTAACACTTAGAATAGTTGAGAGATTTGAGTGTTTCGTTCCCATTTCGTGAGGTGTTCAACTTTGTTTTTTCTAGCATAAGAGATTTATAAACTTATATTTTTCAGGGAATGGGAGATATATTTTTAGGAATCTTTCTAATACGGTCTACATGAGGGCAAGTAGAGTTCCAGTGGGGGGATATTGGATAACATCAAATTATCCACGAATATTAAGTGTCAGTTTCTCCCGATAATGCTTGTAATTTATATCATTTATATGGATTTACGCTTTTATCCATTATATTCCACTTTCAGGTAAATTACGAGCATTGAAGCTAAAGAAACTCGGAATTGGAGAATTATTAAATATTTATCAGAGTATGCTCACTTTGAAGAAGTTACGGCATAACTCATCTTTCATATTACGCCGTAACTAAAGCGTGACTCAAAAAGTCGACTTATCAGGAGATTACGGGGTAACTTTCGCCAAAGATTATGACGTAACTATATTAGGTCAAATGAGGTTCAGCGTATAACACGTCATAACTCGTGCATAAACTAGTACGTAACTAAGAATTATTGAAGATACGGTGTAACCACTTCTATGGTTACGCCATAACCAGCAGATCTAGTGCATTTTACAAAGAATTGTAGGTGATCAGTTGGTTAAATCGCACAAGTAGAAAGGGTCATCGGTTGTTTATATCTTACCTTCCGTATCAGTCTCTACTCACTTAGAATTAGGTTGGTCATATATCTAAGCAACTAGCCTCTACCCATTCAAAACTACGAAACAAGGGTAAATGCAATTAAACTATGCATGCATACACAAAATAATTATATGGAAGTAATGTAAACACAAATAAAACAATTAAGGAATCATAACTAGTGACACCAAGAGGTGATTAGCCGCTCATATTAACCATACAAATCAATTCAATGTTTAATGTTACAAAATAATGAAAGTAAAGAAAAGATATAATGCTAATACTTATCGTAGGGAGTGATTTCTCCCTTGGAATGGATGCGTATGCTCCTCTAGACACGCCTCACGGCCCTTCCCGTTCTTTGGTTGTGGTGTGTGAAATGGGATACTTTGAAGGCGGAAATGGTGGGGTATTTATAGGCGTGCGTAACCCATATACGGCCTATAAATGCCCAGGCTAACAATATCACAAAACAGAAGTCTGACCATCTCCAAGGAAAATCACTCCCCTGAGCATTATAACAATACTTTATTCATATGACGCAACAGCCATTAGCAGGCCAATTTAACCATGAATGGACCAGGCCAATGACATGCGGTAACAGCAATTATATTCTGCTTATTGTATTTATATTATTTCTGAGTAATATGCATATGGTTTAACTACATATTTATTGGCCCAGGCTCGGCATTGCTAAGACCCGACTAAATGGCAAACTGAGCCGAAGGAAGTAGATGCGCTGTGGCTTTTCTACTGTCTTGTTCTTTGTGATCACCTACCGTTGGATGAACTTAAAATTGGGGGTGAGTGTTTAAGTTTGCTAATTTGGGCACTCACTATTATAAGTCTAGCATGTAGCGGTACTTAACTTCGGCTTAGGGGACTAGGAACAACTGGACTTATGAGGGGACACCTGATTTCTCCAGTGGTGGTATCTTTGCTGATAGGTTAGGGCGAATTGACCAAATGTAGTCCTTTCGACTTTGACCCCACCTGAAGTAATTGGAAGTAATTAGACGTAGAAATTACTAGCTAGGATGAATAACTAGGTTAGCACCACTCTCCACTATTGATTACACCTTTGCCTTCATTTGCTTTTATCTGCTTTAGTAGTTAATTAATTAATTCCTTATCAAAATCATATTAAAATCTGTGACACCTAGACTTAGTATTAATCGAACACATATAGCTCTTGGGACGACCTTGGTTTCACCGAATACTACACTACACATGACCAAGTATGTTGCCCGTTAGTGCGTTAGGTTATACCATAGGTATGATGAGACTTTATAAATATTAAAATCTGGTCAGTAAAACCTGCATCAGAGATCATGATGGGTTGCAGGTGGGTTCTCGAATTATATTGCCTTCCTCATTTACTGGAGGTCCGACGTATATGTACTGTCATTATTTGGATGCATTGGCGATTTGAAGGGTGCTTGGTAATCCACTGTTTTTATAACATTTACATGCAATTTAAAGTGGCCTGAGATACAAAGATACATGGGCCAGTTTCCTCATTTGACAACATGATGGATAGGGCGGATATAGTATGCAGAGTCTTTGAGCAAAAACTCAAATCATTTGTCAAGTTTATGAAGGGAAGGCAGACATGTGGTTGTGTGACAAGAGGTATGCCTATTTTTTTTAGAAATAAAGCTTCGTATTTTATCTTTCAATCTCATTTTTTCATTGATGCTTGCATAATGTGGTATGCCAATGTGTTATTCTAATTTTATTTGTCCAAGATTTTCTCCCTGTAGTGTTGTACACTATCGAGTTTCAGAAGCCTGGCCTGCTACATTGTCACACACTCCTTTGGATTTCTTCATCAATCAAAATAGAGAATGCTCAAGATGTCGACCAATACATTTGTGCAGAGTTACCTGATCCTCAGGTTTATCAACGCACTTATAAAATTGTTTCAGAGATGATGATGCATGGGCCCTATGGCAAGGCCAACCCGAATGCACCACATATGAAAGGCGATATGTGCACCAAAAAATTCCCAAAAAAATAAAATAATGAAAGCTTCTTTGATGAAAAAGGTTATCCACATTATCGAAGAAGTCAAGGAAATACTTTCGCGGCAAAAGGCCAGATAAAGCTTGACAATGGGTATGTCGTGCCGTATAACCGTTTTCTGTGCCTGGCATTTGAAGCTCATATCAGTGTGGAATACTGTGGGTGGAGCATGATGATAAATATCTGTTCAAATATATATCAAAAGGCGTAGAATCCTTGCCAAAGTAACAAGATCTATTGGTGAATCATCTACTTCATCAGCGCAGCCGCAACAATCGATTGATGAAATCAAGAATTATCTTGATGGCCGATTCATATGTCCTCATGAAGCATGTTGGAGAATCCTCAAATTTGAAATACATATCAGAGAGCCAGTGGTTCAGATCCTTTCAGTCCATTTGGAGAACATGCAGCACATAACTTTTAGAGACGGTGATAACGTAGAGTCCGTGGTCAATCATCGCGATCGTAAGCTGACAATGCTCAAAGAATGGTTTACTTACAATATGGAAAATGAAGATGGGAGCTATTTTACTTACTTGCAGTTTCCATCAGAGTTTGTGTGGTATGGAGATCGGAAATGATGGTCACGCAGGAAGACTAACAAATCTTCTATTGGATGGCTTGCATATATACACCCAACTACGGGTGAGATTTTATACTTAAGGATGTTATTATGTCATTAAAAAGGATGTAGATACTTCGCAAAGCTTAGACCAGTCAATGAAATTGTGTATCCTACATATCGTGGTGCATGTGATGCGCTTGGTTTGCTTGGTGGCGACAAAGAATGGAACACATCTCTTGAAGAAGAGTGCAGGTCAGCTTCATCTACGGAACTAAGATTCGTATTTGCAAGGCTACTTACTCATTGTGAAGTTGCAAACCCTTTTTACTTATGGAATAAATATTGGCGAGAAATGGGCCATGATATTCCAGCAATTGTCTCAGAACAAGTTCGTATACCTAACTACCATGTGAATGATTCAGAATTGGAAGGGTGCATATTATACGAATTGGAAATTATACTAGCGATTCTGGAAAATCGGTCGAAATTATGGTTTGGAGCCACCTCCAAAACAACTCCTGGATCAATTAAAGAACCGGCTATTAATGGAAGAAAAGAATTACAACAGGGAGATGTAGGCGCAACAAAGAGATGAATCGATTCCAAGGCTAAACTCTAAACAAAAAAACATATATGATGCTGTTATAAATTCTTTTAAAACAGGTAACCAAGAATTAATATTCGTATATGGTCATGGAGGAACTGGTAAAAAATTTCTGTGGAAAACAATAATTAGCACTATATGGGCTGAAGGTAAGATTGTGCTAGCAGTTTATTCTTCTGGTATTTCTTCTCTCCTTCTTCCAGCAGGCCGAACCGCACATTCAAGATTCAAACTTCCACTCGAGCTCACGGATGAGTCCCTCAGTTGCGTTAAAAAAACACTCTCATAGGAGATCTTTTAAAATAAACTGATCTCATTATCTTGGATGAAGCACCAATGAATGATCGTCGATTCTTTGAAACATTAGATAGGACTCTAAAAGACATATTAGATGCACCGCATGTTTTGTTTGGTGGAAAAACAGTTGTTTTAGGCGGTGTGTAAAACCCTAAAAATCGTTTTCCGAAATTCCTATATAATTGAAATTTTTCCTAAGTATTTTGAACATTATTAAATAATTAAGACCTTATGCTATGTGATGATTAAATGAATATGACATCTGACTAAAATTCTTAAGCAATTAAAATTTATGACACAGCATTTTCTTTTTCGATTTCACCTAGGCCGCAAATAAAGTTCGACACCTTTGGTAAATATCACACGTTTGCAATGTGCCTTGTACCCTTTCAAAACTTGTACCGATTTACACTATACCGAAAAATATTGCAGGAGATCATTATGCACCTTTGAAAGGAGGAGATAACAAAAATGGAAGATTATGAAATAATGGGCCAATCAAAATCCCGTAAATCACTCCACAATATCTGCACATTTTAAATTTAAAACACCTCTCCGATTCATTTATATCAAACCGTATATCACTTTTCATCTAACCCTAAAGTTTTAAATCACAAATTACGGCAGTCTCATTTTCTCTCAAGAAATCTGAAGGCAAGAAGAGTAGCAGTTGGTTCGATGATCGACTTCGGGAGTACAAGAATTTTGGTGATCGTTAGTGGTACACTAGGTGTGTTTCGTTTGTAGTTTTGGTTCGAAGAGGTGCTGTTTTGGTTCTTGTCCCCTATCTCATTCGTTCAATCCGACCTAGAGGTATTCTACAATGGATTCTTACGTTTCACTAATCTTTAAAATACGAATGAGTATAAAACATGATAACCTAACCTATTAAGTGTTGAGTTTTCGTTAATATGCTATGGGTACATATCGAATCGTTTAAACCTTCATGTAATAAAACGATATACCTTAAGATAAGATGAAAAAATATCTATACAAGCATCGCATATGTATTATCTGGACTCATATTGGTAGAGTTTCTTAACAGTAAAATTTTGGTAATGACATAGACTGATAACGATTGCAAGACGTCCAATGGAGTAGCTTTTCTATAAGGTACATTATCGCATACATTGAACTACAAACCAAATGCATTCATCAAATTTGTATCATTGCAAAATGGCGCTCAGATATTGCTAATCTTCAAACAGGAGTAATCATTTAAATTTTGAAAACTTTCATAACTTCATTTGCATAACTTTGTAATTACTCCTGTTGATAACAAACAAGAATGAGAATCGGAAAAGTAAATAATAGGCTAATAAGGATACAAATCTGTGGACCAAGTGCATGGTCTGTTCATTCGAATTAAAAAGAGCAGTTATGGTGTATAAATTGAACATAGTATAGTATAAGCTTGGTCTTGGGAGGGTAAGTTTGAGGGCGATCGCGGAAAAATTGGTTGGGTTATTCGGTGTTTTGAAAGCATGTCGGGATAGTCGAGTCGGGGGTTAATCATGATGTACTAGTACTTGGTCGTAAATGTTAGCCATATGGACCGCGAGCAAGCCTAAATATAGATCGATAAGATATATTGAAGCATTTTTTTTCTTTCATATTAAACGTATACAAATTGGTCATGTAAATTAAAATATTTAGTTATTTTACATTTTAAACCTTAGACTTTGGTCATGGGCGCATGCAAACCCTGAACTTTGTCAAGTTGTCAATTTTGACGCTAATCTTTGGAATCTATCATATTTGACAACTTTGCTATATTGTCATATTAAACGTTTAAATTTTACCATCTATCATTTGTAACATTTAAGTTTGGCTAATTAATAATTATTACGCTAACGTATTTATTTCGGTCCTTACTAAAAATGAGAATACGCTTAATAACTCTAAAAATATTAATACGATTCATATAAGCAATAAATCCGTTATGACTTAAATGAGCTAATAAGTATTATACGAACCGTAATCCATGTAGATTTGTTGAAGAAGACGTGACGTTATTTCTTCGTGCTCACATTTCCATTTGCTTTCATTGCTAAGGTACAGATATTCTGACCTTCCTCATAAGGTTTCTCATGATCTCTTTGCATCTTTGACCTCTTGCCAATTTGATATTGAACCTTTGCTCTGCTATTGAACTATTGATATTGAATCTTTGCTATTGACCCCTTTTTGCTATTGAATCTTTGATATTGATCCTTTGCTATTGGACCTTTGATAATTGAACCATTGATATAGGATTATTGATTTGATTTGTGAACTGCTAATATTGGACCTTTGATATTGATTGACCACTATACACTTTGACCTGTCAGTTGATACCCGAGCCATTAACTAGGCATGGGGGTTCCATGTCCGTGTCATTGATGCACCAATGACATGACTTTAGTGTGGTTGAGTGATGTTCCACACCGTCCCTATTTGGTATTGATTATCGCGCGGATATATTGTATGGCCACTATTGTTTTGGGTATGGATGCATCCTAGATTTGTATTGTATTGTATTGATATTGATATATTGTTTTGGTGATGTGGTGCGTGTGTGCAATACACCCCCACATTTTGGGAGCTAGCTACTCCTTTGGGTTACTAAGGTCTCCCTCATATTGGTTTGGTATTCGAGGTCACCCCCAGAATACAATGGTTACTATTGGTTACTTGGCTGCTATTGCCACTATTGATATGGTTTGTTTTGTTGGCTCGAGATAGATTTCGACAACCTTACACTTTTGATATACCTATATTGTACCTTAGGATTCCCCACTGCACCATATTCTGAATTAACTGTCCTTTACCCAATACCTTATATGACTCACTCTACTACCAAGATATATATGTTCCATTGCTTTGATCTGTCGCACTCTCATTCCGTTACTTGGACTATCGTTCCATTCCGCGTCTTAGGGTTATTATATGTTATTGGATTTGATTTTGATATTCATGTTTATATGACTCTTGATTACTCGTTATGACATGTATGTATGCGATATAAGTTTTACTGTTGTCATCGATGATATGCCATCTTCATGTTATGTGATCCTTTGATTTGTCTGGTAACCTTGCTTGTGTGAAATCGATTGTTGATCTATTTACCTTTTGTACTTCGTTCAATTAATCTTGCGGACTATGATTACCTGATAGTATCCTTATCTGCTTGTGGTTGACTTTCCATGTTTACATTTCGGTTTATGCTACGGTTTGTTTGGGTAAATGGTTCAACTTATGAGATCTAGCTGGTTAACTTGTTTAATTGCCCTAATATGTATTTAATTCATTTAATTATAATGCTCATACTGTATTCCTACTTGTTACGTGTGACTGCCATGTTTTGACTACCATTATGATAATGATTATGTCTTCAACTAAGGGTTTGACCCGTGTGAATTGCATGCTCACTTATTAATTAATTGCTTCCGCTTTCCTGTAGACATATGTTTGGCTTGTATGTCTCCCGAATTCCTGAAATGATTGTATAACACATATGTTGTATAGATGTGACGCCTGCTATATTTGCTTATGTTTCAGTCTTTGTGTGTCTGGTTTGTATGTGCTTGTTTATATGTCACCGATGCTTTGCTTTGCTCATTGCTCCTTGTTATCTGTTCGTTTTGGATATCTGTATAATTGTATTCTGCAGGATTCTCTTTGACTCATTATTCTTATTCATTGCGACTTTGTTATCCGTTTTCCTTTGTTTCATTTAGCATTTCGGATTTTATTAGCTTCCATTTTGTTATATCACATTCCTTTGGGCTTTTAAGCTCGGTAGCATTTCTTTTCTGCGTGAGGTGTTAGGTTTAAAGATGGGCTTCGATGGGCTGAGAGTTGGATTATTTGAGTGGACCAACCCTAGATACCTTATTATTTGGATTTATTTTGTTGGACTATTGTTTGGAGATTCCATTTTTATTTTAGACATATTGGATTTTGTATTTTCCTTGTAAGTCATTCGTCTATATGACTTGGAACTTTATTCTTTAAGGCTTTCGCTTGTAAGATTTTATTTGTATGTTACGATATGACACGAATGTGACACTTCTACCCTTCGTGTTGGGGTGTTACAATTATGGTATCGAGCTAAGGTTTAGATCTTGTTGACCTTAGGATTGACACAGTGAGGACTTGGGTAGACACTAGGCTTCAGTCTGTTATGATATATTCGATTCCTTTTGATTGTCGTTCAGATTTGACTTCGATAATCTTTTGTCTTCACTGTTTTGGTCTTCTTCTCTTCACATTTGATTTTACTATTTTGTCTTCGCACATCCGTTTGCCGATCGTTAGATGGAGACTACGTGGAGCGAAGATGATGGTGCGGAACTTGTGTTCTTTACTAGCAGTCTCGGGGAGAGGTTTGTGAAGCGAAGCCACACCCGAAGCTCTTGCTCTTTGGAGGCGGGATCTTCTTTGGAGGCTGGGCGGACCAACCAAAGGCAAAAGGCGGAGACAAGATTGAACCGGTGGTGAGAGGTTCATCTACTTCATATGATTTGGGCGCGACTTGTGTTACTCCTATTCGTTTGTCATGCGTTTTGAGGCGGTTTGATATCCTGTTAAGTGATTCTGATCGGTATTGCTTTTCTTTGATTTGTTCAGAACTCGGTTTGAATCGTGAAGTTCATCGTCTAGCATTTTGGTGATATCGTAGCTTTTTCTTTGAATCTTCAGTAATGAGTCATGAGGAACCGTTTTGTGCAAGTTGGTGGCCTTCTCTCTTTTGTAGTATGGTAAGTTGGTTGATAGGTTATATATGCTGCATGTATGTGAATTTGGTCTGCGTTGGGTATGTTACTTACTACATGTATGTGTATCTGTTTTGTTGTGATATTGGTTATGTGGTTTGTCATGACCCAAGGTTGAATATGACGACAATAAGGACTTGTCATGTGATGCAAGTATTATGACACCTGATCAACGTGATATCTAGAGATCATATGATTTGACCTTATTGAAATTATCTGACGTCTTGGGAAATGCAGGGTTGGTGCGTGAATGGACTAGGACTTATATCCGTTATTTGTCACTCCTCATGTTCGTTTGGAATTACGTACCTCTTTCGAGATTCTCACAGACATCTATTGCATTATAAGATTTATGCGGCTGTAACCGATATCGTCATGATCTGTATGAGACTATGGATTGCTACATCTGCCTTAAATTCGTACGTCTCTGTGTAATCCTGCGACTTCAATTTTCGAGGACGAAAATTTTCTTTTTAGAGGGGAAGGATTGTAAAACCCTAAAAATCGTTTTCCGAAATTCCTATATAATTGAAATTTTTCCTAAGTATTTTGAACATTATTAAATAATTAAGACCTTATGCTATGTGATGATTAAATGAATATGACATCTGACTAAAATTCTTAAGCAATTAAAATTATGACACAACATTTTTTTTCGATTTCACCTAGGCCTCAAATAAAGTTCAACTCCTTCAGTAAATATCACACGTTTGCAATGTGCCTTGTACCCTTTCAAAACTTGTACCGATTTACACTATACCGAAAAATATTGCAGGAGATCATTATGCACCTTTGAAAGGAGGAGTAACAAAAATGGAAGATTATGAAATAATGGGCCAATCAAAATCCCGTAAATCACTCCATAATATCTGCACATTCTAAATTTAAAACGCCCCTCCTATTCATTTATATCAAACCGTATATCACTTTTCATCTAACCCTAAAGTTTTAAATCACAAATAGCGGGAGCCTCATTTTCTCTCAAGAAATCTGAAGGCAAGAATAGTAGCAGTTGGTTCGATGATCGACTTCGGGAGTACAAGAATTTTGGTGATCGTTAGTGGTACATTAGGTGTGTTTCGTTTCTTGTTCAATCGAAGAGGTGCTGTTTTGGTTCTTGTCCCGTATCTCATTCGTTCAATCCAACCTAGAGGTATTCTACAATCGTTCTTACGTTTCACTAATCTTTAAAATACAAATGAGTATAAAACATGATAACCTAACCTATTAAGTGTTGAGTTTTCGTTAATATGCTATGGGTACATATCGAATCGTTTAAACCTTCATGTAATAAAACGATATACCTTAAGATAAGATGAAAAAATATCTATACAAGCATCGCATATGTATTATCTGGACTCATATTGGTAGAGTTTCTTAACAGTAAAATTTTGGTAATGACATAGACTGATAACGATTGCAAGACGTCCAATGGTTTTTGAGTAGCTTTTCTATAAGGTACATTATCGCATACATTGAACTACAAACCAAATGCATTCATCAAATTTGTATCATTGCAAAATGGCGCTCAGATATTGCTAATCTTCAAACAGGAGTAATCATTTAAATTTTGAAAACTTTCATAACTTCATTTGCATAACTTTGTAATTACTCCTGTTGATAACAAACAAGAATGAGAATCGGAAAAGTAAATAATAGGCTAATAAGGATACAAATCTGTGGACCAAGTGCATGGTCTGTTCATTCATTATAATTCATAGTCAAGCATGTAGGGAGGGTAAGTTTGAGTAGAAAAATTAGGGGGTTAATCGCGGTGTAATCATGACTAGTACTTGGTATTTAAATGTTAACCATATGGACCGCGAGCAAGCCTAAATATAGATCGATAAGATATATTGAAGCATTTTTTTTTCTTTCATATTAAACGTATACAAATTGGTCATGTAAATTAAAATATTTAGTTATTTTACATTTTAAACCTTAGACTTTGGTCATGGGCGCATGCAAACCCTGAACTTTGTCAAGTTGTCAATTTTGACGCTAATCTTTGGAATCTATCATATTTGACAACTTTGCTATATTGTCATATTAAACCTTTAAATTTTACCATCTATCATTTGTAACATTTAAGTTTGGCTAATTAATAATTATTACGCTAACGTATTTATTTCGGTCCTTACTAAAAATGAGAATACGCTTAATAACTCTAAAAATATTAATACGATTCATATAAGCAATAAATCCGTTATGACTTAAATGAGCTAATAAGTATTATACGAACCGTAATCCATGTAGATTTGTTGAAGAAGACGTGACGTTATTTCTTCGTGCTCACATTTCCATTTGCTTTCATTGCTAAAGATGGATATTGACCTTTCTCTTAAGGTTTCTCATGATCTCTTTGCATCTTTGACCTCTTGCCAATTTGATATTGAACCTTTGCTCTGCTATTGAACTATTGATATTGAATCTTTGCTATTGACCCCTTTTTGCTATTGAATCTTTGATATTGATCCTTTGCTATTGGACCTTTGATAATTGAACCATTGATATAGGATTATTGATTTGATTTGTGAACTGCTAATATTGGACCTTTGATATTGATTGACCTCTATACACTTTGACACATGGTTGATACCGAGCCATTAACTAGGCATGGGGGTTCCATGTCCGTGTCATTGATGCACCAATGACATGACTTTAGTGTGGTTGAGTGATGTTCCACACCGTCCCTATTTGGTATTGATTATGCGCGGATATATTGTATGGCCACTATTGTTTTGCAGTAGTATGGATGCATCCTAGATTTGTATTGTATTGTATTGATATTGATATATTGTTTTGGTGGTGGTGTGCAATACACCCCCTCACATTTTGGGAGCTAGCTACTCCTGGTTCTTGAGGTCTCCCCCATATTGGTTTGGTATTCAGGTCACCCCTCGAATACAATGGTTACTATTGGTTACTTGGTCGCTGTGCCACTATTGATATGGTTTGTTTTTGGCTGGGATAGATTTAGACAACCCTTACACTTTTGATATACCTATATTGTACCTTACGTTTCCCATATTACGATGTTGTCCTTTTAATACCTTATATGACTCTCTACTACCAAGATATATATGTTTCATTGCGATGTTACACTCTCATTCGTTACTTGGACTATCGTTCCATTCGTCTGGGTTATTATATGTTATTGGTTTGATTTTGATATTCATGTTTATATATGACTACTACTTTCCGTATGACATGTATGTATCGATATAAGTTTTACTGTTGTCATCGATGATATGCCATCTTCTTTGTTATGTGATCCTTTGATTTGTCTGGTAACCTTGCTTGTGTGAAATTGATTGTTGATCTGTTTACCTTGTTCTTAGTTCTTACTTGGACTATGATTACACGATAGTATCCTTATACTTGTGGTTGACTTGCCATGTTTACATTTCGGTTTATGCTACGGTTTGTTTGGGTAAATGGTTCAACTTATGAGATCTAGCTGGTTAACTTGTTTAATTACCCTACTATGTTTTTAATTCATTTAATTATAATGCTCATCTTGTATTCCTACTTATTGCGTGTAGTACCATGTTTTGACTACGTTATGATCTTGATTATCTTCAACTAAGGGTTTGACCGTGTGAATTGCATGCTCACTTATTAATTAATTGCTTCAGCTTTCTGTAGACCACTTTTGGCTTGTATGTCTCCCGAATTCACAAAATGATTGTATATACACATATGTTTGTATAGATGTGGCCTTTGCTATGTTTGCTTATGTTTGATCTTTGTGTATGCGGTTTGTATGTGCTTGTTT
>OU343217.1:132343458-132469374 GCA_910596185.1 Chrysanthemum makinoi | reverse complement strand
GTTTGAAGGGTCTCCAGTGAGATTGTTGAAGATGAAAGATTAGAAAACCTTTTGATAGCACCATAGCCTATGCCTGCATGGATGCCAAACGTTCTCAGGAACTCTTAGAGTATGTAATTGTCACAAGTCCGAAATCTAGCAATAGGCGAGATAGAATAGTTGTGCCTTGTTCTATGCCTAAAGCCAAGCAGTGACCCTCTTGATATTGCCTTGTTCCATGTCTAAATTCAAGCAAGCACCCGTGATGTGCCTCCTAGAATTTCAGATCCCAGCACTTCTAGACAGATGCAGAAAGTAGTGAAGCCATGTAATGTTCCCATCGTTACATCTACAGATGTTAAGATTGACACTAAAGTTAGCGGGGTCAAATCTAGAAGCAATGCAAAGAAGGATAGGATTACGCAAACTAAAAGTGATCATGATAAGGAAGTAAAAGAACACCATAGGGACAAGAAGTTTGATTTGAACAAAAAGAATAGTGTTAGTTCTAGTATTAGCTCTAAGCTTACTAAAATTAATTCGAGGGCCTCATGCTGTCTTCAAAACATGTAAAAAAATTTTATTTTCGTAATCATGATAAATGTGATGTTATTTAGAGGTCTAAGATTCATAGCCCAGTTAAGAAAGTTTGGAGAGCAAAACAGATTAAGCAATCCTAGAAACCTACCTGAATGTGTTTACAAATGTAGGATTTCAGTGGAAGCCCACAGGTCGAATATTTACGAATGACAAACCTTACCCCTCAGCTAGATCCACTATGCCTAGAATAGTGCCTGTTAAGGTTTGGAAGCCAACTGGTAGAATAATCAAATTAAGCACAAAATGTCATTTGACTAAGTCTGATGCTTCTACTAGTTCAGCTCCTAGGAATAATGCCATTGCATCTAGGGTTTCTGCTGATTCAAAGATTGTTTGTGCTAACCAAAAGGAACCCATCAGCACGTGGGGATCCAATGTTTCCAATTCTCTGTCTTCGTCTGTTGTCCAAAGCAGGTCGTACAAATCGTCCCTTGGTATTTGGATTCGGGCGGCTCTAAACATATGACTGGGCTCTTAACAATGACGTCTGTTCAATATATCAGCCCTCGTACTTCATCATTATGGTCTTGCAGATAACACTTCAGGCCCCGTTCCTCATAAAAGAAAAGTGTATGCTCTGCTTTCGTGCGCTTTATCTTCAGTTAATGAGAAATTCTCTCATGAATGGCCATACTCATCTACATTCTTCATCAAAAAGCTTCATGTTTTTCCACGCTCATTCAGTCATCAAGTGGATCTACGTTCATTGGTGTATACTCTTATTCACTTGTTAAATCAAAAATGGCAACTTCGGATGCAATTTTTGAGGGGGAGAAGAGTGAATGTACTACATGATGATGGATGTTTGAATAATGATTATAAGACTTAATTTTTGATGATGATGAGTGTATATTCTTTTTGATGAAGAGTGAATATACTAAGGATAACTGGGATTCATTGTTTTGATTTTTGATGACTCTCCTCCAACGCCTAATGCTTCACTTACTAAGGATAAATGGGATTCATTGTTTTTCAAAGATATGTTTGATGAGTACTTTCAACCTCCGACGAATGTTGATCATCCAGCTTCTGAAGCTCATGCTCTGGTTTCTATTGACTCAACTGGTTCACCATCTAAGAAGTACTTCTTGGAAATCTCAAGAAACCTTATCTCCAGTTAAAATTCACAAAGGCGAGCTTAAGATGCAAATGCATGGAATTCTTCTTCAGTTTCAAGTTTGGTATATCAGGTTTTCTTTATCAGTGGTCACTTCAAATTGTCTACATATGGGTTGATAAAGATAGTCGAGAGTTTTCTATCGCGGGTCCTATGGCTCCTGGACACTCCAGTTCAGGACCAGCACTTCAAGACAGTCCCATTAGTTCATCCCTTATACAAATTCTTCTCCAAAACTCCATATGTACCTCCATCTGATGTTGATTTAAAGAAATTGTTTGATCCCATGTTTGATGAACATTATGAGCCAAGTGCTAATGAACTGACAATTCCTACTTTAGAGGCTGCTCATATTCCTGTGAATGACGTCAATCCTTCAATCTCAATATCATTAAGTCAAGAAGCGCCTGCTCTTCCACTCTGTCTCATCAACAAATCATCAAACTTCAAGGGTACATCATGGAACTATGTCTGGTATCAATGATGAAGTTAATCCCTTTGCTACTCCTGAAGATGCTCCATTTGTGTATCTGCTCCTGAATCTTCATCAGAACCATCTTCTTCAGGAGACATCAACTCTGCTACTTCAGTCCCTCAACCACTGCCACATTAACACCTCAGAAAATGGACTCACGATCATCCATTGGAACACATCATTGGAAATCCCTCTCGTCCTGTATCCACACGTACAACTTGCAACCGATGCCTTGTGGTGCTTCTTCAACTCCGTACTCTCTAAGATCGAACCAAAAGATGTTAACCGCCATGAATGAAGACAGCTGGTTCAATGCCATGCAAGAAGAAATTCATGAGTTTGATCGACTTGATGTATGGGAGTTAGTACCCGCTCCAGATTGTGCAATGATTATTGCTCTAAAATGGATTTTCAAAGTGAAACTTGATGAGCATGGTGATGTGTTGAAGAACAAGGCACGATTAGTTGCTAAAGGATACCGTCAAGAGGAGGGTATAGACTTTGAAGAATCTTTTGCTCATGTTGCTCGAATCAAGGCAATCAGAATCTTTTTGGCTAATGCTGCTAGTAAGAACATGGTAGTCTATCAGATGGACGTGAAGACGGCATTCCTGAACGGAGATCTTAAAGAAGCCGTCTATGTCAGCCAACCTGAAGGCTTTGTAAATCCAGAGCATCCTACCCACGTTTATCGTCTGAAGAAGGTTCTGTACGGTTTAAAGCAAGCTCCAAGGGCATGGTATGATACGCTATCAAAGATTCTTCTATCTACCGGATTTAGCAAAGGAGCAGTTGATCCAACATTGTTCACCAAGAAGTCAGGCAAACATATAATTCATGTTCAAATTTATGTTGATGATATCATCTTTGCCTCGACCGACCCAATGGAATGTGATCGTTTTTCTAATGAAATGGGTTCAAAATTTCAAATGTCAATGATGGGACAAATGTCATTTTTCTTGGGATTACAAATTTCACAAAGTCAGGAGACATTTTCATAAATCAATCTAAATATGCAACTGAGATCTTAAAGAAATTTGGATTTGATTCAAGTGACCTGTTGACACCCCCATGATTGACCAACCAAACTAGATGAGGACCTCGAGGGATCATGATTGACCAAACAAAATATCGCAGTATGATTGGATCACTGATGTACTCCATGCTAGTAGACGGACATCTTGTTATTTGTTTGCATGTGTGCTAGATACCAGGCTAAGCCTACTAAAAAGCATCTAGAAGCAGTTAAACGGGTGTTTCGGTATCTCTAAGGAACCATCAATATGGGACTATGGTACCCGAAGGACACCGGTATGTCACTAACGGCCTATGCAGATGCTGATCATGCAGGTTGTCAAGATACCGTCGAGTACATCTGGAGGTGCTCAGTTTTTGGGTGATAAGCTTGTGAGCTGGTCTTCAAAGAAGCAAATGAGTACTTCTATTTCCTCTACAGAGGCTGAATACATAGCCATGTCATCTTGCTATGCTCAAATCTTATGGATGAGATCTCAATTATCTGACTATGGCTTTGAATTCAACAAAATCCCTTTGTACTGTGATAATAAAAGTGCTATTGCTCTCTCATGCAACAACGTTCAACACTCAAGAGCAAAGCATATCGACATTAGACATCATTTCATCAGGGAACAAGTGGAAAAGGGTGTGGTGGAACTATATTTTGTGAGGTCTGAATATCAGTTAGCAGACATCTTCACCAAAGCTCTTCCAAGAGACGTTTGAGTTTATTCTTCCACGACTAGGTTTGAAAATCCTTCAACCAGAAACTCTCAAACGTCTTCAGGAGGAAGACGAGGAGTAAAGGTCTATCTTCATCTATCTCTTGTAAATATTTATTCGAAAATCATAATACAAAAGTATAAAACTCTCAAAAAAATCAAATAGAAAATTATAAAACTTTCAAAATCCATAAAAAATCTGAAAAATTCGAAAAATCTTCAAAAAAAAAAATATATATATATATATATATTGTCATTTTGTCATGTTTTTCCACCTTCGATAATATCTACGATCTTTGTGCTGTCATTCAAAGAATGACACGGGACTTTAGATGTTGTTTGAATTCCAAAAAAAAAAAAAAAAAAAATCAAAAATATTTTTGGGAGAAGAGAAAAAATGGTTTATTGCCATTTTGAGCAATAACCGGGTTTAAAGAAAGAAAGAGCCATGTTTTATCATGTTTCAAAATTCCATGCTCGATTCTATAAACATTTATCTGCTGAAAACTAAATGCTTTGATAAATAACTCGATCTCTATTTTTGATAATCAACAGGACTTATTTGTCAAAATCTCTATCTCTCAATCAACAACCTATGTCATTGATTGAGGGGAAGAATGATTTCAATTAAATTAAAAAGTTATTTGGCATTAAATTGTTTTCAAAGATATACATGCATGTTTTATCAATGGAGTTTAAAGTCTTAAAATCCGATCCTTATCAGTTCAAACGCTTTCACAATCAAGTCACAATTATCCTTAAAAGCTTTCAAAATCAATTTAAAACTATACGAGATCACAAATCTCAAATGTTTTGATAATTGTGATCGGGGGAGAATGTGTGATTTAAATTGGATTTAAACTGATAATTCGGTAAATGGTTTTATAAGGATGTACATGCTATCCTGCCCACATGTGACAAACGATTTCAAATTTTCCATGCACATGTTGAGGGGGAGCATCTATCTTAAACCTATGATTTGAAACGTGATCATTTATCTCAATGTGTTGGTTCCCTCTAGTATGTGCAAAACTCTTTTCAAACCTCGAGGCACATATTGAGGGGGAGCAAATTTATGGAAACCCCATCCTTCCTGGAAACGCTTTATCTACTTGAGATGATTAAGGAAGTGATGGTGATATCTTTTAGAAAATGATAATCAAAGAAGTTAATTCTCTCTCTTGCCTCCGTGTGCAAAACTTTTTCAAATACTTGATGCACATGTTGAGGGGGAGTTCTCGTTCTAAAAAAATATCAAAAACAATTCAGGTACAAAATGCTTTGATAATATATCACAAGTATCTGAATTGATTTTCAAATGGTTTTTAATTGGATCCAATGGCAGATGAACAATACCAAATAGACCGACCAACTTTACTTTATGTACGGTGATATAAGAATGATAAGGTTAGGTATTGGTTCCCATGATCCGCCAGAACCGGAGGGATCTACCCAGGGACAATCCACTAGTTAGTGTAGAAGTCCTTAGGTATGATGATAAAGGAGAAAAATGAGATATGGGAAGAGTGCGGACTAAGACTGAACTAGTCTTTGGAATAAACCCAACTAAGTTCTAGTTATGAAGTCTCGGTAAGCACTGAAGGGGTTGAAGAATTAAAAAGAATTGAATGAGTATAGGGTGAAAACAAATAGCCCTCCATTTATTCAACCTTAGGGCAGAAACCGGGTTCAATTCATATGCTACTGATGGTAACATCGGTATTGAAGACAAGACGTCATGGACCCAGTGACGCACTGCACTTCAACTTTCCAAACCACTCAAGTTCCTCTTAAAAGGACTTGTTTCATTCTCACGGGGAACCAACATTATCTATCGACTTTCTCTTAGAGATGGTTGATATTGAAGAAGAGACCTCTCCTAGTCTCGGCACGGATCCAAATATGCACAAAATTGAGTCTAGAGCCACGAGATCATCAATAAATCTCTTTAGGACACGTTCAATGAAGACTATCTATTTCACACAATGTGGAAAGAGAGATTATATCTTGAGTCCTACGCTTTATCCTTGTGGTATTGCCAGAACATCTGAGTGATGTGTTTACATATTCACAATGAAGATGGAAAGCCTTCCGGAGCCAACATCAAACAAGCTCCTGGTAGGTGGCATGTGAGATCTATTATATAGATCAATCATGTGACAACTGAACAGAAACAATGGGGCGATTCAATCTTTTGAATCAATCCTGGTTCAGGTTATGGATTGACGGATACCTTTGAAAAACCGGTCTTTGTGCTTTAAAACTCTTTTCTTTAGCACGTCGACCGTGTACTAATTTTTCAAATCAAAAGGTGTTTTATGATTGATAATTGATTTTCATTAAAACCTTCGTTATATTGCAAAAACAATTTCTATTGAGCAATACACGATTGTTTTTTCAAATCTCTTTTCATCAATCGATTGGACTTAAAATTATTTGGGTCACTCACTCCGTGTTGTCTTCTTTGAGATGTTCCGTTTTGAGAACGGCTAGAGCACTGCGAAACCGTAAAGGAAATTCTTCGGAATTATACTGATCACAGGGGGGCATACATGTACTGATCAGCGGGAACCGTGGGCGTGTACCTCAATTCAACGAAGTGATCAAAGACACTTTCATGCGATTTATTGCTAACGTTTGTATGCGATGCGCCGACGTTTGTTGTCAGAATGAAGCGTCAATCCATAGCCGAATGCTCACTTAACACATTCATCTCAAAAGAAATCATGATTAGTGCATCAATGACTCGGATATTTTCACTCCATGCTTCTTGCTACTGCTTGCGCCAATATCATGATTCAACAAATGCTTCCACTACTCTGATGAGAAGATATCATGATCCAGAATGTGAGCATGTCGGTCCTAAAGTCACAACATCACATAATACCAATACCACAATGGATGTCACAGAGATCTTTGATTGCTGATGATCTCTATCACGTGGATCAGTAAAAGACCTCCACCTGAAGTAACCAAACATGCAATGTGAAGAATCAATGACTACGAGCTTAGGAACAAAGGACTACATCAAGAATGCAAGAACAATTTTTAATGTAATATCTATTTGTATTCAATGTAATTTTGGTACATGATTAAGGTGACCTCCCTTAGGGGGAGATTGTTAGGAATTAGAAATTCCAGGTATTAAAGAGTCGGTCACCTCAAGTATTTGTATTCGTTAGAAAGCTCCTAGTCGTAGTTATTTTAAATTAAGTAGTATTTAGTTAAGTAACACCGTGGAGGACGGACGGGTCTTTACCCACTGTATGCCTGATCCACAGCCCGATGTGTGGCGTTTTATGTAAGACTATAAATACTCTCTACCTTTCAAGGTAGAGAGTTGGAGCTCATAATAATATCTTTCACTTTCTCTCACTAAGTTCCCTAAACCTCTAACTTTCTCTCTCTAGAATTCCATCTACATGCTACTTTGTGTTATGGTTTGATGTGTATGTGAAAAGTTATATCCTACAGTATGTGCTCGGCTAAGGTCTAATCTAGTTAGGTTCGGAAAAACATGTCAAAATTTAAAAAATGGCATAATTTTTCAAAATAAACTAGAAAAGTGAGGGCGAAATAAAGTTCAAGAGATAATTTTACTCCGTCCCCCACTTGAATTGTACAAAGTCCCTTTCTTACTAGGCATTAAAATAAAGGTGAAGAGAAAGGTAGAATTAGAGCGAGAACTTCCCTAAAATTTACTCCAAAAAGAAGAAGGCCCACGAGAAAGAACCGTGCCTTCGCTTAAGCGTCATGAACAAACTTCAATCCCTGAAATCACAATACCAACAAGCATAATACTAAAAAGAAAAAATAAAATGAAAAACAAACCTAACTCACTTTTGTAGGAATCACGGTTGCATTTAGCGAATGCCACAAGCCTTTTAAACCACTTGGTGCACCAAGTGGACGAGTGAAGTCTTGTGAGGGTTTACAGGGAACACACCCACAAAGTTCATTTAAAACTAATACAAAGGTTCTTGTGTTTTAAAATGGAAAGAATTAAAGCAGAGGAGAGTTACGTCGTAACTCCTGTGAGGGAGTTACCCGTAACCCAAAACCTGGTATGAGTTGTGAAGCGAGTAGTTCTGGTAACCGTGAGATGGTATTACGCCGTAATTGTATGCGTCAATAATTCGGCGCTAAAATGTTGGTTACGGCGTAATCACCAAGATGAATTACACCGTAACTCTGTTCAGATCAGCAACTGCAGTAGCAATTAGTTCCTCGTTTCCTGTAAAAATGGTTAGAAAACACAAAACCTAACAGAAAGGAAATAAAAACAAAAGAGATGGATAATTTGGTTTGTCTCCCGAAAGAGCAATTTTCTTTATTAACGAGTCTTTAAGTTAGACTCAGAGCCGCGGGGCTCCTTTGGGGGCCTTTGACCATCCCCGACTTCTTCCATGTCTTTCATTGAATAAGGCTGGTCCCAAACATGCGGTGAAACATAATGAGTCATGGAGTATCTCTTATGTAGAAAATTAGCTCGTGCCCATTCGAAACGAAACCTAGCCTCTTCTTCCTCATCAATTTTAACATACCCAAATTTTACTCGTAACCAATTTTCAAATGAGATCCCCCTGTATCCTACATTTCTCCTCTTATCTTTGTCAAAACATGCACATTCCTTGCGTTTGAGCCATTTAGGGTCAGGGTATTTTCCTCCATCGCAAATCTTGCGATTGGGGTTACATGTAGGCCATGCTAAGGTGTATTCATTGTGCATGACAACTGGTTCACAAAAATGAATGGTCCAGTCAATATCGGAGAACCATTCGCTAAAAGCACTATGCTCTTGTAACCACATTTTTCTGATATCTTCTTCTTTTTCCTAGCACCACCAAACTTCTGCAGCTTCTTTAATCATCCGAATAAGATACTTCCCTCCTCCATTACATCCTTTTTGCAAAGGGGAACATGTGGGAAATATTACTCTGGTCCCCTTAGGTAAAGGAACACAAAAGTGAACTCTTCCTTTTACAACGTAACTGGGAACAGAAAATGGGATCTCTTCCTCATCATCTTCATCGTCACTGGATTCGGATTCCTGCAAATGGCTAAAAGATGAAGGTGGAAACCTATCGGAGTCATCTAATTCTATCTTTGGTGGTTCCTTTGTAACAATTTTGTCTGGCTCAAGGCTCAAGGTTTTATCCAATTTAAACTCCACTATATCTCCATAGATTCCTCCGTAACATGCTAATGTGTCAAGGAATGGTTTACCAAGAATCAAATGCTCCTTTTTGTCTTTCACATTATCGACTACCTCAAATTTGGGGGCTGAGGTAAATTTATCGACCTTTACGCACATACCACCTGTAATACCTAAAGGGTTAATCTTAGTTTCAGTTGCTGAATCAATCACGATATCTATTTCCCAGAGGTGGATTATCTTCAGTTTTAAGAATATGGATAGAGGCATGATGTTTACACAAGACCCGAAATCTACTACCCTTAAAATACCAATATTACCAGCAGAACACGGAATGATTAACCCTTTTTCACTAACATCCTTAACTGAGAATAAACTTGATCCTAACCTGGATATGCCTTCCGAAGAATGGTTACGCCGGAATTCAGGGATGTAGTTACGGCGTAACTCTTCTTGTTGGTCAGTATTCGTGACCTCTAATATGTCGATTGAAGATATACATTCCTCAATCACCTCCTGAGAATCATTGGTGAAAACAACATTGCATTCCTCCTTTCGCTTAGCTTCATTAAGTTCAATTCCATCAATCTCAGTACTGAGTTTTTCGATCATTGCTCCAAGATTTTTTAGGGTTTCGTCGTGCCTGGAAAGATTTTTATTAGTGTTTTCCCAGAAACCCTTTAACCAAATATCTTGTTCTTTTTGTTTCTGGGCCGAAGTTTCAAGGAACTTATTAATTGTTTCTTCAAGATTGGGCTTTCTTTCTCCATAAGGCCCACGGTTCTAATTTACACGATACCCATCACTATTTCGATTATCTCAGTAATATGGTCGATTTTCTCCATACTTAGCTTCTTCAATATTTTCTTTGTCCATATAAGGACAATTCTTCGTAAGATGTCCTCCTCTACAGTTTTCACAACCCTTGGATGGCATGAACGGTTTCTCTGACCTTCAGCATATCTCGACCGAGACTTTTAATTTTACTAGCGATTGCTGCAATTCCGTTGAAACTTCTGCCTTAGTTTCTTTTACTCCCACCATCGTGCTATTTTTTAGAGTGGTCCGCCATTTTTTGAATGGCTTCAATTGCAGTAGTAGGAGTCATGTTCGGGATAGGTCCTTGATAGTCCAACATCTGCCTTGTAGTTACATTTATTCCTTTGTAGAAAATATTGACCTTCTGCTGGTTATTTAGATCATTGGTAGGACAATAATAAAGAAGATCGTTGTATTTGTCCCAAGCTTGATCAGAGTTTAATTCGTCTTCTTGTTTGAAATTATGGATCTCCAAAAGTTGATAAGAAATTTTTGATGGCGGGCAATATCTTTGAATAAAGTGTTTCTTTAGTAGCCCAAGTATTAACTCCCGTGAATCAATCTTTTCGTTCCATCTTCATTTGCTCCGGCAAGAGTCATTGGGAATACCCTAAGCATAACGACAACATGAGACCGCCCGAAATGTTGAAAGGCTAGTGATGTATAGGACATTTCAAGCGTGCTCATATGCGTCTTCGTCCTGTTTCCCGAAAAAGGGTTAGTGTGGAGCTCCCTCATAAATTGATCTTTAATTTGAAGCGAACATCGCTCGATTGCTGTCTTACGAGACCGGCCCTTGATACGCTCTAGTCAGCGCCAAGTATTCCTCAAGAGTGAGGTCATCGATATTAACAACTTCCATGGTACCTGAAAACTTGAAATATGATAGTGAGAAAAGTTTTAAAAACGAAATGAAAGACTTAATATCAATCCTAATATAACTCCCCGGCGGGGCCAAAAACGATCACGGTTTTTCTTGACCAGGTCTTAATATTTATAGTGTCTCGCTATACCTATGGTCTACTCTAATGCACTAACGGGCAGTGTACCCGGTCATGTGTAGTGTAGTAAATGGTAAAGCCGAGGTCGTCCCAAGAGCTATGTGTGTTGGATTATTACTAAGTCTAATTGTCACAGAATAACAATGGTTTCGATAGGGATTTAATTAACTAAACTACTAATGCAGAATAAAATAAAAGCAGATAAATGGTAAAGGGAAATCAATAGAGGAATAGTGGTGCTAACCTAGTTAATCCTCCTAGCTAGTTATGTCTACGTATACCTACTTCCAATTACTTTAGGTGGGGACAAATTTGAGAGGACCGCATTTGGTCAATTCGCCCTAAACTATCAGCAAAGATGCCACCACAGGAGAAATCAGGCGCACCGTCATAAGTCTGTTCTTCCTGGTCCCTAAGCCGAGTCATTAAGTAAGCAGCTACATGCTAGATTCTAAATAGTGAGGCCGTTAGGAACTTAGACACTACACCCCCCAATTCTTAAGTTCATCCAAACGATAGGTGATCAGTTGGTCAAATCGCACAAGTAGAAAGGGTCGTCACTTGGTCATATCTTACCTTTCCCGTCTCAGTCCGCTCAAACAGGGTTAGTTGGTCATATCTCCTAGGCAATTGGCCTCTACCGCCATTCAAAACTACCGAACCAAGGGTGACTACCAAAGAACTATGCATGCATACACTTAGAAATAATTGTACAGAAGTAAAGGTAAACGCAAAAAAAACAATTAAGGAATAATAACTAGGCTAGCACCAAAGGGTGCTTAGCCACTCATATTAATCATGCAAATCAATTCAATATTCAAAGGTACGAAATACATGAATTGAAAGTAAAAGAAATATAAAACGCTAAAGTTTATCATAATGGAGTGACTTCTCCCTTGGAAACAACTCCATATGATCCCCTAGACCTGCCTTGAGCTTTTTCCCATGTTCTCAGAGTGTTGTGTGTGGAATGGGATGCTTTAAAATGCTGGAATTCATGGGGTATTTATAGGCCGGGTCTGGGTTGCGGCGTAACCAATCGAGGAGTTACGCCGTAACCTTCTATTTCTTCGTAAATGCACTTGATCTACTAGTTACAGTGTAACCTTATAAGTGGTTACGCCGTAGTCTTCAATAAACTTCGGTTCGTCGTAAGTGATGCATATTCTGGCGTAAATAGCGGCGTGGAACTCTTTTGACCTAATGGGTTACGTCGTAATCTTAGGGGAGGTTCGCCGTAACCTCTTGATAAGTTAGTATTGGGTCCGCATAATAATTCTGGTAATGTGAGAGATGAGTTATGCGTAACTTCTTCAAAATAGGAATACTGTGATTAATCTTTAGTAATATTTCCTTTTCCACGTCTCTTTAGCTCCAGTGCTCGTAATTTACCTGAAAGTGGAAAACAATGGAAAACAAGCGTAAATCCATATAAATGATATAAATAACGAGCATTATCGGGGGAAATTGACACTTAATATTCAGGACTATTTGATGTTATTAGTGTCACAAGTGTCAAATCCAAATTTCTTTAAAATTTCATTAGCATATTTAGATTTATTGATAAAAATGCCTCCGGGACATTGTGAATTTTGTAATCCCAAGAAAAATGACATTTGTCCCATCATTGACATTTGAAATTTGGAGCCCATCTCCTTAGAAAAATGGTCACATTCGTTGGGGTCAGTCGAGGCAAAAATAATATCATCAACATAGATTTGAACGTGAATTAAATGTTTTCCTGACTTTCTAGTGAACAATGTCGAATCAACTGCTCCTTTGCTGAATCCAGTAGATAGAAAAAACTTTGATAGCGTATCATACTATGTCCTTGGAGCTTGTATCAAACCGTAAAGAGCCTTCTTCAAGCGATAGACATGAGTAGGATGCTCTGGATTCACAAAACCTTCAGGTTGGCTGACGTATACGACTTCTTTAAGATCTCCGTTAAGAAAAGCCGTCTTTACATCCATCTATGAAGCGCCATGTTCTTACTTACAGCATTAGCCAGGAAGATTCTGATTGCCTCAATGCGTGCAAATGGAGAAAATGATTCTTCAAAGTCAATACCCTCCTCTTGACGGTATCCTTTTGCAACCAATCGAGCCTTGTTCTTTAATACATCACCATGCTCATCAAATTTTACTTTAAAGATCTACTTTAGAGCAATGATCATAGCACAGTCAGGAGCAGGTACTAATTCCCATACATCTAGTCGATCGAACTCATGAATTTCTTCTAGCGTGGCATTGAACCAGTTGTCTTCATTCATGGCAGTTTTAACGTCTTTTGGTTCAACCTTGGATAGTACGAAGTTGAAGAAGCACCATAAGGCATCAGTTGCAAGTTGTTTTGCAGTGGATCTTGGACAAGAGGATTTCAATGATGTTGTCCAATGGATGATCATGTGTCCATTTCTAAGGTGTTAGGTGTGGTTGTTGTTTAGGAACTAAAGTAGCAGTCGTTTTCTCTGATGAAGATGGTTACGATGATGGTTCGAGGAGCAAATATGTTCTCAAAGGGAGCATCTTGAGTCAAAGGGGTTATCTCCATCATAGGTGCCAGAAACTATTCCATGGTGTGCACTTGATGATTGAGGAATTGAAGATGATCTGAGTGATCGGCGGGTGCTTCTTGACTCAATGACATAGAAGCGGAGGGTTATCTATGTTGGCGGGGATAGGCACCTCTGTTGATGCATTTGAACATGAATCATTAGCAATTTACTTATAGTGTTCATCAAACATTGGATCAAAGAATTTCTTCAAATCATATTACGAAGGTGGTACATATGGAGTTCTTGGTGAGGGATTTTGTACAAGAGTAGAGGCTGAATGGACTACTTGATGAAGGTTATGTCTGGTCTAGAACATGATTGTCACGGAGCCATTTGACGGTCAGCTCATCGAACATAATGTGAATTGTTTCCATGATATTTCGGGTTCTTTTGTTGTAGATTCGGTATCCTTTTTTGTTTGGTGCATATCCTACAAATACTCCAATGTCCGCTTTGGCTTTCAGTTTGCCTAAATCTTGACCCTCATTATTTGGATAACATAACGCACCAAATACACGAAGGAATGATAGATCAGGTTTTCGATTGTGGACAAGCTCATATGGTTAGTAATAATGATTGGAACACCCACATCAGAAGTAGAAACAATGGAATCATCAGGGATTGATGCAGTGCTAGTGTATGCATTAGATCTATTCAAAGTATGTCCACTTCTTAAAGGAATAGTTCTACCAGTAGGCATCCATTTCCTAATGGACATTGATCTGGATAATTTAGGGCACAATAGATTAAGACTAAATTTGTGTCCAGTAGGTATTTACTGATAACCTACATTACTAAATTTTCTTCCTGTGGGTTTCCAGTGTTTTCTAATCTTCTTCCGCCTTTGCTTTCTAGCCTTCTTAGCTTGATTTTTGGCATTAACAGTTTTAACTAGGTATTTAACAGCATTAATCATCACACCACATACATGATTAGTAACAAAAACCAAGCAATCATTATTACATGTTTTTCCAAAAGTAGCAGAATTCAAATTAATTACAGTACGCTTATAGCTAATACTAGAATCAACACAATTCGTTTTATTCAACTCAAACTTAATGTTCCTAGGTTGGTCTTCTACTCTCTTCCATTGCACATTCTTAGCTTGCGAGGTCTTATCTTGCTTTGTATTGCCTGGAGGCTTTGACCCGCTTGCTTTTGTGTCACTGACTACTCCTATAGAGGAATTTATGGGAACATTAGTTGGTTGGGCTACCTTTTGCATTCCTAAACTAGAAGTGCAGGGATCTGAATTACATGAAGGAACTTTAGAGTTCACTTTCTTAACGCTAGGCATAGAATGGGTTGCATACTTAGCACTAGGCATAGAACAAGGCATCACAGCTTTATCTTTCTCACATAAGGATTTAGGACATGTTGCTCTTAAACATTCTAACACTCCACGAGATCATTTGGCCTGAATGCAAGCAAACCTAATTTCACTATCAAGTGGCTTATATATGAAATCCTCTTCTACAATCTCACGGAGACATTCTAGACTATCCTTAAGGTGAGCAAAATAGTTACGGAACACAAGTTCGTTATTTCTAAGATGAGGAGGAATGTATTTAACAGTCAAACTATATTTAGAGTCTATAGATGACTTTGATGCAACATTCTCCTTAAAGACAAGTGGCATTTTCGCTTTTACCTGACTCCTCAGATTCTCAATTTCCTTTTGTGAAGATGTTATTTTTTTGTTGTTCTTGTCACGAGTGACTTTAATTGAATCATATAACTCTTTAAAATTTCATTTCACTTTTTCATTTTCTTCTAGAAAACTCTCATTTTCCTTTTGTAAAACATTAACCAAGTTTTGAAGAAGAAAAGTTTAAGAACACTGAGAATCTAAAGGATGAGGCATTTGGGAGCCAGTCACATTGTTCTTTTCACCCTTTAATTGTGAGATTTGGGCTTTCAACTTTCTGATCGTGTTACAGTGAGCTTGAATCTGTTCGTCACGTTTGTTTATTTCAAAAAGTGCATAAAACTCTGGAACATTTGAGGATGTCTTGATGTTTGAGGTTTTGACATTTTCTTTGAGATGTTGATATTTTAGTTGCAAATCAAAATGTTCAACTTCTAGTTTAGGAAGATGTTTTACCAAATTATCGTGATCATCCTGATCAATTTTCTCATTTAGTTACGAGTTTTTGTTTTCAAGCTCAATGACACGATCATGGGAAACTTTCAAAGCAACAGTTAATTCATAAAATTGAGAAGTAGTAATAGAATGCTTAGTAACAATATAAAACACATCTTGAGCTACACAACTCAATACTAAGTTCTCATTTAAGATATGCAGATTCTCCCTTTCAATTTCATTATATTTGAGTTCCCGTTCATAATCATTGACCTCAGCTATCATTGCATCAAATTTCTTTTCCATTTCTTTAATATAAAGGTCTATCCCATTTTGAAGACTCTCAAATTGACCTTTTAATTGTTTAAAGAAAGGCATGACCTCAGTTAAATAGCATTATTTAGTTTGCTCAAAACCCTCTCCCTTGATTATCGGTAGGTGTGATTCTTTTCTTACATGTCTTCTCAAAATCAACAAATAGTTGATAAACAACATACAGGCTGACTAAGGTTTTGCTCTTAGTGGGAATAGATCTAGGAACTAAATGCATTGGTGTATTCGGAGGATACACAGTTGTTGGAGGCATTTTCCTAAGGGGAGTGTTTGTTTTAACAAGTGCATTAGCTTTTTGCATGTCTATGTCCTTTTTCCAAAAAACTTGTTATGGGGTTAATAGAGTTTGAGGCTTAAACCTGTTTAGGGAAATCCAATTTTCTTTAGTGTAATCACAGGGTTTGAATGTTATGTTTTGCTTTTTACACTCAGGATCTTTTAGCTTCATATTCATTTTCTCCCTAGTGACTTCATCTAATTGCCTATCTTCCTCAGTTGCACTCAGTAACTAGGTTTACTGCCTAGGCTTAAGGATTTCATTACCATCATATATTACCTTCTGAGCTTCTCTAGCCACTTTACCATATTCAGGATTGGGTTCCTTTACGAGAGGAATGCTATGCTTATCATTTGAAAACTCTATGCTTAGTGATCATGTGAGCAGTTTGAATGGTATTCCCTTGTACATACAAGTTATTTTCAAGCTTGTTTTTCAAAGTTTTTAGATTGGAAAAGTCATTCAAAAGTTTTGATTCCTTGTTTAAGCACTTTGACACTATCTTGGAGTTCTTGTTTTTGCTTAACAGTTTTAGAAAGCTTTTCTTGTAAGGATTTTAACTCTTGTTTTAACACTTCTTCTCTAAAATTACTTTTTCTAATAATTGTACGCATTTGGTCATCCATTTCCTGCTCACGGGTAGTTAACTTAAACTTAGCACATTGTTCATAAATAGCAACTTGTTCTTTATATGCATTCAGTTCAGAGATAACAGAATCATCAGGGGCACATGGAGTGTATTCCATCTGCAAGAAACAACAACTCTTCTTCATCCAAAACCGCTCCTCTGTCCTGAGCTTGTACTAGCAGCATCTTGTCCCTGAAGTACTCTGCATTTTGACGGATTTTAGAGATGTGCAGTTCTTTGCAATGTGTCCATCACCACCACAGTTGTAGCACTTGATTGGCTTTCCTTGTCCTTGATTGGCATTCCTTCCACGATTCTGATTAGCCACATACCCTCCACTTGCTCCACTATTACCATAACTTGTTCCAATCATCCCTTGTTCATACCGTCTTCCTTGCACATTCTGCACCACTACCTTACCATCTCTGACAGTAGCTTGATTATGTATATTGGATGCTGTTCTGAAGTTATTGTTGGTGTGTGGAGTGGAATTTAGATTTTGACTAACCATGAGAGACAACTGATTAATAAAGTTTTCCATGAGTGCGTTTGAGTCTGGAGGCTTATATGATGGATCAGGAATGAGCTTGTAATTACCATTACCCATGGGTATGACTTGAGAAGCTTTGGTGGTAATTCCTACATTGGTATAAAAGGCTGTTGAATCATTTGATGAACTTGGTTCTCCTTGTTTAGATTTGATTTGTTCAATAATCATTCGTTCAAACATAGTATGTCTCTCATTCTGAAGCAGGAATGCATACAATTGCTCATAGTTAGTGTTTCTCAAACCCTTAGTTAACTTGAATGAAGTGACAAATTTGTACCATTCAGGATTCATGTTGTTCACAAACTTTGAGTTTAGCTGAATATTTGGCATAGTCATTTTAATATTCCTCATGTCATTCACAAGCTTGTGGAACCTCACGTAATATTCTGTGACACTTTCCCCTGGTATCATCTTAAAGTGCTCAAAGTCATCATACAGTTGTGATTCTCTGTCCTCTTTAGTTAGTTCACAACCAGAGAGAAGCATCTTGACATTGTCCTAAACTGCCTTGGCTTCGGTGTTGTGATTGATTAACTTGTAGATGTCTTTTGGAAGACCACGAAGTATAATGTTTGAAGCTCGATATCAGTATCATATCTCTTTTACGCTTATCCTTGAGCTCATCATACGTCTTTGGTCTGTCCAATCCTAAGATCACTATACAATCCGCAGTAGTTTCAAGTATGTCTCATTTAGTCTCAATCTGATAAGGTCCTTCATCAATTTATTTGAGAATGTTAACCCCATTTTCCTTTCCCAACTAGTACAACCTAATTCATTGAGCCCATGAGTCATAATAGGTTCTGTCAAGCATAGGTGGGCGAGTATCGATCCAGTTTGCTTGAGCGTCCTCGACTCTGATAGAAATGATAGTAGATGCGTTGTTAGACATGATTGCAGATTCTATGGGATTTTACTATTCTTTGATTAAACCGGGAAATAGATTCTTTCCCGGGATTTTTCAAAATCAAAAGAACAACCGTAAAATGTAGCACGAAGAAGTGGCGGTCTCAATAGACAAGTAGTAAACTTGACAAGTCACACCCTAACCAACTCTAAGCTAAGGATCAACTCGCTTAGTAGACAAATCGCATAAATGGACAACTAAACGCTTAACAACCAAGGCGCATAAACCAACTCGCAATAGACAAGTCGATTAAATCCCAAGTCGCATAAAGATACAACTAAGCAATAGACAAGTTGCTTTAAAACCCAAGTCGCTAAAGAATCAACTGGCTTAATAGCCAGTCGCATAAACCAACTCGCTTCCAAAACACTAAAGCAAGTGTCAACTCGCAGACACAAACAACTCACTTAATAGCCAAGTCGCATAAACCAAGTCGCTTCCTATAACAAAGCAACTCACTTCCTAGAACTGTTTTATCGAGGCTCAACTTGCTTAGTACAATATTAAAAAACAACCACTTTATCAATCAAAAACAACCCAACCACGATGATTCAAGCCTTCCAATTCAAAACCTAAACACATATGATGATCCTAAACACAAAAGTACAATCAAAATTCAAACTTTAATAATAGAAATTGACCAAAATGATTCAAACTCTTCTTAACACTTATAACCCCAAAAACCTTATGAAATCTACCAAAACAAAGAGCATGAAAGATGAGTGATCAAACCATGGCTCTTGATACCAATTGTAACTTATAGGTTTTCACAAACACATCAAAGCATAATCATATGGGGCGTATACAAGTTTTAGAGAGAGAAAGTTCTAGAGAGAGAAAGAGAAGAGAGTTGGGAACTATGTGAAACAAAGAAAAATGGTATTGAAGCTTCAACCCTCTACCTTGGGAGGTAGAGGGTATTTATAGTTTTCTTACAAGACTCGCCTCCTACGGGCTGTGGATCAGGCATACAGTGGGTAAAGACCCATCCGTCCTCCACGGTGTTACTTAACTAAATACTAACTAATAATAAATGCCTACGACTACGAGCTTTCTAACGATTACACATACTTGAGGTGACCGACACTTTAATGAATGGATTTTCTAAATCCTAACAAGCCGCTTCCTTGCATGTGGTTTTCAATTGATAAGCAAGGAGAACCTCAAGAAACTTTAGTTCATCAGATGTGAGTGTCGAGGATCGAGCAGTCATCTGAGTTATCAAATGTGAAAGTAGATCAGTTTCTGTGATATGAGGTGGCGGGACTGGTCGAGTCTGCATTGTCACTGGTGTTGTGACAATTGCCTGTTTGATCAGTGTCCTCATAGTGGGGTAAAGTTTTTTGGAGAACATTTCTTTAGTTATTCCCAGAACGTATTAGAATAGGAACTGATGAGTATATTCTTTGATCTTCTCATCCATTTCTCCTTGTATGTCTCTATTTAGGAACTGCTTAATCTGATCTCTCTCATCAATAAATGTGTTCATCTCTTGTCCAAGCAAATTGACCCTGTCAGCTAGCAAGTTCAGTTTTCTGTTAACCGTGCTACGTTTTCTTGCTTGTTTCACAGCCTTTTGGATCTTTGTCTTTGCTTGAGATGCCTATGTATCAGTAGTTTTCTTGACTGATTTGGAAGATGATCTGGTGGTTGTATATTTTTATGGTGGTGGAGATGAGTGAGATGATGATTCAGTTGTGGAGACGTCTTGAGGTTGCTCTGAGGATGGCTCAGGATTGTGTTCAGGGTTATCTTGAAGATATCTATCTACTTCAATTCTGATCCTTTCTTGTTCTTCCTCTTTTGCTCGTACTTCTTCAGCTTCCCTTTCCTTTCTAGCCTTCTCCACATCTTCATTACTGATCATCTCAGTCTTTTCTTGTTCTTCTTCCTCAAATCGAACTTAACCTCATAATCTTGTTGCTGCTGCTCCGTTGATTCCTTTGTGGTAGTACGAGTTCCCTTATCGGGTTGATTAACCGCATCAAGAACTGGTGTGATAAGAGTACCACCACTGGAACCTCCAGGGCCTCTCAACTATTGGTCTTCAAATTCTTTGGCAACATCTTTGGAATCTTAGTTGCTTCAACTGTTGTTCTTCATCAAAATCTTCTTGTTCTTCCTCTGTCACTGGTTTCTTCCCTTTGTCTGATTCGGGACTTGGTGGTTTGTCTTCTGACATTGGTAAGGATGTATCCTCTGTTTTTGTTTCTGAGTAGTAAACCACCTCATCAGACTCAGTCTTAGAGTCGTCGTCCTCTGGAATAGGTTCCGGTTTAACTTGTGGACGAACAATCTGAGCTGGGACTTTCCTTTTCTTTGGGTGGGTGTCTTTTCCTGTACTTAGTTACACTCCCCATGCTTCCAGCACTTTCAGTACTACCTGATCTTCTAGTCCTTTTGGTAGCCACTGCAGTAGACTTCTCATCCATAAACCCGACTTTGCCTACTCTCACTGCTTCTTGATAACGTAGATATGAAGGAAGACCCTTGATACTATCAGTGAGTAGGTAGTCAAGTAACTCTGCACCTTGCTTGCGTGTTGATGAGTCCTTAAATCTGACAACGTTCAAAGTTGGCTCATATAAAATAGAGTGTGTCTTGGGGTCATTGATTCTCATTGGGATAACCAGATTATGCCTGAGAATGTTCTGGATCAACAACTTTGTGTATCTAATAAAGGGAATTTTTGATCCAGGCTTCTTGTGATCTTTGCATCATATCCTCCCAGATTAAACTTGCGTAGTCGATGTGTTGGTTGTTGACCATTCCCCAAAATTTATGTAGGTGCATCAGTTTAGGATGTTCATGACCACTGTCTCTTCCAGATACAGACTTAGCGATCATGATGTACAGTGTCCTCCATGGCAAAGGAATGTTCTTCAGATCAACAATGAAGTGTTTGGTGATGATTCCAGAAGCTTCATCATAACCAATATCGACCATGAATTGCATTATAGCCTCTTCAATAGGAGTTCCCACGTAATCTGCAGGCTGAATAACAGGTAGAAGAAGTATTGTTCGAATATCTGCTATAGTGACTGTGACTTCCTTGGTGTTGAGAGTCACTTTGACAGCATGCTGACCATCAATCTTCTTCATCGTGTGCCAGAATTGATGGATATAGATTTCTGGTATAGCAACTCTGCATGATGATTCTAAGCAGGTGAAGTTCTCAAAATTGACTCTGAGGTTGTTCTTGCCAATCATTTTTCGGTAATCAGTTGGGAAGATATCTTCCATTGTGAGTTCATTGGGTGCGTTGATATTTTCCATGACGACGTCCATTTCGTGATCTGAAAGGTATTGAGACAAAAGAACCAACATATCGAAAGACATTATGTTAATCTAATGATTGATTTTATTGTCCAATTATTGATTGAAGTTGTTATGTTTATGAATGTTACGAGTCCAAAGTCACATGTAGTCCAATAGTCCAAAATTGACGTGATAAGTTACGTGAGTATGTTAATTTTGAATTATAATGTCCAAATTTCACTTAATCACACAACGTTTTAACTTTTTGTAGCTTATTAGTGGCATTTTGGTTTTGTGACATTATGAGTAACTTATTACAAGTTTTGTACTCGTAACATTTCAAAGTAAAGTTACAAGTTGGCTTAGGCGTAAGCAAGTAAGCTTATGCGTAAACATGACAACCTTAAGCGTAGATGTAAGCTTAAGTGTAGGAGTAACCCTTAGGCGTAAGAATGACTTACGCGTAGGAGTATACTCTTAGCTTATGAGCTTACGCGTAGGCTTAGTTAAGGACTTCCGCGTAAGTTTTACTCGTAAGAGTAGCCCTTAGGCGTAGAAATCCAAGTTTACGCTTATCCTTCACAGGATACACGTAGTCCGACTGTAGACCCTTATGCGTAAGTGTTACATGTAAGATTACTCTTAAGCATAACCTCTACGTATAAGGTATTCCTTAAGCTTATGCCAAGACACCTTGATTCTGAATCATTTACGTGTAGAAGCCTGTAGTAATTTAAACATAACAAACATATTAACATGTATTCTAACTACTTTCAAGACCACAAAGCTTAACAATCTTTAATTCAGTTATGTGTAAAACAGTTTAGGCATAGGTTTATACTAAGACCCTAAACCCTAATATTACGCTTAAGAGATTTAGCCATGGAAAATCTTCAAAAAAATTTCTACACAATCTTAGATGCTAAAGAGGTTAGTTCCAAGAAGTTTTTTCATCAAACTCTTGATGAATCAAAAGTTCATGTACATACACACCTATAAACCCTAAAACCTTAATTCACCAAATTTGTTGTTTTACGGGTGAGATTCAATAGTGAATATGATCAATTAAACATTTTATGAACATAACCTATGCATCCAATTAAACCAAAACACTCACATGAAGAAACGCCTAAATTCAAAGATAAACCCTAAAATTCAAAAATGATTAAAACGGGTTTCTGGATGAATTTTGTTGATTGAAATAGGTTTAACATTGATATTAGAACAATTTAACACTACCCATTTCAACAAACACACAATTTTTTCAAAACCATGTTCATACGCGTATGCGTAGAATACAAAATCATCCATAAGTAAAAATCAAAGTGTTGGATTTGTGTAAGAATGAAAACCATTGTTTGTAATTACTATTAAAAGGTTTTACCACTTATAGATTTTGGATTTGAAACACGGATTTGAAGATGAATCTTAGGCGTGGATATGGTGGTTGAAGGTTTAAATGATAGTAATAAATGTGTTAGTAATGTTAGGTGGAAGAGTTTTGTAAAAAAATGAGTTTTCAACTTTGACAAGTTGGCCCCTCCACCACAACAATTTTCAACCAAGACCCATAACTTCCACTTTGGTTAAGCAAAACATAATTCTCAGAAAGAAACTTGACGATACTCCCCCTCGACTTTTGAAATGATAAAATTTTAAAACATTTGTGTCCAAGGAGAGTATTTAACAAGAAACGTATCCACCATTTCAGAAGAAACAACATCTTTTGGTAACATGCGAGTACGAGGTTTTATGAGGCTGAAAAATATTTACATTCTCCCCCTCAACACTTGTTCGGGAAAATTGATGAAAGGTTTGAAGGAACAAAGTGTTGACGGAAGATTTGTACTTGCGATGTTTGAAAGAAATTAGATAGAAGAATATTTTTGGATTTCATCAGATTTTATATTTTGATATTTTGTTTTTGAAAATATATTTACAAAAGAGGTTTTGGTGCTTGGCTATTTTCAAGAATGTGTTAAGAGGTCGTCCAGTTCTTCTGGAGTCAAACACCTCATACCAATCCAGTGAATTAAATCAGTAAACCTTGCAGGAGCTAAGGCTTTGGTGAGAAGATCCGCCAGTTGGTGTTCAGTACCAACAAAGTATAATTCAACGGTACCCTTTTCCACATGCTCCTATATGAAATGATATCGAAGATCGATGTGCTTAGACTTCGAGTATTGAACAATGTTGCACGATATCGCAATAGCACTTCGATTGTCACAACCATAGTCCTTGAGTTGTGTTCTCATTCAAATTACTTGAGCACAACACACAGACATGGCTACATATTCTGCTTCAGTTGAGGACAGCGATGTACAGTCTTGTTTCTTTGATTTCCATTACACCAGTTTATCACCAAGGAATTTTAAACCTCCTGAAGTACTTTTCCGTGAATCTAAGCAACTTGCATGATCAGCGTCTTAAAAAGCTATTAGTTCAAAAACAAAATCCTTCGGATACCAGATCCCTAAATTAATGGTTCCCTTTACGTATCGGAGGATTCTTTTAGCCTCAGTGAGGTGTTTCTCAGTTATTGGTGGTAACGGGAGCAAAGATATCTGAGAAAATACAATATCATGTCTGTTGGCTGTTAGATACATGAGAGACCCAATAATACTTTAGTATTTGGTAGGGTAAACTAATTTCCCATATAAATCAGCGTCCAGTTTATTGGTATGTGCCATTGGTGTTGCATAGGTGTCACAACATTGCATTCCATGTTTGTTTAAAATTTTAAGAGCATATTTGGACTGACTTAGGAAAATACCACGGGCTGATTGATGAACTTGAAGTCCTAAGAAGAACGTAAGTTCACCCATCATGGACATTTCAAAATTTGTTTTCATTAGTTTTGAAAAAGAATTTGAGTACTTTTTATGGGTTGAACCAAAAATGATGTCATCCACATAAATTTGAACGTTTAGACTGTGTGCCCCATGATATTGGATAAATAGTGTTGGGTCGATCGATCCTTTGATAAAATTATGTTCAAGGAGAAAGGATGATAATCGATCATACCACGCCCGAGGGGCTTCTTTGAGACCGTAGAGATCCTTGTTCAGTTTGTAAACGTGATTAGGGAACTCTGGATCAACAAATCCTTCTGGCTGACTAACATAGACTGTTTCCTTCAGTTTACCATTGAGAAAAGCAGTTTTGACATCCATCTGATAGACCGTGATGTTCATGTGAGCCACGAATGCCAGAAAAATCCGTACAGCCTCAAGTCTAGCTACCGGAGCGAATGATTCTTCGAAGTCAATCCCCTCCTCCTGTCTATAAACCTTAGCCACCAGTCGTGACTTATTTTTGATAACCGTACCTTCATCATCTAACTTGTTTTTCCAAATCCATTTGAGACCAATGACATAGACCCCTGTTGGTCTTTTAACCAATTCCCATACTTCAAGACGTTTAAACTTGATTCAGTTCTTCCTGCATGGATTCAATCCAGTTGCCTTTTATCATTCCATCTTTTATGTTTTTGGGTTCAGTTTGACAGATGGTGAGGGCATAGATGCAGTTTTCACGGTCAGTCTAAAGGAGTTGTCTAGTAACGACTGGTTGATTCAGGTTTCCAATAATTTTAAAAAGAGGATGGTCCTTAGTTCATCAATGTGTGGAGGGTTGATGTTGATATACATTGTGCAGATTAGGTGGATTCAGATGGATGGTAGAAGATTTCGCAACATCTGAAGATGCAGTTGTAGTAGCAAACAGGTTGAAGAATGCATTTCCATCATAATCCGCGGGTGCAGGTACATCTTGATTTAGAAGATCATCAGCTGGATCAGCGTCATTAGACGCGGTTTGTTCGGTTATTGTTGTAGAATCAATTGGCGGTGCTTCAGCAACAGTTGTTGTTTCAGGTGTATTAGGGATTGGAATATTCTCAGTTTGAGTAGCGAAACATTTGATACATCTAGAGCACGGTGGTCGATATCATCACTAAACAGAGGAGAAAATAACATTTCCATTTGATGACGAGTAAGTACGTAAGCTTGGTTCAGCTTATGATGGGGTTTAGGGGAACTTTAGACGGTTATGTCCGAGTTCCAAGCTGTTTTGCTCATAAGCCATTTCTGTAAGTTCATCATAATTAGCATGAATCGTATCCATAATCTCCCTTGTACAATGATTCCAAATCCGGTATCCCTTTGAGTTTTCACAGCATCCAACGAAGACTCCAATGTCAGCTTTGGCCTTGAGCTTTCCAAAGTCATCACGATCATTATTTTGGTGATAGAGAGCACCAAATACATGAAAGTGTTTGATTCGATTTACTGTTATGGATAAGCTCATAAGGTGTTTTGTTGTGGCATTTGGTTATCATAGAACAATTTTGAGTCTAGCATGCAGTTGACACGGCTTCAGCCCATAAATAACCTGGAAGTTTTGCATTGATCAACATCATTCTTGCTGCTTCCACTAATGTATGGTTTCATCTTTTGACAACTCCATTTTGTTCTGGTGTCCGTGCAATATATGATTGATGCTTAATTCCCACTTTCTCATAGTATTCTCAAAGAGCTTGATTCACAAATTCAGTTCCTTTGTGCATTACGATTTGTCATTTGTGTTCGGGCTGAACTTAAATTTTTGTGAGAAAGGTGATGATCATCTGTGGGCTTGATCTTTAATTCGAAGAAAATAAACCCAAGTCCATCTTGAGTAGTCATCAACAATTACTAGAATGTAGCGTTTGCCATTAATCGTCTGCACACGCGCATCGGGCCACACAAATCCAAGGGAAGAAGATGAAGCACATGCTGAGAGATGTGTTCCACGTTTGAGGAAAAATGAGCACGAGTGCTTTTCCCTTGTGCACAAGCTGAGCAAAGATGATCTTTAGAATACCAAAACCTTGAAAGACCTTCAACTAGTTTGTATCGTGCAAGATTGGTTATGGTTTGAAATTTCAAGTGTGAAGGTCGTCGGTGCCATAGCCAAGATTTTGTTGAGGTTGCCTTAGAAAGTAGACAAATAGGAGATGACGCAATCATGTATTGCATTGAGATTGTGTAAAGACTTGATGTGCGGTTTCTAGACATAAGATTAGTTCCTTGTAGATCACGAATGAAACAAGTTTTCTCCCTGAAAGCAACTTCCAAATCACCATCACAAAATTGTCCGACCGAAAAGAGATTGTGACCGAGACCTTCCATATAATAAACCCTGCTAATTTCGATATTCCCATTGATGTAATCTCCATAGCCCATGATAGCTATGAAGTGATCATTCCCGAACCGTACAGTGCCGATGAACTTTGAGATAAAGTTTGATAACAGTTTGAGATTGCCTGCCATGTGTCGGGAACATCTGCTATCAACAATCCAAAGGATGATCTGTATCACCTGCATTACACACAGGCAAAACAGGTGGAATAGAAGTAGAGGTGGAACCCGATGAGTTAGAGGGTTCCATTACAGGTACAGTTGAAACACACATGTTAATGATTTTAGGAATCCATTTAAATCCGGGTGTATTTTGTAACCATCTCTGCCAAGTCCAACTAGTTCGTTCCTTGGTCTTAGTGAATGCACTAGGTGATATTTTTTTTTCTAGGAGGTGAAGTGGGTTATATGGGTACATCAATGATCGTAGCGGAAACACTAGAGGGCGGTTTACCTAGCACAGACTTAGAAGCATTAGTGGACCTAGGGGTAATCCGTTTACTATTATTCCGCTTACAAGATAAGATAGTTTTAGCAACATATTTATCATGACAACTAGAAAACATGCTTTTACAACAACCAATGCAAGATGCTTCAAACAAAACATTCAAAGTACTTAGTGATTCAATATTTGTTACATCACTTTTCCTATTACATTTGTCTAACGCAATGTCTAAAGTGGGTGTAACATGAGTTTCATTCAAAGCCTAAGGTGTTCTTCTACTTCAGAGGTCTTTAATGTGCTTCTCTTACGTTGTAACTTCATATTCTTCCTATTTTTGCTCTTAAGCTGTGAAGTGCTAACGTTGGGAAAAGAGGCAACTATTCCTGTAGAAGTGCAAGGAATGACATTAGTATCTTGTGGTTTGTCATTAGGCGTTCTAGTGTCAATTTTAAACATTCCTGGTGCAAGAACATTTGTGTTACTAGACTTATCTTGTTCATACTTTCCTAACTTCTCTTTCAACTCAATTATAGTGTACAACAAATCTTGATTTTCAGAGCGAATGTCTCCACTAACGTTTAGGACTTCTTTAGTATATGCAAGATGATTATCAAGTTCTTGTGATGCTTTAGCACAAGTCTTTTTGAGCAAATCGAATATGGCACCATATTTGTTTGACTTTGGCAACTTCTTGTTCATATTTTGAAACTTGACATTTTAAAGACACGTTTTCATCATCCAGTTGTTCAAGTTTTGGATCAAGGGATTTTGCGTGCAACTGGTTGATTTTGTTTTGCAAAGCAAGTTCTCAATTTTGACAATCTTTTTGACACCATTGAAGACGACGTTTTACATTCGAAAGTTCATTTAAAAAATGCTCATTTTCAATTTTCAAAGACTCGATTAGAGGCACATTATTGATATTCTCAACATTAACAACAGAGTTAACAGCATCAACAACAATATAATCAAATGCATATGCAACCGTATGTAACAACACCACATTGATGGTATCAGCACAAATAACATCTTCCAAGAGTCGATCAACATGATTTCTTAACATTTTCTTTTTTCATTTAGTATTTGAAATCGATGCTTCTGTTTTCTCAAAAACTGTTTTCATAAGTCCAGTCTCCTTTTGAAGATCCCGTTCCCAATATATTGCACATTTTTAAATTTTGAACATGGGGTAATAGCCTTTTCTGAAAAATATCTCTTTGATTTCGCGCATGTGGCGATTGAAAATGTTCGACTTTTATTTCAGAATTAACCTCAATTTCATATTCCAAAAGTTTGATGTCATACATGAATGTATCAAAATATTTAAGAATTTGACATCGTTCGGGTAATGATTTTACTATACTAAAGGAAGGTAAAGGACCATTAAGTTGTGCAACATTGTTTCGGGGACCAACTCATAAGAGGACTCAGGAATTGGTGTGATAACCCAAGGTGTGTTAGTATTATCCTATTTTTTAACAAAAGGTTTGATTTTTGAGTAATCGAATGGTTTGTTATATTCAACATTTTCCAATTTTAATCGACTCTCAGCATCAGCATCTGATTCCTCATCACAATTAATTCTATGTGAAAAACGTGGTTTGTAATCAGCAAGAATGGGCGCATATCCATCTGGATTTGGCTTAAATGTAAACTTTTGAATTGTTGTGATTGACTCACCATGTTTGTAAACGACATTTTGAAACTCTTTGATTTTGTTTGGTCAATCAACAATTTCATCAAGATACTGATCTATTCTCATCCTTGAATGTTTTTTATACTCAGAAAACTATTTTTGACAACTTACAACTCAGACTTGGCCTTTTGAGTGTCCAAAGTGAGAGCGTTAATTTGTTGTTGATGATCAAATTTTTGTTGTTCTATTTGAGAAAGTAATGCATTCTTGGATTCGACTAGATCACTTATCTGTATTTCCAAATATATTTCATTTTGGTATGATTTAGCAAAAGCGACTTCAAAACTTTGTTCACGTTTCTCTTTATTTTCAAAAATGTTGAGTTGGAACTTATAGCATTCATTATCCTTAGTTAACAGTGCAATTTTATCTTGAAGTTTCTTATTAATCTCAATGCATTTTTCCAGTTGAGATTGGTTGGTCTTAAATAAGTTGGTCATGAGCTCAAGATCTGGATTAGACAAAGGTTCATCTTGTTCAACTTGAGTCTCAAGATAGTCATTATTTAGATCGTCAAATATGACCATGGAGTCAACTTGATTATCAATATTAACCATAAGGTCATCTTGATCGTCAAATGTAACTACGGGATCCATTTGATTATCGTTGCAATGAGATGTAGAAGACTCATGTCGAAGACTCTGAGCCTCGTCGGATATAGATCTTTGGCGGAGATATCAGATCATGTATAATATTAGGACCTGGTACCTGAGACAAGCCATCAGTGTCATACACTGGGCCTGTGTCACTCATGTGCAGCTCTAACATGTTTGCCATTAACATCACAGCTGCATTAGCTTGCAAGTCCTCCATGTCATCATCAAAATATGCATTAGCCATGAAGCTCTGTTCCTTGTTGATAAGTGTTCCACCAGCTTCATCTTTGAGAGCCAAGAGTAAAGCCTCCTTGTGATAGGTGCTGCCTCTTGTTCTCAGCTTAGGGCATGCATTAGCCAGATGACCCTTCCCATTGCAGTTGTATCATCGAAGATAGCATTTCCCTGATCAACCATTTGAACCCGTTGTTGTGGAGCACCCATGTTATTCCTTCCATTAATATTAAACCCTTCACCACTACCTATATGACGACCATTTCCATGATTCTGAACCTCAACACTTCCATTGTTAACAACAACTTGATTTCGTGTGTTTGATGAGGTACGAATGCGATTGTTGGATTTGTTAGCAAATCATCCAAAGGCTCTAGCAATCATGACAAATCCTTGATTCAATCTTTGAATCAATATTGTTGTTGTAGGGAACCAGTTGAGTTTCTTGTGATTGATGTGAAGGATCATATGGTGTAATCTGAGCAAATTGTTGTGGTAGATTTGTGAAGACAGTTGGCAATGTTGGAAATTGAGGTGACAAGCTTGCATGTACAAAGCCAGAGATTGATTATCCGGTAGAGTTGGAGAAGCAGGGACTCCACGGATAATTTTGTCTTTGTCTACGTCTTTATGATGGTGCTTTAAATAGTCATACAACAGTCCGTAAGTTGCTTGATGAAGTGTAACACCCCAACCCGACAAGGGTAGAAGTGTCACATTCTGGTGTCATACCAGAACATGCAATTAAAATTTTACAAGCGGAAGTCTTAAGAATAACGTATCAAGTAATTTAAACAATGACTTATAAGGAAAAATACATAATCCAAAATGTCTAAAATAACATGAAATCTCCAAACAATAGTCCGACAAAATAAATCCAAATAATAAGGTAACTAGGGTTGGTCCACTCAGATAATCCAACTCTCAGCCCATCAATGCCCATCTTCAAACCTAACACACCACGGGGAAAAAATGCGGCTGAGCTTAAAAAGTCCAGTGATCAGATATAACAAAATGAAAGCTAAATAAAATCATAAATGCGAAATGAGGTAAGGAAACTGATAACAAGGTTGTAGCTAAATGAGAAAATGAGTCGAAGAGGATCCTGCATAACATAAATATAAAGATATCCAAAAGAACAGATAACTAGGAGAACGAAACAAAGCAAAGCATTGATGACATATATACAAGCACATACAAACCAGGAATACAAGTAATGAACTATAAGCAAGCATAGCAGACGTCGAATCCAAAAAACATATATATGGCATACAATAAATTTAGGAAAACCAGAAGACATACAAGTCAAACAAAAATCTAAAAACAAGCGGAGGCAATTAATAGTAAGATACCATGGCAATCACACAAGTCAAAAACCCTCAGTTAATAATATAGTAAGTACCATAATCAGCGGAAAGACTAACAACGGTCAAAACATAGTAGCCACATGTATCAGGTAGGAATGCAAAACCACATTAAAACTGAAAGAATTATCTAAACAAGGTCCCAGCATGACACTACACAAGTTAACAAGCCAGACAACATAAGATGAACCATTTGTCAAATCAAACAGAAGTACATGTAGAAATGTAACATAGCAGGTCAACAAATCAGCAGACAAGGATACTAACGGATGATCATAGCCCATGAACATAATTGAATGAATGTATACATGATAACCAGTTAACAAAATTGATTACACACTAGCATAGTCACCAGACAAATCAAAGGGTTACATAATAGTAGATAACATATGTTCGGATGACAACAGTTGAATCATATAATCATATATTAATCATATCATAGCAGAGTAAACAGTAGCCACATAAACATAAATAGCACAATTAAATCCAATAATCATATAACAACCCGGTACGTGAATGGAACCATAGTCTGAAGTAACGGAATGAGAGGGTGACAGATCAAAGCAATGGACTATATATATCTTGATAGTACAGTGAGTCATATAAGGGTACTGAGTAATGAACGATTAATACAGAATATGGTGCGTTGGGGAATACATAAGGTACAATATAAGTATATCAAAGTGTAAGGGTTGTCAGAAATCTACCACGAGCCTAGAAACATATCATATCATATCATATCATATCATATCATATCATATCGTAAGTAACCATTGTATTCGAAAGGGTGACCTCGGAATACCATATATAATAGGAGGGGAGACCTCAGTAACCAATGGAGTAGCTAGCTCCCAGACTGTGAAGACGCGTATTGCACACGACATCATTCACCATATAAATCATATCATATCATATCATATCATATCATAAACATATCTAGGATGCATCCATACGCCCCCGCGGAAACATAGTGGCCAAACATATAACTTGAGCTCATAATCATATAACGGAAAAGGGGACAGTGTGTAACATCACTCGTACACACTGGAGTCATGCCATTGGTGCATCAATGACATGGTCATGGTACCTCCATGACTAGGAACACATATTTGGCTCGGGTGTCAAACTAAAGGGTCAAAGCATAATCATATCATAAGGGTTCATATCAAAGGTTCAGAAGTCAAAGGTTCATATCAGAGTCCCATATCATAAGTTCATAATCAGAGGTTCATAATCAATAGTTCATAATCAAAAGTTTCATAATCATAAGGTTCATAATCATAAAAAACGAATATCATAGCGAACAGAATCATATCAAAGGATCATAGCATAAGGAAATCATAGCAAAGGAATATCATAAGTGAAGTAAAGTCAAGGATCGAAAAGTCATGAGAAATCCCTCTTTGAAAAGGGATAGAATATCTGTACCTCAATCGAAGTGAGCAAAATAGAAACGTAAGGTCACACGATGAATCAGTCCCGCCGTCCGGAACCTATGAATTAAATAACGCTTACTAAGATCAGATTACTCATTTTAGCCAGCTTTTCATTTTTAGCAGGTTTCCAATTTTAGTAACTTTTCATTTTAGGCAACCTTCTAATTTAGATAACTTTCCATTTTAGCAAAGTAGCTTTAGGGTTTATATTGTACTTATTAGCTCATTTAATGTTCTAACGCATTTTTTAGTACTCATTATTATCGAATATTGTTTCTCGAAAATTGTTAGATCTAATAAGAATTGAAGAATAAACCGAATTAGAGACAAATGTAAACATGAGACCACTCTCGAAACCAAATACAGATACGACACCAAGGATAAACAAAACATGATCAAATACGACTCTAGTCTTTTATGCATTAACGAACCAATACCTTTTTACCCCGATTTAAATGCATGTCGATATCTGTGAATAATATGTTTTATATTTTCATACGTACTGAACTATTATATTAACAAAACTAGTTAGAATTATAAAAACCTTGCATGGGACCAAGGAACATTTCTTTTGACATATTGATTTATATATCTATATTCAATTTCGAACATATACATATTGACATCAAAAAACCAACTCATATCAGTGCAACTCACGTGAAAGATGAATCTCAGTTTACATGCATGCTTACCACGTATCATATAGCTTACAATATTGTGATTATATTCTGGTTCTATACTTGACTTGAACATAATATAGATTGACATACTTCACCTTATTCGACCCATATCACAGCCACAATGCTAAGTTCCTCTTTTTTTTTTTTCTTTTTTACCCACACCACACAAACAAAACAACCCTAGACCTCTTCTTTACAAGTGTCGACACAAACTTAAGCCCATGTATACGTACGTTTTATTATTCCATCTAAGCTCGATGTACACGTGATATATGGGTCGCATGGTCATGGTTTGAGCAGATTCACCTAAGACTTTTAAAACAGATTTATATGGGATATCATATGGGTTAAATAACTTAATGATCTAGTTGTGATTTCATGATATAGTCTTGTTATTTTATGTGATGTTTAGTTTGGTATAAATATAGATATATATATATATATATATATATATATGTGTGTGTGTGTTCCATGCATGGAATAAGATATAAATGACCAGATTCATGAGACGAGGAAGAAAAGAGACAACATGGTGTTGAGTTACCTTAGCGTGAATAAGAGGAAGAGAACAAGATCAAGACAAAACAAAGTAACACCTCCTTGTTCCCCAGCAGAACCCACGACCAGCAGTACCAAACTCAAGGCCAACCAAACGATTTTCTTTGTGCCAAAACCCATGCTCATAGCCTTTACACGAAGCCTACCATCACCTCTTGGAACTACCTTGATCACAACCACCCATATTGACCTAATACTTCCACGATCATGCCCAGCAGAAAGACTACCAATGACCACTTTACCACCTTCGTGCCTCCTTTGTAGTTGAATAAAAGGAGGAAAACAAGGTTGTCGTTATTTTTTTGTAGGCATAGGGTTTATGTGCATTATTTTGAATGAGATAAAAGTGGAGAAAAGTAAGTTTATAATTGAAAGTTAAATGGAGTAAGTGGGGAAAGAATCGGCCAAAATTGATGGGGAAGAAATCAAGACCCAAACTTTTCTTCAATTCAAATGTGTAAGTTACAAAAGTAGGATTAAATGAGATTTAAGGGGATTTAATGGGGAGCCATAAACTGCCGAAATTAGGGGGGGAAATAGGGACCAAATCAATCTTCCATAACTATAATTGTAGTGTTTTTCTTTTTATTTCAAGTATGTTGTAATTTTGTACGAAATTAGGTCCAAGTAACTTATATAACGTGTGATATATTATTAGACGCGAGGTGAAAGTCGATTTTATTATCTTGTACCATCTAGTCATTTATGAGTTAAGTGTTAAACGTAGTTAACGAGCTTTGCATGTTTTACGTATTCTACAATTATTAAGCTAGAGGGGCAAAATGGTCTTTTACATGTTTAATAGTTTCAGGGTTTTACAAGAAGATTCTTAGCTTGACGGATGAATGTAACATACTTCTCCTAATCAGGACCAAGATAGCTCAGGAACTTTGTGTTGATTGCAATCCTTGGTATAATGATATTATGTTTGTCCAAGTCATTGATGATGTCTGAGAACCGATGATAATATGACTCTAATGACTCTCCTGGTTCAATCGTGAAGTTCTCATATGCTAAGTAAATTTTGGATTCCATGCCTTCTTCAATGAGTTCAGTTCCCTCCATGAGAAGATGAATATGCTCCCACATTGCTTTAGCAGTCTTCTGAGCATCAACACTACGAAGTATCGGATTGGGTAGTCCCAAAAGGATATATTGCATTGCAATTTCATCAGCTTCTAAATGAAGAAGTTGTTCAGTAGTGAGTTGTCTACTCAGAGAATGTTGGTAACAATATCTCTTGGTGGATTAGTATTTAGATCTTCGGGTGTTGTGATAGTAGGCATCTGAAAAGGACCTTCAAGGATGACTTTCTACAAAAAATTACCATGTGGTTTCTTGAGTTCACAAAACCTAAAAAACCTTATCACCCATTGATCATAATTACCGGGAGTGAGCATTGGGGGTCTATCAAGGGATCCAGCTTAATGAATGGATTGTTGGCTGCTTAAAGCTTCAAAAATCTTTGAAAACCAACAAGGTTTCTTTTGCGTTGTGACATTCATAGCATGCTTAGCTGGACACTGATATTGGAAGTAGTTACAATGTTGAACTTGTTGACGAGGGTTCGGTTGAGGCATCTATGGTGGAAGAGGTTTTGCTCCTTGAGGGAAGTACACTTGAGATGGTTGTTGAAATTGTTGTTGAGGATATAGTTGAAATTGTTGTTGTTGTTGCTGTTGAGGATACTCATGAGGAAAGTAGTTAGAGCATGTTGGTTGAGACATCTTGAAACTTGTTGAGGATGGATCTTTTTAGTAGAATGAAACTTGTTGATGAAGTACACTTAGGCATAGAAAACAGGCTTAGGCGTAGATTGTAATCCTTACGCGTAAACAAAAGCTTAGGCGTAAATACTGCTTACGCGTAAACTTTAGGTAAAACTTAAGCTTAAGCGTAAACCAAAGGCTTAGTAGTAAGAACCTTATGCTTAAGATTACCTTAGGTGTAAGATGAACTTATGTGTAAGAATAACTTAGGCGTAAAGTATTTACTCGTAAGTTTTTATGCTTATGCGTAAAACTAGGGTTTTACCCAAAAATCCTTTACACTTATCCGAGTGTAAAAGATATCCACAAGTTGAAGTGTTTTCAGGCTTATCCAAGAAAGAAAACACTGAGTAAACCAACAGCTTCGAAGATCAAATGCAGAAATCCTTAGGCCTAGAAACTGTTTAGGCGTAGGGTGACTTATGAGTCGGTGCTTAAGTGTAAAACTAGGGTATTGCTAGGCGTAGGATATACCAAATTCACCAAAACTAATTTTTATGCCCAAAAATGTTTTGTAAACGTGATTTTAATGATGAAAAGGCTTCAAAATCACAAGATAACAAGAAAGTTTGAAACTTGAAGATCCAAAACCACTTTTACCCTTACGCGTAAGAAAGTACACGACTTAAAAACCAAGCTTAAAAACTAATCTACACGCGTTAAGTTTGAAACTTGATGCAAAAAACTTAAACTTTAACACTAAATAAACCTTAAACCACAAGAATCTTGAGTTTACAAGTGTTAAAATCAAAGCTTTAAGCATATGAAAGGTATAACTCGCTAAAACCCACGCGTATAGAAATCAACTTCAAAAACAAAAGTGTTTCACCCAGCTAGATAGCGATTGATACCCTTTGTTAGGTCACCATAAGTTAACACAAGAGTCAATATGTAAGAAATAAGTAAGAAATTGATCGGTTGAACACTCACAAACACACACGTATGATTATAGAGAAATGTTAGGCATATGATACATTGAAAGTGAACAACCAACTCCCAAATGGGATTTTACAACATTATTTATAGGGGAAGGGAGCTAGGGCAACATGTCTAGTCCCTTCTTTCATTGTTGGGTGGCATTTGCTCATGGGCTTTCTATATGAGCTTAGCCTTTAATAACTAACATAAAAGCCTAGTTTAAGCAACCTATTACATATAAATTACTAACACTTGAAATACAAGTTAGGAGTGATTCCAACATCTTTGTATGCAGTTTTGTTTTCGTGTGATTCTCTAGGTTCCTCTTTAACGCTAGATCACCACCTCTTGAAGTCGAGCAAGCTCAAGTCCATGTTTTGCCATGCTTCGTCATCATCAATACTACTATGGTTCTCTTGTTGATAGTTCTTTCTTACTCCATAGATGTCTTTGTGTTGATGGCATTAGTAAAAGGTTCCCAAGTTTTGAATCATAGACATTAGTGAATGGTGTCAAAGGTTCGTATAGAAGACATAGGTGAAATATGTCTAAAGGATCAAGTTGAAGGCATTAGTGAAAGGTGTCGAAGATCCATGTCAAAGGCATTAGTGAAAGGTGCCGAAAGAGTCTAGACGAAGACATTAGTGAAAGGTGTTGAACGTCCGTGTCAAAGGCATTAGTGAAGAAAGCCCAAGGATGTACACTCGATACGGTGTATCAAAGTACCAATAGAGATAAGTTATATCCAAGGATATTGATATCCATGATGATGTTGTAATAAGGAGTGGGTCTCCTTTGGAATAGGTGTTGTGTAGTATTGGGTAGTAGTTCCTCCTTTGTAATGGAACTCGGTATCTAGCCTTGTACCGGATAAAGGGGAGGCGACGTTGTGATAGGTTTGGTTCTACCTCGTGGAAGAACTCGGTATTTAGCCTTGTACCGGATAAAGGGTAGGCGACGTTGTGTTAGGTGTGGTTCTACCTAGTGGAAGAACCCGGTGTTTAGCCTAGTACCAAACAAAGAGTAGGCAACATTGTGAAGGCTTCTCCGCCATAAGAAGTTGGTGTTGTGTAGTGATTACGAACTCTCGAGTTGGTGACTCGGGAGTGGAATAGGGCAAGGACGGTGTCCTTGTAGCCGAACCACTATAAATACTCGCGTTGTGGTTTTTTGCTTCTTACTCTTTATCTTAACTTTTATTTATATATACGCTTGTGTATCAACATCCAACACATACGTTCAAATAGATGGACATTAGTCGATATAAATAGTTTAAAACCAACTTGTAATAGGTAAAATTATTCAACCCCCCCCCCTTCTAGTTTTCCACACAAGCAACTCAAAAAGTGCAAAATAAGCATTGTTTCAGGATGACCAGGAAGATGCGAAAAAACAAAAAGGTTAGACCTACAAATTTAACAGTCCATTTTATTCAATGCAATATCTTACAATCATTTTTCATGGCTCACACACAAAGACTACAACGACACTCATAATAAGATCACAGGCACACAGAACTGCAAACACAACCAACAACAGAAAGCACACTTAGTTGGCACACACATAGAAATCGATCAAAGCCCTAAGTTTCTGAACAAAGATGTCATTGTTACGAGCATTCAGCTCCAGTTCACGTGCCAAAATACGCATTTGCATGATCTTTTGATCATCTTTAGCTTGAAGCCCCTTTAAATATTTTGCTATTTTCTGAGCGTGCGTGTTCCCAACAGTCTCTAATTCTTGAATGAAACTGAGCCTTTCTTGAGTAATTCCAACCAATCTTGCCGCATGTGCAGTCATTTGTTGTGCCATGTGAAAATCTTCGCTTGAAGATTGGTAGCAATAGAACACTAGGATATCAGGCCAATTGTTATGTTGGCATCGGCTCTAAGCTTATCTCACCTAGGATATATAGACATTTCCTTATCTCACTTCTTTATCACAACTTAAAAAATAAACTGGTTCAATAACAAGGTCCACTGCCTGTCTTAAATAGGCAAGCAGCAAATAAAAACAAAACACCCATAGATACATCACTGTTTATTGCATTTACTTTTGCTTTAATTTATCCATGCTTAAATTACAAACTTTATTATTGCTTTTATTCATCACACCATTTTACACATGCATGTTTCGCAAACATAAACAGAAGCTTTATTAAACACAGATACATTATATGACACTGCACATTAACATTTAGAAATCAATTAGTCCCTTAAGCTTCATGGCAAACACATCCTTATCACGAGCACTTAGATCCAATGCATTTATCATTGTTATCATTTCGTCAACTTTTTGATCATCTTTTCGTTGAAGTTCCCTTAAGTAGTCGACAATTTTTTGCGCAAAAAAGTTCCTGATAGTTTCCAAATCTTGAATGAAACGACCCCTTTCACTAATAATACCAACTAATCTTACAGACAATGCATTTATTTCTCGCGCTATTTCAATCTCCTCTATTGAGGCTTGCTGAAAATAAAAACCTAACATGTCAGCCCAATTGGTAGAATTAGCATCATTGCTCAGATTAGCAAACTTATTGTCACACCCCCAATTTACCTGTTTTGCAGCGGAATGGAATTCCTGGGGGATTGACTGTCATAGCACCACAATCACAGTTATATTGAACGACCTAAAGTGTTGTTTTAAAAACACATCGTTTGATTTAATAAAATAATCAGAGTTTACAAAGTATAGGTCCCAAAGTTTACAAAGTTTGCGGAAATACAAATATGTTACAAATCCAAACGATGTTTTGAAATAAAGTGCCATAATGTACAATGATGTAAGTCGACGCCGCGACTCAAAAGGGGTTCCTTAACCATGCCATGATGAGTATGCCTTAGTTACCTGAAAATACATTGCTAAAACGGTCAACAATAATGTTGGTGAGAAATCATAGGTTTATGTAAATGTTTTATACGACTACGCAAGTATATATCTGGTATGACAAACATGTCACATAAAATGTTACAGGCATGACAATTATGTCACGTAAAAATGTTACAATTGCTTAAGCGCATGATACCGAAGCTCCGACTGATGTACGCCCCAACAGAGTGTCTTGCCAAACAACTCTAATAATGTTTATGAATGAAATGCATCCGTATGACTAGTTGGGATTCACCAACCCGGATGGAGGCGTCACCCTCGATAGATCTATCCACTCACACACGCTTCTAGGAAATTAACGGCTCATACATTTGAAATGGGGACTTTTAACTGGCAACTTTGTAACTCAAGCAATGTAAATGTATTTAACATACTTGGTATCGTAATAAAAATGTTGTGCAATGTATTCTCCCCCGTAGGTTTGAAATAATGTAAAAACTTGTAACACGGGGCTATGAAAACTCACTTGATAAACTGGAATGATGACAAGAGTGAGTACACCGAGGTATAATGTGAAACTTTAATCTGGACCTATAACGAATGATATGATATGTAATGAGTTGCAATGTAATGTTATGCATGCATTTCGTATGTTATTTATACCATTTGCGAGTTTTGGAAAATATTATTTATCGTCGAAAAATACTCTTTTGACGTCTTGACCCTTCAAAAATGACTTTTCAAGTATTTACGTCAAAATGTCATCCTACAATGGTTTTATAATGATTTATAGTGAAATTATCACTTTTCGTCGCAAAACAATGTCGTCGGAATTTTCATGAAAGTGACAAAAATGGCTTTGGAAAACTAGTCGTAAAATGGTGTACGTCGATCGTTAGAGAACGAACTTGACGGTTTTGGAAAGTTTATATCGAAATCTAGAAGTTTCAGTTCAGGAGTTTTCGTCAAAGAGGTCTCGAACATAAAGATAATAAGGGTTAAAGATAGTGATTTTGTCTAATTGTTGTGTAAAAAGTGAGTTTCGGCCAAGTTTAAACATCTATAAATAATTTATTACAACTCCGCTATACAAACGGTTGATTTTTTTGAAAAATATGCTCGGTGATCTTAATTTTACTAGAAGACATTTCGTTCCAAAAAGTTTCACATCATGGTTAAAAACAGCCCTCAACATGGACGTTTCAGCTATCAAAACACTTGTCTCGTAAAATAATATAGTTTTTCAGAAAATAATAGTTACGGCAATTTTATGAAAACGTGCATATCTTTGTCGTTTCAAATCCGTTTTCTACGTATAATACGTCCTTAGCTTCGTATCAAAGTATACTAATATATTTTTGACAAGTCGAAATAATTTGTAAAGCTTAAGGCTCGTTTTTGACTCGTACAAGATAAAAATAGTATGCTGAAATTTCTGAAAAATATATATTTCGTCGTCAAACTTGTAAAATCCATAACTTCTTCGTTATAACTCCGTTTTATTCCGTTCAAGCGGCCACGGATTCGTTTTAAAGTATATTTTCTAAATATCAAGGCCAAAATGTCGTGCCTACAGTCGGATTTTCCAGAAAATCAAAACAAGGACAGAACACTTTTATAACTTATCGAAAATAGTTTTTCTCGTACTAAACCTATTCCAATCCCTTCAAATCAACTCCAAAGCTAATCTAATCCTACCATACACCTTCTTAGGGTGTCATGGGTTCCTAGACATCATCAAACCAACATATACCAAGGGGATAATTATAGGATGACCTTATATATATATCTCTAAAAATCATGTAAAATGGTATAAACAACACAAATCATGCATGCTTGCTCCAAAAATGAAGAGATACTTATGAAATGAAAAGGAAACATGAGAAATGAAAGAAACATGCTTACTAGTTAATATGATGAGGTGCAAGGAACAAGGTTTAGCCTAAACACTCTTGGTTTTTATTTCAAAACCTTATAAAGAGTATAAACTAGATTGTATAAACACTTGGACTTGAGAAAAATTTTGATCCCTCCTAGCTTCTTGATGAGAACCGGTTTTGATGAGAGAACAAAGAGAGAAAAAAGGTTTTTACTAACTTGAATAATGAGATACATGTATGATTGAATAAAGTATAAGACTTATATGTAGAGTAAAGTTATAAGCAATCAAAGACCATATCAGATTTAATGCCACCCCTCCCCCTTGGTCGGCCAAGGGGGGAGGTATTAGTAAGAATATAAATTTTTTTTTTTTTTTTTTTCTTTCTTTACTTGTATAAAATTTGTCAAAAATGAATGTGTAAGTAAATGTATAGATAATTGTAACTTGTAAGGTAATGTGTACATTAGGTAAAAGAGATTTTAAATAGACCAAAGTAGAATGTAATGAGATAATAAAAATTGTAAAAATACATTCCTTGTGAAATTTGAGTGATAAAATAATTATCGAGTAATTTTTAAGAAAAACGTCGTAATAATATAACTTTAACGATTTATGTACCAAATAAATTTAAAACACTAGGAAAACTCAAAATATAGTTTATATAACTAAATGTAAGTATAAAAATATGTCGGGATCATTTTTGAAAGTAACGGATTAAATATTCAAAATAATAACTCACGCGATAACGTTTATTTAATATAAAAAAATTACGCGTTAAATGTGAAATGAAATGTCATGAATGAACTAATATGATGCAAATGATGTTAATGAAATGTAGACTAAACTTAGTCCATATGAAATGTACGTGATATTATGATCATGAATTCGCCGCTAAACCATAAAGGTTACGCGAATTTGGAACACATAAACCTAGTTTACGTTAAATGTTGAAATTGTGAAGCATAAATTGTTTTGAGAAATGACCTGAAAGTATGAGTTGTCACATTCGGCCATCCAAAAAGGAATTCAGTCCCTGAATTCAGTCGTTGTTAGGTCTATCGAATTTGAGTTTGTGATGAATATCGAGGAGAGAAGACATGGAGAAGTGTCGTTACGGTTATCTATGATTGAGAGCGTACAAAACATCATAGTAAGAAAATATCGGATGAATCTCTTATAAGTAACACTTTGACTTTGAAATATGTGAAGATTTTGCTTGCACTAAGATTTATAAATAACCGCTCCCAACATAACGTGATCCCTCCAGAATTAGACATAGTTAGCTAGGCTATGTATAATTAAGGAACGATGACGTGACGTTCGGTTTAGTTGTTATAACTCTCAATGTTTACAAGGATTTAAACCGTGTCGTTACAATGATAGCTAAAGTAAAAGGAATTAAAATTCTCGTAAGTAATAACAAATTGGAAAGAAAATAAAGTACGATAGATGAGAATATTTGGGTCGAATTGGTTCGTCCAGTTGTTTTTTTTTCTAAATCGTACCACGCCTTTCCAAGACGGGTCCTTGTGCATAATTTGTTGCCCACCTGAGATTCTAATGGTTTGCGGCTTATGGGACATATTTCCAAAATTTGCATCGTATAACGATGTAGCTTATCTAGTTATATGTTGTTACTTGTAACTGATTCTTGATTTGTATGACTTCTTTGTTGTTTCATGAATGAGTCATGGACTAATGAATTGGACTTTCCTGATTTTAATCCTTGAATAAGTGATTGATACCTCAACCTTACAGTGCCTCAAATAGTGTAGTCAATATGTTCATGAGCTAACTATTGTTGTAAAGCAACTTGTTTAATGTAGAATGATTTGCCTAATCATTCCTAGAAAATCACACATGTCTTGAGCATATCTTAAAATGTTGGAATTGTTCTCTCACTTTGAACGTCGATTTGTGGGTGATATGCTGTGCTCATCTCTAATCTGGTTCCAAATGAATCTTGCAATGAATTCCAGAAGTTTGAAGTGAATCGACTATCTCTGTCGGAAATGATAGAAATTGGTGCACCGTACCTCGAGACTATTTCCTTGACATAAAGTCTAGTGAGTTGTTCCATGGAATACGTCTCTCTAATTGGTATGAAATGGGCTGACTTGGTAAGGCGATCAACAATTACCCAAATAGCGTCGTAACCTCCCGATGTCTTAGGAAGTTTCGTAACAAAGTCCATCGTAATGCGTTCCCATTTCCATTGAGGAATTTCCGGTTGTTGGAGTAAACCTGAAGGCTTCTGATATTCGACTTTTACCTTAGAGCAGGTAAGACATTTGCTAACGTACGTGGCAATCTCCATTTTCATGTTCAGCCACCAATAAAGTTTCTTAAGATCTTGATACATCTTATCCGATCCTGGGTGAATAGAATACTTTGACTTATGCGACTCATGCATAATCAATTCTCGTATTCCGCCATACAATGGAACCCACATTCTATCCTTGAAACATAATACTCCATCTGCTCTCTTTACAAAACCATTTGCGCTTTCAGGCATACCATAAAGCTTTTCACTTGGTCGGTTTTCCTCCTTAGGTGCCTCGATCTGTGCTTCATGGATTTTCAATGGTAAAGGCGAATTAATCGTCATTCCTAATGATCGAACTCTTAAAGGTTTGGGCCTATCTTTCCGGCTAAGAGCATCAGCCACCACATTGGCTTTTCCCGGGTGATACTTGATTTCAAAATCATAGTCGCTGAGTAACTCCAACCAACGACGTTGCCTCATTTTAAGCTCCTTCTGATCAAGAATGTATTGTAAACTCTTGTGGTCCGTAAACACTGTGCACTTTGTACCATAGAGGTAGTGTCTCCAAATCTTGAGTGCAAAAACTACGGCCCCTAACTCGAGATCATGAGTGGTGTAATTTTTTTTCTCATGAACCTTAAGTTGTCGAGAAGCATACGCTATCACCTTCTCGTTTTGCATTAAAACAGCCCCAAGTCCTTTATGTGAAACATCATCATATACCACGAAATTCTCAATTCCTTCGGGTAGTGCCAAAATTGGCGCACTGCAAAGCTTTTGCTTCAACAACTGAAAAGCAGCTCCTTGTTTCTTTCCCCATTCGTACTTCTTGTTTTTCTGTGTCAACTTGGTCAAAGGTCTAGCTATCTTTGAAAAACCTTCGATGAACCTTCGGTAATACCCGGCAAGTCCTAGAAATTGTCGAATTTCTGTAGGATTCGTTGGAGTAGCCCAATCTTTCACGGCTTCAATCTTTGCGGGATCAACTTGTAGTCCTTGACTATCAATGACATGACCAAGAAATTGCACTTTGTGATTCCAAAAATCACACTTCGAAAATTTGGCATACAACTTCTCATTCTTGAGTAGCCTTAAAATCGTCCTTAAATGCTCTTCGTGCTCTTCTTTGCTCTTTGAGTAAATCAATATATCGTCGATGAACACTATCACAAACTTGTCCAAATACGGTTTACATACTCTATTCATGAGATCCATGAATACCGCAGGTGCATTAGTCAATCCGAACGGCATCACTTGAAACTCGTGATGATCGTATCGTTTTCTAAACGCTGTTTTCGGTATATCCTCTTCCCGAACTCGAAGTTGATGATAACCCGACCGGAGATCAATCTTGGAATAAATACTAGAACCTTGCAATTGATTGAACAAGTCATCAATTCTGGGGAGTGAGTAACGATTCTTCACCGTTAACTTGTTCAATTCTCGATAATCTATACACATTCTGAAGGATCCATCCTTCTTCTTCACAAACAAGACCGGTGCTCCCCAAGGCGAGGAACTCGGCCTAATGAATCCTTTGTCTAGAAGTTCTTGCAATTGATTAGACAACTCTTGCATTTCGGATGGTGCTAAACGGTAAGGTGCTCTCGCAATCGGTGCAGCTTCGGGCACTAAGTCAATATGAAATTCTACTTGACGTGCCGGTGGAAGTCCCGGTAAATCTTCGGGAAAGGCTTCAGAAAATTCTCGGACAATTGGTACATTTTCAAGTCGCTTCTCCTCCGACTTCTTCTCAGTTATATGGGCTAAGAAAGCAAAACAACCTTTCTTTATGTACTTATCCGTTTTGATGCACGATATGATACTAAGTCTAGTTCCACTTGTAAATGGGGAGTCATTGATTGTCCGACATGTTCAAACCTGTCGCATCTCTTGATATGGAAGTGAGGTTACTTGGAATTTCTAGAGAACACAATGCCTTAGGGGAAGTTTATATCGATAACCTTAATTTAACTTAATTTTCCTTTAAGGGACACTCATTGTAGGGAAGTTCACATATTGTTGAGGCCATGCTTAACAAAATGTTCTACAGTCTCAGTTAGAAGACTTGGTATATCCCTATAATGTTGCTTCATGGGTAATCGCTTCGTAATAAAACTCGTAACTCGGTCTAGCTAGTACTTTTGGAATGAGAGAGTTTGGATTCTAATCCAAGATAGTGGTTCGGAATGTCTCGTGATGTCTTAAGCTTTATGTTGAGTTGTGAAAGATCTCGCTACTTACTTCTAGCTCTTGTTGGAAATTCCAAAATCCTTTCATTGTTTTCTTGTATCGAGGAATCCTCCTCACAGATGGTATAGGAAGTCTTTCCTAAAAGGTCACTCGTCAAATCCTAGCTTATCGGTTGAATGAGAGATAAATGGCGTAAGCATCTATAGAGTGTTAACAAAAGAAATGTTTATGCGATTTATCGATTATAAACTTTGCTTTTAAATGAGAATTGTTTTAGGAGATTTCAAATGATGCTTGTTTTGTTTGAAATGGTATTATGTTTCTCCGAAGTTTTGGATGGTATTCAACGTTTTGTTTTGTAAGATAATGGCTCAATGATTTTTCGGAGTAACATGAAAATCGTTTCGCATGAGGATATTAAATAGTTGATAAAATGACTGAAACCAATTGATAAGTTGGTAATAAAACAACTTACGTTAAAACTTTATGAAACAACGTTTCTGAGATGGTGATAAAATAGTTCGAAATAAAATCAAGTGAAATAATTTCATGAAATAGTAGCAGGATAATTTGAAATAAAATTTGTTGGATGGTTTGTAGAATACATAGGAGAACCTTATCGAGTAGTAATAGTCTACTAATTGGTCGAGAATAAAGTTGGCCTAACCCCTAGTAAGATAGTGATGTATCGTCGTGAAATGATGGAAAATTGGGCAATTGGAGTAAGGAATGAAATGAACAAAGGTTGTGATCATCGTGGAGATAATAAGTGATAAGGATTACATTAGCTAGCAAGGTACTTATTATCTGTTCCTGTTGGTGGTCTAATCGCGTTTCAAGTGTAGGAGTAGTAGGCGGTCTAGCAACAATAGCCCTAGAACTCTCACAGTCCTCAAACCTATGAGATGGTGTAGTGTCTATAGTCTTAGTGGTAAATGGTAATGGTGTGTCAAATCATGCACGCTTCCCAAGCTGCAAGTTGGGTGTATGAGTATCGGGTATGAGATGTGATGGTACGGATGGTGCACGAAATGATAATGATGATGAAAATAATGACAATGATGATAATGGAATCCTTGTGGTGAGTTAAGAAAATAGGTTCATTAGGACTAAGCCTATAAATTCTACCCAATAGTATGATCTGTCCCAACTGAGTGATAAAAATTGTCCTGATCCTACCGTGAATCAATAGTGATCATGATGGTGTAGTTGCAACTTCGTCCTCCTAAAAGGTCTCAGTGTCATCATCTGATGTTATCGATGTTGAGTCAACGGATGTTAAAATTTTGATAGGGGCCGACAAGGCATTCTCCATGACAAAGTGATGTGAGTATAATGGGATGGGTATTTGAAGGCATCTATGTGACAACCGCTGTGAAATGAAAGTGAATAACTCGAAAATGTACGTATAAATCGCATGCAAAGTGAACACGCACTTATGATGAAATGATGAGATGCTATGATAATGTAGTTATAGTCTAGGGTCAATGATGCAACCTAGTTCTCTATAATCGTAGCTCGTACCAATCATCACCCCGATTTACCTTTTTGCGTGAATGGAATTCTGGGGATTGACCGTCATAGCATCACAATCACAGTTATATTGAACGACCTAAAGTGTCGTTTTAAAAACACATCGTTTGATTTAATAAAATAATCAGAGTTTACAAAGTATAGGTCCCAAAGTTTACAAAGTTTGCGGAAATACAAATATGTTACAAATCCAAACGATGTTTTGAAATAAAGTGCCATAATGTACAATGATGTAAGTCGACGCCGCGACTCAAAAGGGGTTCCTTAACCATGCCATGATGAGAATGCCTTAGTTACCTGAAAATACATTGCTAAAACGGTCAACAATAATGTTGGTGAGAAATCATAGGTTTATGTAAATGTTTTATACGACTACGCAAGTATATATCTGGTATGACAAACATGTCACATAAAATGTTACAGGCATGACAATTATGTCACGTAAAAATGTTACAATTGCTTAAGCGCATGATACCGAAGTCTCGACCGATGTATGCGCCCCAGAGTGTCTTGCCAAACAACTCTAATAATGTTTATGAATGAAATGCATCCGTATGACTATTTGGGATTCACCAACCCGGATGGAGGCGTCACCCTCGATAGATCTATCCACTCACACACGCTTCTAGGAAATTAACGGCTCATACATTTGAAATGGGGACTTTTAACTGGAAACTTTGTAACTCAAGCAATGTAAATGTATTTAACATACTTGGTATCGTAATAAAAATGTTGTGCAATGTATTCTCCCCCGTAGGTTTGAAATAATGTAAAAACTTGTAACACGGGGCTATGAAAACTCACTTGATAAACTGGAATGATGACAAGAGTGAGTACACCGAGGTATAATGTGAAACTTTAATCTGGACCTATAACGAATGATATGATATGTAATGAGTTGCAATGTAATGTTATGCATGCATTTCAGATGTTATTTATACCATTTGCGAGTTTTGGAAAATATTATTTATCGTCGAAAAATACTCTTTTGACGTCTTGACCCTTCAAAAATGACTTTTCAAGTATTTACGTCAAAATGTCATCCTACAATGGTTTTATAATGATTTATAGTGAAATTATCACTTTTCGTCAGCAAAACAATGTCGCCGAATTTTCATGAAAGTAACAAAAATGGCTTTGGAAAACTAGTCGTAAAATGGTGTACGTCGATCGTTAGAGAACGAACTTGACGGTTTTGGAAAGTTTATATCGAAATCTAGAAGTTTCAGTTCAGGAGTTTTCGTCAAAGAGGTCTCGAACATAAAGATAATAAGGGTTAAAGATAGTGATTTTGTCTAATTGTTGTGTAAAAGTGAGTTTCGCCAAGTTTAAACATCTATAAATAATTTATTACAACTCCGCTATACAAACGGTTGATTTTTTTGAAAAATATGCTCGGTGATCTTAATTTTACTAGAAGACATTTCGTTCCAAAAAGTTTCACATCATGGTTAAAAACAGCCCTCAACATGGGCGTTTGACTATCAAAACACTTGTCTCGTAAAATAATATAGTTTTTCCGAAAATAATAGTTACGGCAATTTTATGAAAACGTGCATATCTTTGTCGTTTCAAATCCGTTTTCTACGCATAATACGTCCTTAGCTTCGTATCAAAGTATACTAATATATTTTTGACAAGTCGAAATAATTTGTAAAGCTTAAGGCTCGTTTTTGACTCGTACAAGATAAAAATAGTATGCTGAAATTTCTGAAAAATATATATTTCGTCGTCAAACTTGTAAAATCCATAACTTCTTCGTTATAACTCCGTTTTATTCCGTTCAAGCGCCACGGATTAGTTTTTAAAGTATATTTTTTAAATATCAAGGCCAAAATGTCGTGCCTACAGTCGGATTTTCCAGAAAATCAAAACAAGGACAGAACACTTTTATAACTTATCGAAAATAGTTTTCTCATTACTAAACCTATTCCATTCCCTTCAAATCAACTCCAAAGCTAATCTAATCCTACCATACACCTTCTTAGGGTGTCATGGGTTCCTAGACATCATCAAACCAACATATACCAAGGGGATAATTATAGGATGACCTTATATATATATCTCTAAAAATCATGTAAAATGGTATAAACAACACAAATCATGCATGCTTGCTCCAAAAATGAAGAGATACTTATGAAATGAAAAGGAAACATGAGAAATGAACGAAACATGCTTACTAGTTAATATGATGAGGTGCAAGGAACAAGGTTTAGCCTAAACACTCTTGGTTTTTATTTCAAAACCTTATAAAGAGTATAAACTAGATTGTATAAACACTTGGACTTGAGAAAAATTTTGATCCCTCCTAGCTTCTTGATGAGAACCGGTTTTGATGAGAGAACAAAGAGAGAAAAAAGGTTTTTACTAACTTGAATAATGAGATACATGTATGATTGAATAAAGTATAAGACTTATATGTAGAGTAAAGTTATAAGCAATCAAAGACCATATCAGATTTAATGCCACCCCTCCCCCTTGGTCGGCCAAGGGGGGAGGTATTAGTAAGAATATAAATTTTTTTTTTTTTTTTTTTCTTTCTTTACTTGTATAAAATTTGTCAAAAATGAATGTGTAAGTAAATGTATAGATAATTGTAACTTGTAAGGTAATGTGTACATTAGGTAAAAGAGATTTTAAATAGACCAAAGTAGAATGTAATGAGATAATAAAAATTGTAAAAATACATTCCTTGTGAAATTTGAGTGATAAAATAATTATCGAGTAATTTTTAAGAAAAACGTCGTAATAATATAACTTTAACGATTTATGTACCAAATAAATTTAAAACACTAGGAAAACTCAAAATATAGTTTATATAACTAAATGTAAGTATAAAAATATGTCGGGATCATTTTTGAAAGTAACGGATTAAATATTCAAAATAATAACTCACGCGATAACGTTTATTTAATATAAAAAAATTACGCGTTAAATGTGAAATGAAATGTCATGAATGAACTAATATGATGCAAATGATGTTAATGAAATGTAGACTAAACTTAGTCCATATGAAATGTACGTGATATTATGATCATGAATTCGCAGCTAAACCATAAAGGTTACGCGAATTTGGAACACGTAAACCTAGTTTACGATAAATGTTGAAATTGTGAAGCATAAATTGTTTTGAGAAATGACCTGAAAGTACGAGTTGTCACACTTATGATGGATTGCCATTTTGTTTTGTTAGTTACTTTGAACAGCCAAGCAATTAGTTTATGAAAAAATTAACATGCACATTTCATATTTTAAATAGACACTGTAAGGATAGACTCCTTTTTCACATGCCTATTCCACATCTGCAATCCCTACCTTAATAATTCAATCCCTCACATGATGCACAGTTGCTCCAGTATTATTGAATAACACCAAAAAAATATGACAACCATTGCACTGTTTGTTCAGCAAAATTTACAATATTTATTTAAAATCACATGATATTATTAGTGCCTGCATTCCACATTCACAAAATCTGGCCTTATCATTCAGCTTTGCAATAATGCATGTGATAAGGTTTTAAAAGGTACCATTTTGAGGGGTCATTTTAGCCCTTATTTGATCACTTTTGTATCCGTTATTGCTTAATATCGTTCCTTTTCACTTTTTAGGTCTCTTGAAGGCAAAATGCTGGAATGGCACTTATTTGGACGAAAAGGCGCGAATATCGAAGAAAATGGCCAAAGGCAAAATCGAGACACTCAAAGTGGCTGAAAATAGAAGGGGCGGCGTCAACTGCTTAATGCGACACGTTGTAGGATTTTGTGACGGGTCGAAGACAAAACTTCGTATTTTTCAGAAGACGGCGTCGGGCTTTAAAGTAGTAGACCGTCACAACCTCGACCCTAGATGTGACACGGTGTCGAAAGGCTGAAGAGGACGTCACGGGCATAAGGTGGCGCCGTGAAAGGTTAATCGTGCCAAGACGAAACCCTAATGACGACGACACGACGGCGTCACGAAACATAAGGTGACGCCGTCGCATATGTAATGTTATATATAGAATCCTAATTTTTCAGTTTTTAGGAGAGTCTTTTTGGAGTGAAAACCTAAACCGAACCTAAGGTGTCTTGTACAGTATTTTAGGGTTCTAAAACCTATTTTACATCAAGATAAGTGTTTACTTCATCAATTCAATTATGTCTTTGATTATTTGTGTGTATGCTTGCATGTTCTCCATGTCCGGCTAATTTATTTGTGTGTTTGCTTAGGAAGTATGAAACTTAATTATTGAATATTGATTGGTTGTTTTTTATCTTAGTTGATTAATGATCTAGTAGTGCAATAGGTCATTCGTTGTGTACTTAATGCTTGATTCATCTTTGTGAACCTTAGAATATGATTACCTGAGTAGTCGTAGGCTAAACCATCCGAAGAGTGCCTTAGAGTAAGAGTTTATCATCCCTAGTGGGTTTTGTAGACGAGACCCTTTGGTAAGTTCAAAGAGTTAGGGTGAAACGCACACCCTACAACTTTAGACACACAACGCAACTAGGAATAAGGACGTGACAACTCAACCATCAATAGGAGATAATTAAGGACTAGTAAAATCTAAGTAAACACATCTTTAAACTATCATACGAGTAGACATAAATTAGACATAGACTCCCACAACCTTAGTTTAGATAATTAGATAATAGTAGAGTAATCGGTAGAAATACCAACCCCCCAAATCCAATACCGAGATTAGTACCTTTCAATTTCATAAAATATTAAAATACAAAAAATAATCTTCCTCAACCTCAACCTTAGCGTAGTAACTTCTCACTAGCATTCCTATTCCCCTAGAGAATGATATCAATACCCGTGGCTTACCCTAATTACTACACTACAACGATTAGGTTCACTGCCTAGGGTGTTAAAAAACTTGCTCGAAGAAAAGGAAGTTTCCTTGACCCCGAACGACGCGTGTAGCGTTATCAAGTTTTTGGCTGGGGAATAGAAAAGCTAGTTAGTAGTCCACCTCGTTTAGGTTTCTTTTCTTGATTCCTATCAAGTAAACTTTTTTCTCATTTTTAGCTTTCTCTTAGTCTATCCCCCTTCTTCGTGACCTTTGTTCGTAACCCCATCACTTTTCATCATGGAGGATGATAACGAACCACCACTCATCAACCCACCACCAAATGACCCGCCAAGAGCCTGTACTCTTGGTGAATACTCAAGACCAAGCCACCTAGGCTATAGGAACACCATTGAGCTTCCCGACCAAGCCCAAACTACGGCCCTGTGATCCAACACCATCCGGTTGGTGCAAAACGGATGTGCATTTCATGGACTTTGTTTCGAAGATCCAAATCAGCATCTGAGGGATTTCCTCAAAATTGTCGATTCCATCGACCTTGATGCTACTACTCGGGAGACCATGCGCCTGCGTCTCTTCCAATTCTCTCTACGGGACCAAGCTAGTAATTGGCGGCGACTTCCCCGGCTCCATCTCCAAGTTGGGATGATCTTACCTCTCAACTTCCTTGCTCAATTTTTTCCACTGGGGAGAACCACTAAGCTTAGGAATGACATCTTGATGTTCCAACAATGTCAGGTGAATCTCTCTATGAAGCATGGACCCGATTCAAGGACTTACTTCATAAAGTCCCTCATCACGGCATTCATCTTTGGCTCCAAGTCCAAATCTTTTATGATCATGCCAACTTCCCCACTAAGCGATCCATTGACCAAGCTGACGGTGGAAAACTTAGATCTCTACGCGAAGAATCATGGGGTATAATAGGGACCTTCCCTCTCTAGATAACGAAAGTTAGGATGACCCCCGTGAGCTACCTATAGCCGTCAAGGCAATCTCCTTGCCCTCCATCAACTTACAACCTTCCGACCGTAGGATGATCGAACTTGAAGATCAAGTTAACTTCCTCATGAGTTCTTACGAAAATCCTAAGTCTTCACACCATATGAACAAAGTTTCTTCCTCGTGCGAGCCATTTTGTGATCCTCATAACACACGCACTAGCACCGATCCCAGAACATGCTTCCGTTGACTACGTATCCTCGTATAATGGAACGGGAGGAAGAGTCCCTACAATACCCGGACCTAGGAATTTCAATGAAACCCGTGAGGCATGGAAAATCAAGCCCGACTTTTACTGGGGACAAACCAAAGAATTCACCTCCAATGATTTCTCATGGCCCCACCTAACGGTCCTAACCAACAAAATGTCGAAGGGATGTTGCAAAACCTAGTTGCATCCCAAGAAACCCAAATGGCTAAGCTCTCGGACCGCTTTAACCATCAACAAGCCGAGATGGATAGGAAAATAGACAACCTTTTGAAAGCCATAACTAATAGTGATAAGAAGGTTAGTGCTATCTCAACTCCCGAGCCTTCAGGTATAGAGATTAAGGATCCAACCAAGCTAATTAAGCACGTCCAATTCGTCAATACCATCGCCTTAGTGAAACCGGATAGAACAGATGACGAAGAAGACCAAACACTTGTGGATGATGAAACACCCGAGGAAGTAGATGAAGTAGACATTGATTATTTCAACAAATTTACAACGGAAGAAGAACTATCCCGCCACCCTCACTTAGTGCGTGACCTCCGTCACATGTATGTTAGGAAAAGCCCTAGAATCAAGTTTGGGAACCCTTGGAATCTTAATATACCATGTTGCATAGGACACCTTTTTGTGGCAAAGGCCTACATTGATCGCAAATCCCCAATTAACATAATGACTAGCACCTATTACAATTGGATAATGAAGAAGCCTATCCCAACTAGGCAAGACCTCGATAATCCTAGTGATAAGTGCAATTTTCTTGGTAGAGTTAAGGGATTGCCCGTCTATGTAGGTAGTTTCACGTTCCCTACGGACTTCATAATTGTGGATGATATTAGCACAGCCATAGACCCTAGCTTGTCCCACGTTATTCTAGGAAAACATTTCATAGAAAGCACCGGGATGACCTATGACCCCTCGTTAGGAGTAGTGCGATTCAAGGATGAGACCGACGACATAGCTTACCAAATGCCGTTTAAGATTGAGAAGTTTTCATCACTCTCTAATGAAGAAAAGGAACTTAAACTGTCGGTCTATTACAGGAATGATGAGGATAGGGAAAAGGGAGTAGATTATGTTATGGCTAAGATTTTCGGGTTCTATAAAGATTGTTTGAACTTAGGACAAAAATATAGGACCGAGTGGGGAGAGGACGAACTCTTAGAGAGGTGCATCGTAGGACACTTCTACAACATGGAATCCCCCGATAGAGACCGTCAAGAGGGCGATGATGCAAAAACGTAGGAGCACTACTACGAGTCTAGCTACAAGACTCTTAAATAAAGAAAAGCACTTCGTGGGAGGCAACCCATGCTTAATTGTTTGCTTGTTAGTGTCATGTATCTTTTATTAATTGTTTATCCTTATGTTTAAATTTGTAAAAATGCTTTATTTTGTTTTTAACCTCGTCTTAATTGCATATAAAGGTATTTTACATAAGGGATAAGTGTAGGGAGGATTACACACGCTTTCAAAAGAAACGTAAACATGAGAATAACAATTAACTAAAAGATATATATGTTTGTTTGTTCGAGTCAAATGCTTGTATCGAGTCATAATGGATGTTTTACAGAAATTTTTCCAGATTCTAAAGATGTAAATTTTCTAGAATTTTTTTCAGAAAATCGCAGACCAGTTTTTTCAGGATAACTTGACAAATGTCGGATTGCAACTGACGGCAGGAAGGAGTAAAACATCGATTACTTTTTCTCGTTTTATGAGCTACTTATAAATTTTTGGAATTTTCCAGGTCTTAATTTTCTTAGAAATTCTGTAAACTTCCATTCCACAAGCATTATATCCTAGTTTAAATCGAGTCTTATATATATTATTACCGCCGATTTTATGCGAAGGTTTCATTTGTTTTCTTCAAGTGTGCAGGTTTAGTTTGTCAAGAAGAAGTTACATAAGATTGGAAGGAGCTTTTCACGCAATAATTCATCTTGAGAAGGATTTAACCACCACTTTACACGGATCCTACCGAGCTAATCAGGGGAGTATTAATATCTTTCGTTTTTAATTACCTTCCAATATCATAACTTTGATACTTTCGGGGAACATTGGGGACAATGTTCAGTTTAAGTGTAGGGAGGGAAAATAAAACGGGAACTTTGAAACTATGCTTATCCTTGATTATTTGCTTTGTCCAAGTGCATCTGTGTAATAAACCATGAGAAAATGTCGGTTAGGGTAATTTTGGCACCAAATTTAAAATTTTTTCATGACTTATAGGAGTGGGCCATTAGTCTTAACAAAAGCGTCTCATGGATAGGAAGTTGCATGACTAGCACAAAAACCCTTTACCACTTAAATTCCACCCAAAATGTGAGGATCACCGTTAGATTAGTAGGAATTAAAGCATTCATCTTCAATGCTTAGAGTGTGAACCGGTAGTATATTAGATTCTAGAACTTGTTTTGTGATGCATTTCGAGATCGCAAGTGAGGCTACACTTGTGTAGTTAGGAATAACTAAATGATAAGAGGCATTAGGATAAACCCTTGTTTGATACCCGTAATATAATTACTTCTTCCACATCGGTTGAGTAATTCCCCCACACCCTTTGCGTTGTACTCATCTTTTGTACACGATACCCCTAGTTAACCCCTCAGATTCTATCCTTTTCGCGGTTCTCGTAATGTTTCGGTTTTTTCGGGAATATCAATGAAGAGCATTGTTTACACCCCACCCCCAAATATACACCCAAATCGCCTTAGCCAACCCTATATGCACTCACTTTTAGTGCATTATTGTTATCACCCAAAACCCTTAGTTCAATTATCTGGTTGCTTGCATGAGTTGCTAAGTCGAGTCATATCCTTTGTATATGGTTTTGGGACGATTGGGATTCATGGGAAAAGTTAAAGTTTGTGAAATGACGGGAAGGGAACGTTAAATTCAAATTCCCTTTGTTTGCATAATAATGTACCCAAGTGTTTTGATCTTTTCAATTCGGGTCAATTTAGTGTTAGAGTAATAAAAACTCAAGTGTAGGGATGTGCTATAAATCCCTATCATTTTGATGTTACCGTAGAGGATGGTAGAGAAAAGTGTATGAAAAAAAAATAGAAAAAGAGAAAAAGAAAAAAAATAGTGTAAAAAAAAATACGGGCTACCATCCTACATCAATCTTTTAAATTTATGTTTGTTTATTTACGTTACCTAGAGGTTTAGAGTGTCGAGTCTTGGCTTAGCAACGCCATTCTTCGTATGCTTGTAACATAGAGATTTTTGACTTCCCACCACTAAAAAGCCTATACCACCAAACACTTTATTTCCCTACCGTAAGCCTAACATTACAACCCTTTAAAAGACCTCTTTGATAGTCTTTCCTAGGTGCTTACGCCAAAGCGATGGAGATTTGATCTATTCTCAAGCCTATCGTAATCTATGTACTAGGACCGGTTAATAAGTGTTTATCTTCCATTTCCTATTTGTTATATTTCATATATACACCCGAGAGAGATGTGAGTATCCAAACACCCCATGCGAGGTGCTAGTATGCAATTTATGTGCTTGTTATGACTTTTGCGTGGCTTATATGTGTTGTGGACCGTTTTGAATCAATGCCTCATGACCCCTAACTTATAAATTAATTGGCTAAAAGCACATTTGCTTGAGGACAAGCAAATACCAAGTGTAGGGATATTTGATAAGGTTTTAAAAGGTACCATTTTGAGGGGTCGTTTTAGCCCTTATTTGATCACTTTTGTATCCGTTATTGCTTAATATCGTTCCTTTTCACTTTTTAGGTCTCTTGAAGGCAAAATGCTGGAATGGCACTTATTTGGACGAAAAGGCGAATATACAAAGAAAATGGCCAAAGTCAAAATCGGAGACACTCAAAGTCTGCTGAAAATAGAAGGCGGCACGCGCATCATGCTACCTTGCGCGACGCCGTCGTAGGATTTTGTGACGGGTCAGAAGACAAAACTCGTATTTTCAAGAGATGGCGTCGGGCTTTAAAAGAGTAGACCGTCACAACTCAGACGGCCTAGATGTGACCAGACGGCCGGTGAAGAGGCGAAGACGGACGGCGTCACAGGCATAAGGTGATGCCGTCACAAGGTTAACGTGGCCAAGACGAAACCCTAATGACGGCGACACGATGGCGTCACGAAACATAAGGTGACGCCGTCTTATATGTAATCTTATATATAGAATCCGAATTTTTCAGTTTTTAGGAGAGTCTTTTTGGAGTGAAAACCAAAAACCGAACCTAAGGTGTCTTGTACAGTATTTTAGGGTTCTAAACCCTATTTTACATCAAGATAAGTGTTTACTTCATCAATTCAATTATGTCTTTGATTATTTGTGTGTATGCTTGCATGTTCTCCATGTCCGGCTAATTTATTTGTGTGTTTGCTTAGGAAGTATGAAACTTAATTATTGAATATTGATTGGTTGTTTCTTATCTTAGTTGATTAATGATCTAGTAGTGCAATAGGTCATTCGTTGTGTACTTAATGCTTGATTCATCTTTGTGAACCTTAGAATATGATTATTACAGTAGTCGTAGGCTAAACCATCCAAAGAGTGCCTTAGAGTAAGAGTTTATCATCCCTAGTGGGTTTGTAGATGAGACCCTTTGGTAAGTTCAAAGAGTTAGGGAGAAACGCACACCCTACAACTTTAGACACACAACGCAACTAGGAATAAGGACGTGACAACTCAACCATCAATAGGAGATAATTAAGGAGTAGTAAAATCTAAGTAAACACATCTTTAAACTATCATACGAGTACACATAAATTAGACATAGACTCCCACAACCTTAGTTTGGATAATTAGATAATAGTAGAGTAATCGGTAGAAATACCAACCCCCCAAATCCAATACCCGAGATTCGTACCTTTCAATTTCATAAAATATAAAAATACAAAAAATAATCTTACTCAACCTCAACCTTAGCGTAGTAACTTCTCACTAGCATTCCTATTCCCCTAGAGAACGATATCAATACCCGTGACTAACCCTAATTACTACACTACAACGATTAGGTTCACTGCCTAGGGTGTTATAAAACTTGCTCGAAGAAAAGGAAGTTTCCTTGCCCCCGAACGACGCGTGTAGCGTTATCAGCATTCATGGTCTACTGTCATTGAGTAGCAGCAGCCCAAAATTGCAATTTTCTTTACTGTTTGTGCACCTACTTTAAAGTCTAGCCACAGATTGGCACTGAATTTGTTTTTTCACTTACACATGCTCACAACATCTACTATTTCTGAACACACATTCAAAATAGGGCAAGCAATTGCTAATTTTGCATACCACTTTATCTTGGAACCATAAATCGGCACTAAACCATAGACAGTGCTATTTACCTTCAACCAACCACACACTGAAAACAACACAAATCAAAATTATTGTGCATGTCACTTCACACTTCTTAAAGTCTTTACATTTATTAAGCTTTAATATAAAACCTAAATAAGCATGCATACACAAAAGCAAGGTTTTACAACAGAATTCAAATACTAAGTTGAACAAAATACATTAAAATACAGGAAACGTAAAATTCACAAGACCTTGCTACCAATATAGTGACTAACACCAGTCACCAAACCAACCAGCACTAATCCTTTAGATCCATCAAACCTACACGACATTGCTTTTTCAGTTCTCCTTTCATGAGATAGATCAAAAACACCAACTAACGCAGCTAAGATATCTCGATCTCTCTAATGCGTTTTGTCACACCCCCAAAATACCTGTTTTTGCAGCGGAATGGAATTCCTGGGGAATGACTGCCATAGCATCACAGTTACAGTTATATTGAATGACCTAAAGTGTCGTTTGGAAAATACATCGTTTAATTTAGTAAAATAATCAGAGTTTACAAAGTATAGGTCCCAAAATATTTCCAAGTTACCAAAATGAGTTTGTTACAAACAAACGATAGTTAAGTGCATAAAATATATATGAGACGCGTCAGCTCAGCGACTCCATGCAAGCCATGATGATATGCTAATACCTGAGATAAAACATGCTTAAAACAGTCAACACAAAGGTTGAGTGAAATCCATAGGTTTAATTAATTCGTTTGAACACAATATTCGTAGTGTGAGTTACGTTGTTTCACACACATCGTTGAAAACAAAACATTTACTTCACTAAGTTCATGACAACCAAAGCGTAAACCTTGTACCAATAGAAATTGGTAAAATCGTTTCATCGCAGCCCTAGAAGGTAAACTTGCCAATTTACCTTATTGATTCGAATCTGATGCGTTCGATTTCCCCTAGCTGGGTCAATAAGAACGGGTGTGTTAATTCCAATAGGCATATTCACAATATTTGCGCTCACTTACAAGTGACTAATGGTGCATGATGTAGGGACTTCAAACATGGAAATAGAATAGTTAGTGACAATAAAGCATTTGGATATAATGTACAGCTCAAAGCATTTTTGTTCGATTAAAAATATAGCATGTATCTCCTCCAAGAGTTTGTAAAACAATTATGTAATAGAAAGTGGGGCTATGAACTCACGGTAATCCTTAAAAAGTTAGAGTACTTATGAAAGTAAATGAAAATAGTTGAGCATGTATCTTCCCCCAAAAGTAATTCAAAACGTATAAAAGTAGGGGCTATGAAACTCACCTGATGCAATGATTATGATGGCAAAAGTGGATACACTAAAATGAAGTGCAATCTCTATTTGCAACCTAATATGAATGATATGTTCTAATGTAAGTCATGGAACAATGTTGTGCATGCAAACTCATATGATATCCATACCACTTGTGCATTTTGAAAATAAAGTTTATCGTCAAAAAATAAGTTTATAAGGTCTTGTTAAGTTATAAAATACTTTATGCTTATATATATAGAAACAGCATCCCACAATAGTCGTATAGAATTAGAACAAGAATTTATAGTTTTTCGTCGTAAAATAATACACTTTGACAATTCATAAAAATGACTAATTTTGAGTGATCGTATATTATTCGTTATATCTTCGTTTGACAAACGGTTGAATATTTTGGAAAATAGAATAGGCGAACTTACTTTAACTTGAAGACATCGTTTTCTCAAAAATATTCTATCGATATGAAAAATGGCTCCAAACATGGTCACTTGCGACAACCATTTTGGACTAATAAAAATAGGTAAGTGTTAATACTTGTTAAAAATAGTTACGATAGTCATATTTAAAATGCGTGTAACTTAGTCGTTATAAGTCCGTTTTATATATCCTTAGTTTCGTGCTAATGTATACTAATATATTTTTGATAAATCGACTCATTTAGATAATGCTTAAAACTCATTTTTGACCCTTAAATAACCCTTTTCTACGTTTTATATATCCTTAGTTTCTTGTTAGCGTAACTTCTTCGCTCTAAATCCGTTTTAACCCGTTCAAGCGACCACGGTTTTGTTTTAAAGTCCATTTTCTGGAAATATAAACCAAAATAATCCATGACCTGTCGAAATTTCCAGATTTTATAAAAATGGACAACAACTATATTTTTATCGTCTAACTTGATTTTTCTTGCGTAAATCTTTTTTGAACCACTTCAAATCAACACCAAATCTATTCTAATCTTACCATACACCTTCTTAGGGTGTCATGGGTTCCTAAACTTCATCAACAATAATAGGCTTCATGAGAATAATTATATGATAGTTTTTACTAATAATAAGTAATAAAAACAACTAAAAGTGGTATGAATCCATATAATAGTTGCATATCTTTGTATTAGAATGATAAAATAGCTCAAGTAATATTATGAAAGTGTAATAAAAATTATGAAAAGCTTACTAGTATTATGATGAGGTTTAAGGTAACCAGGTTCCTAAATACTTCTTGGTTTTTATTTCAAACCCTAATATAGAAGTAAACTAGTGTTTGATTATCACTTGAACTTGAAAAACTTTATGTTTCTTCCTTGTGTTCTTGCTTGGCCGAACCACCACAAAGAGAGGAGAGGATTTTCTTTCACTTTTCACCTTTTGCTAGGTGTAGTGTATGTGTTTTAGTTAGTATAATATGAGTATCTTTCAAATATCTATCCAAAATAAGAGTATGTGTACACTTAGGTGTAATTTTAATTAATCAAATGGTGATTGGGGGGGGGGGAGGTCGGCAAGGAGTAAACGGGTAAAGGGTTTAATGTATTTTGTGAATTAAATGTATTTTAGGTTAAGTATTATGTATATTTGGTACATATAATTAGCTATTTAGTGTAGCGTTAGCTAGAAATTGATTTTAACGGAACAAAATAAAATATATCGAAGTTATAAAAATTTTAAAAATATATTTCTCGCAAGTATTGAGTGAAATAATAATTATCGAGTTGAATTTACGAAAACCGTCGTAAATATATATATATATATAACAATTTATATACAAAATAAATTCAAGACATCGGGTAAACTAATAATATAATTTTTATAGTCTTAAAATGAGTATAAACATATATCAGGATAATTGTTGGAAGTGTCGGATCAAATATTCAAAATAAATGATCGCGCGATAGCGTTTATTTGATAAATAAATATACGTTAATGAAATATGCAAACTCATGCATGAACTAAAATCAAAATGATGTTACTGATTATATGTAAACTAACTCTAGTCTATATGTAATGTTCTCAATGATGTTCTATGAATACGCAGCTTAACCCTTACGGTTACGCGAATTTGATACTCGTAAACCTAGTTTACGAAAAATGATGAATAGTGAATCATGAATAGTGATTTTTCTCTAGGAATGAATATTATTATGTGAATAGTAAAATTTTAAAATAACCTCTCAAAGTATGGCTGACTTCAAAAATGATGAATAGTAACCAGTGAATAGTAAATTCCCGAGATGAATAGTGAAATTTTCAAAGTTTGATAAATGACCTGAAATTACGATTTGTCACATTCGCCCACCCAAAAAGGAATTCAGTCCCTGAATTTAGTTTGTGTTGGTTTCTCAGGTTTAGGGTTTGTGATGAATAACGAGAAGAGAATATATGAAGAAGTGTCGCTACGGCTATCTATGATTAAAAGTGTATAAACATCGCGATAGAGAAAATATTAGAAGAATCTCCCATGGGTATCACTTTGGCTTTTAGGAATATGTGAAAATTTTGCTTGCACTAAGATTTATAAATAACTGCTCCCAACATAACATGATCCCTCCAGAATTAAACATAGTTAGCTAGGCTATGTATAATTAAGAAACGATAATGTGACGTTCGGTTTAGTTGTTATAACTCTCAATGTTTAAAAAGATTTAAACCATGTCGTTTAAATGGCAGTTAAGGTTAAAGGAAGTAAAATTTTTTGTAATTGATAACAAGTCGAAAAGGAAAATAAAGTACGATAGATGAGAATATTACACAACGAGTGGTTTATTAAACAGTAAATAGTCTTAAGTCTTTAAGATCCGAATACTAAGGAAGACATAAACTTAGTACGACATAGTGCATAGGGAAATAAGACTATTAATTTCTAAACTTCTTCAGTCTGCCGCGTTGTTGATACCTTGGTGAGCTTCTCCTCCTTCTAACATATATGCTTTCCCATGAGCACCTTCACTTGTTGACCTTGGTTCTGGGGACATTGGTTCTGATAGTGTCCTTGCTACCCACATCCGAAACATGTGACTATGGCTTTACCTCTACAATCCCTGGCGAGGTGTCCCAATTTTTTGCATTTGTGGCACTTGGCAGGGCAAGGACTGAGTAATGAAACTTGATTACATAGTTGGTGTGTCCAGCCTGTCTGCCTTTTATTGGTGCAACAACATAAACCATTGCAGCTTCTTGTCTTCTATTCTGTTGTTGATGATGGTTAGTGTTACGATTTTGGTTATCATTGTTATAACCTCCCTGGTCATTTTCCCACTTCTTTTTGTTGTTGTTAGTTTGGTTGTCGTTGTTGTTTTTGTTGTTGCGGTTATTGTTGATAATGTTTTCCTTCTTCACAACTTGGGCCATGAGGTTTTGAGTTATCCTGATAGACTCGTCAATTGTTTGTTGATCGAAGGAAGTTACATCTCCTTGAATACATTGTGGAAGTCCTCCAATGAAGTTTTCTAGTAATTTCTCATTTTCCGAAAACCTCGACGGACATAGTGCAACAAACTCTTGAAACCTCCTGATGTAGGTCTCGATGTCATAACCAATAGTCACTAAATCATAAAATTATGTTTCTAATTTCTTCACCTCCGTGCATGGACAATACTTCTTACTCAACAACCTCTTGAATTGATACCATGTGAGCTTGTAAGAATTTTCCATACCAATAGAGGTACATAATTCCACCATGACATTGCCCCATCTAAGAGCGTACTAGTAGCGAACTTCACCTTGCGGTCATCCGGGCAATTGCATAGAAATCAGGAACTCCATCTTCTCAAACCAGCGGATCATAGCGGTGGCTCCTTCCGTGCCTTTAAACTTTGTGGGATCACCACTCTTAAATTCCTAGTATGTACAATTTAATTCCGAGACCCTCCCGACCCCTAAGTAATAGCCGAATGCAACGAACAGTGCTTGCAACCTCGGCGACATTAGCAAGTCTGGCAACCGGTGACGACCCGGCGGCAGCGATTCGCTTTGCTCGTTCTTTACTTAGTGCCTCGGCTATACTATCCTTTACATACTTTGGATAGCGACTTGTCATATGTGGTGCGGCTTTCTTGGTGCCACAACTCTTCAAAATAAGAGGAAAGGTGAGACGTAGCAAAGTCCTATGTTAAGAATAAGCGCTGATTCGTTCCCAGACGGTCAAGTTTTCTCACACAAGCTAGCCACTTGTGAATGGCTAACCATAAGAAACTTAAAACAGCCCTGAAAAAAATGCAATGAAGATCAGGAGAGAATAGGGTTTCCCCGGGTCGTTATGTCCCAGCGAGCTATGCGATGAATCACCAAACGAATAGTGATCGAGAGATTTGAACGGAAAAGAGTTTGATTTAATTATAACTAAAGAAAGAGTATACAAATTACAGGGGCTTAAATGCAAATTAAAAAAAATTAAAAAGATAAATTTTATTAAATAAACGCTATCACTATTTGCAAAATGATGTTTTTGATTTTTCTTTTATAAAACTTAAATTAAAAACTACGCGACGTAAAAAAGAAAATGTGAAACTTAAACAATATTAATCCTAAAAATATGAAAATGACATTTTTACAAACCTAATGATAAGAGAAAATTTTTAGAAAAAGAAAATTATTTTTAAAACTATTTATCTAATTATTATAAATTAAAAACTAATTTTAACTATTTAATAATAGGCTAAAATAAACGAAAATATGAAATAAAGCTAGAAAAATGAAATTATGACTTGGAAAAATCTAAAATAACAAAATAGAATTTTCAAAACTAATTTTATATTTTTCTGATTATTTTGTATTTTCTATGAATTAAAAACTATTTAAAACTAATTAAATTGCTAAAAATTACAAAAAAAACTATGAAAAATCTGGAAAAATAATTTTTTGACTTTTTATATTTATCTTAACCTAGGAAAATTGAAAACTTATTTTTTGAAACTTTTAAATTAATTGTATTAAAAGCTAATTAAAATTGCCTAAAACTGTTTTAAATGATGAAAATAGCAAGCCCTAGAAAAATATGAAAAATTCAGGAAAAGTCTAATTTAATATACTGAATCTAAGAAAAATGGAAAAACAGTGGCTTATGTGGTAGAATATGAAACTGCAGTTGCAAGTGCTTATAAATAAGCACTTTGAATAAGCCAAAGGGTACAAATGAGCACCAAACTGAAACAGAGGCTATAATTTGCTATAACTACTAGAAAGCAACTAATCTCAACTGCTCTTAACCTCTAAATTGTAAACTGCTTATGATTTGATGATTTGACTGCAAGTACTAAAACAGATTTTGGCTACCACTTTGTAGCTAGAGAATAAGCTACCAAATAAGCTGGAATTGAAAAACAGATATTGGAACTTGAAGTTGACCTGTTTGGCTACTTGTAAACCAAATATTAGCCTTGGGCAAGCTCTGCAAGAACTGTGCAAACTCGATTCCTTGAGGTGAACAGCGAACAAATAAGCCTGTTGACAAGCTCTTTTGCAGCTTTTACAAAATTTCTAAAATTATGCAAAAATCATTTTAAGAAAATAGACCAGCTGAACTTATAAAACCCAGAGTTTGACTTGATTTGGCCCAAAACTGAATCAATGAAAAATCATCTCAGTCGGGCTAAAACTGAGTTTTGCAAGTTTTTGACTTTTGACAATTATGAGAAGGTTGACTTTTGTGAACTTTGATTCCAATTTATGAACTGATGTTGATGTTAAATGGTAAAGTAAGACTAATGCAAGTAATATCTATGATTTTTGAACACAAACCAAGCTTTTGATATCACAATTTTTATTCAGATATGTAATTAGAACAGGATGAAATGGATTTTGACTTTGAGCTTATGTAGATACAAATGACTGACCAAAATGACTCAAGTGTTCCTATTAAATACTGAGTAGACAGGTTTGAGGCACAAGCAAGAGCTCAAGCTCAAACAAACCCACTGATCCAAACACTCTTTTAAGACACTAATTCACTGATTTGCTAAGCTAAATTCAGAAACAGGCTAAACTCACCATTACACTAGATTAAGATAACCAAATTAGACCTAGATCAAGGTAGCTACTCAATATTTAAACACCAAAGCTCAACTGCTCCATTTTGACAAATGTGCAGACATAACTTAAAACATGCACATAATTAAAAACTTCCATTACACTAGAGATATTAAGCTAATTAATATTAATGTCTAGCAATTAAAGCTTATTAACAAGAAATATAGATTCAAGCGACCAAAGCGTACTCACAAGAGGTCCTAGCCACAATGGCTCGAGATCAATTAAACAAAGGTCCACTATCCTAATTATATCCACCCAGGTAGCTCTGAATCAACCCAAAACCAACACTGCATCATCCCATGTCCATTTCCATGCCTGCTTAACCAAAATCTTCTCATAGTTGACTTTTGTTGACCACAAACAAAATGTGTTTAAACTTGAGTTTTAAACTTATCAAAAGCTATAAGTAGCTTAAATAAGCTTGTTTGGATTTAAAACTAGCTATTAGAAGCCTGAAATTAAGTACATGAATCTAAATTTTTCAACAATAAACTCAAAATCATGAAACTATAATAAAACTTGAATTAATACTTGAAAATAGTCTTAATACACTGGAATAACTTAATTTAATACAATTCAACTTGAAATTACAACTTTTGACTTAAACTAAAACATTGAACTTAAAAACGACATATATGAATTTAAAAAACTAACTACTACTTTATCTCTTGCTTCCCTTTCTTCTTTTATACACCCATATGCATTCTCTTACCTCTCTGAGCAAATCCCAGCTTTAATCCTGGCCATTGGATGTCTTGAGCTCATATTGGCCGTTTGATGCAATTTTGGCGGGAAAGGTTTTTAATAGCTGGAGAGGTTGAGTGTTAGGTTGAAGAAGGCATTTAATGCTTCTTGGCTTGGGGTGAGGTGGAGGGTAGGAGTAGGGAGATGATTATGGAAAGTGGGTTGAGTTGCAGGCAGGCGTGATGATGGAGGGGGGAAGGGTAACCCGTGAGTTGTTTTTTTATTATTTAAATGTGGCGGGTTTGGTTTTTAAACCGTGGGTGGGTTTGGGTTAATAACAAAAGATTGGAGCGGGTTGTATAGAAGGGGTGTTGGGCTAAGGGGTTGGATTGGGTTTTGGGTAGGCTTAGGTTAGTAATAAAGGTTGGGTTGGGTTTGGATCCGGTTTGGATTAGGCTTAGTAAACAAGGACTAACTTTGCAATTCTCCAAACTTGAAGGACCAAATCTACCATTTTCCAAAGTTATGCCAAGGGACCCATTGTGACAAGTTTCAATAGTACAAGGACCAAACTTGACATTTTCAAATTTCCAAGGACCATTTTTGCCAATTTTTAAACTTGAAGGACCAAACTCGTAATTTCTCAAAACTTTTGACGTTTTTCACCAAAGGACTAATTTTGACAACTTATAATTTTAAAAGGACCTTTGGTGACTTTTCTTTTAAATTAAGTGCTCGGGACTATTTCGACAATTTTTGAAACTTGGGGACTGAAACTGCCAATTGTGCAAACTTAGCTCATTTTTCATCTGATTTTAAACATTTTGCATCTAAAACATATAAAATGCAACTTTGAGATATTTTCAGTATTTTGATGCATTTCTGAGCATTTTTAACCGTTTTGCAGTTCAGATTTAACCAAAAATGATGAGTATTTACACACTCATCAAGCGCTCTAAAGAGATGTGATAGGAGGTGATAAATTTGAGGTTATTTTTCAAAATGGTTGACGGATTCCTAGGAGATGGGTTATGAGATGTCGTAAGTATTTCAAATGTATGACAATTTAGTCACTTAATGTGTGAATAACGCTTCGACATGTTGGTGGTGAAAGCAGTGAGAAGCGATTTCACCCTCCTTGAAGGTTTTGTCTCGGCATTTGATGTTATCGGTGATGAGTCAACTGATTTTAAAATTGTGATAGGGAATGACAAGGCATTCTCCACATTGGAGTCTTAAGAAAGGATAATGGAATGGGTATTTGAAGACATCTATGTGACAATCGTCGAAATGAAAGTAAATAACTCGCAAAATGTATATAAACCGCGTATAGTGAATATGCACTGATGAAATGATGAGATGCTATAATGATGTAGTTATAGTGCGGGTCAATGATGCAACCCAGTTCTCTATAACTCTTGCTCGATACCAATCTTCACACCCCAAAATACATTTTTCGCGTGAATGAAATTCATGGGGATGACGCCATATCACGATTACGATTATAATGAATGACCTAAAGAGTCATTTGGAAAATACCTCGTTTGATTTAGTAAAATAATTAGAGTTTACAAAGTATAGGTCCCAAAAGATTTCCAAATTACCAAAATGATTTTGTTACAATTAAACGATAGTTAAGTGCATAAAATATATGTGAGACGTGTTAGCTCAGCGACTCCATGCAAGCCATGATGATATGTTAATACCTGAGATAAAACATGCTTAAAACAGTCAACACAAAGGTTGAGTGAAATCTATAGGTTTAATTAATTCGTTTGAACACGATATTCGTAGTATGAGTTATGTTGTTTCACACACATCGTTGAAAACAAAACAGCATTTACTTCACTAAGTTCATGACAACCAAAGCGTAAACCTTGTACCAATAGAAATTGGAAAAATCGTTTCATCGGAGCCCTAGAAGGTAAACTTGCCAATTTACCTTATTGATTGAATCTGATCGCGTTCGATTTCCCTAACGGGTCAATAAGAACGGGTGTGTTAATTCCAATAGGCCTATTCACAATATAGCGTGTATCTCCCTTAAGAGTTTGTAAAACAATTATCTAATAGAAAGTGGGGCTGTGAACTCACGGTAATCCTTAAAAATTTAGAGTACTTATGAAAGTAAATGAAAATAGTTGAGCATGTATCTTCCCCCAAAAGTAATTCAAAACGTATAAAAGTAGGGGCTATGAAACTCACCTGATGCATTGATTATGATGGCAAAAGTGGATACACTGAAATGAAGTGCAATCTCTATTTGCAACCTAATATGAATGATATGTTCTAATGTAAGTCATGGAACAATGTTATGCATGCAAACTCATATGATATCCATACCACTTGTGCATTTTGAAAATAAAGTTTATCGTCGAAAAATAAGTTTATAACGTCTTGTCAAGTTATAAATTACTTTATGCTTATATATACTGAAACAACATCCCACAATAGTCGTTTAGAATTAGAACAAGATTTTATAGTTTTTCGTCGTAAAATAATACACTTTGACAATTCATGAAAATGACTAATTTTGAGTGATCGTATATTATTCGTTATATCTTCGTTTGACAAACGGTTGAACATTTTGGAAAATAGAATAGGCGAACTCACTTTTACTTGAAGACATAGTTTTCTCAAAAATATTCTATCGATATGAAAAATGGCTCCAAACATGGTCACTTGGACAACCATTTTGGACTAATAAAAATAAGTAAGTGTTCATACTTGTTAAAAATAGTTACGATAGTCAAATTTAAAATGCGTGTAACTTAGTCGTTATAAGTCCGTTTTCTACGTTTTATATATACTTAGTTTCGTGTTAATGTATACTAATATATTTTTGATAAATTGTCTCATTTAGATAATGCTTAAAACTCTTTTTTGCCCCTTAAATAACCCTTGACAGCTTGTATTTTTCAGAAAAATTAGTTTTCGTCGTTAAACTTGAAAATAGCGTAACTTCTTCGTTATAAATCCGTTTTAACCCGTTCATGCGACCACGGTTTCATTTTAAAGTCTATTTTCTGAAAATATAAACCAAAGTAATCCATGACCTGTCGAAATTTCCAGATTTTACAAAAATGGACAGCAACTATATTTTTATCGTCTAACTTGATTTTTCCTGTGTAAATCTTGTTTCAACCACTTCAAATCAACACTAAATCTATTCTAATCTTACCAAACACCTTCTTAGGGTGTCATGGGTTCCTAAACTTCATCAACAATGATAGGTTTCATGAGAATAATTATAGGATAGTTTTTACTAATAATAAGCAATAAAAATAAGTAAAAGTGGTATGAATCCATATAATACTTGCATATCTTTGTACTAGAATGATAAAATAGCTCAAGTAAGATTGTGAAAGTGTAATAAAAATTATGAGAAGCTTACTAGTGTTATGATGAGATTTAAGGTAACTACGTTCCTAAATACTTCTTGGTTTTTATTTCAAAACCTAATATAGAAGTAAACTATTGTTTGATTATCACTTGAACATGAAAAACTTTATGTTTCTTCCTTGTGTTCTTGCTTGGCCGAACCACCACAAAGAGAGGAGAGGATTTTCTTTAACTTTTCACCTTTTGCTATATGTAGTGTATGTGTTTTAGTTAATATAATATGAGTATCTTGCAAATATCTATCCCAAATAAGAGTATGTGCACACTTAGGTGTAATTTTAATTAATGAAATGGTGACGGAGGTCGGCAAGGGGTAAATGAGTAAAGGGTTTTATGTATTTTGTGAATTAAATGTATTTTAGGTTAAGTATTATGTATATTTGGTACATATAATTAGGTATTTAGTGTAGCGTTAGCTAGAAATCGATTTTAACAAAACAAAACAAAATATATCAAAGTCATAAAAATTATAAAAAGCTCTTGTAAAACTAGAAGGGGGGGGGTTGAATAGTTTTGCCGATTTTAAGTTAATTTCAAAAACTTTTAGATTCGTTAATATGTGAGATCTTATGGATGTAGAGAAAGTGCAGATCTAATGATAAAGCAAGTAAATAAAGTAAAGCGAAGGGAAAGAAAAGACAAAACCGATGTATAGTGGTTCGGCTACAAGGACACCTTCCTTGCCCTAACTCCCAGTCACCTACTCGAGAGTTCAAGCACTATGTCAACAACCTCCTTCACTTGGCGGAGAAGCCTTCGCGTGCCACTTTTTGGTACAAAGCTATATACCGAGTCCGTAGCATGGTGGACCAAACCAACACGACTATTACACAACAAATATGTGAAATATCAAATACAAGATCTTCGCTTCTGAAATCTTCGGAGTGACAAATCAATCAAGGACCCCTTGCTTGGATGACTTGTAGAATGCTCATGACCTCGCCTTAAAGAAGGACTTATATGAGGATCACAAATAGAAAGAAAGAAGAACAACTCTCTAGATCAAGTGATCTATATGTTAGAAATGATAGTCTATGAGAGAGATTTAGTAAGAAGAGGGTGGTTTAGAATGAAGAAATGGCTCTCTATTTAGGAAAATCTTCCCTTGTTCGGATCCACGGATCCCTCCCACTTGGGATCCGTCTAGTGTAATCCTAGGGATCCGTGGGGCGCTCCTCTTTGCCCATGGGTTTTTTGGTTATAGGTCATGGGTTATGGGATGGTCCATGGGTTTTCTTTAGATTCAATGTATCTGAGTATACATTGTATCTAGCCAACTTAGTTTTGGGTTAAGATCCATGGGTTATGGATTTTACCCATCCTAATAAACTATTACAACAAATGCTTAATTACTACATTTTTGTATTTAAATGGCTATATGTAAAATGCTTTACAAAAACAACTTGTATCCTTATAATTATACTTAAGATAACATTATATTTGTTATCAACAAAACACAAAGAGCTCCAAAAATATTAATAAATGTTTTTACGGTTTATTTGTATTAACAATCTCCCCTTTTTGTTGATGACAAAACATAATGTTATGATGATTAAAACTTAAGAATAGATGTAAGTTTTGAAAGCCTCTAAGTTTTACTTCTTCTCCCCTTTTTTGAGAAACAAAAGTTAACTCTTGGAAGAAATAAACAAAAGTGTGGAAAAAGGTCTACTATCTCTAACTCCCCTTGACGGTAGCTCCCTAGTTTGGGTCAAGTGAAGAAAAATAAAAATCCTACAAAAAGAAAGGTTAGTAACATGCTTAAATAATCTTGTGATTGCCGAGAATCAAGATTGGGAGCCAAGGTATGTATACAAGGCCTTGTAATAAAACAACAAATTGTAGTAGTATAAATGCCACGTACAAGCATGTAAAAATAAGAACAAGACTTGTTCTTGAAAATGACTTCAAAAGAAAAAGTACTAAAAATAGAAAATAGTAGTAGTGATTCCTTCCATGCTTGCATAAGGTTATGGATGGAGGTTTTGATGAGTGATGGTATTGATGTGATCAAGGATGAGGTTGAGTATGAAACACATTTCTTCCCTAACTTATATTGCGATTTCCCTAGTGGATTGGCAATGTTCACAATGTAAATGATGTGGGTAATGAGTGCGGAAGTTTTTCGGGTTGTTTTGATTTTAGTTATGCGGAAGATGTGGTGGAAAAATAGGAAAATATGGATCAACATCTGGAATGTTTGGAAGTGGTGGTGGAAAAGAACCTAGATGTTCTTGTAATGTGATGGGAGCTAATGGTGGTGATGTTTCAAGATCTTAAAACATAGTATTTGGAGATGCGGGGGGTGTTGAAAAGACTATTTCTTTTTGTTTAGGTTGTTTAATTCTTGTTGGAGTCTTAAGGAGTTCCAAAAGAGTGACTTTAGGTGGTGATGAAGTTGTTGTACTTGTTGGTGATGAGGGAGGTGCTATAAAGGAAGCATCTTGTGGTGAGTTATTTGTTGAGTATGAACCATTTGAAGTTGGTTTTGCTAAACAACAAGATCGGATACTAATCCGTGCGGATATCCTAGAGTTTGATTGTGGTATTTTGGATGGTGGTAGTACAAAGGTTTGGGTATCATGAAGATGATTGTTCGTACTAGGTGATTCATCTTAAGGGTTTTTTGGATGACATGGTGTATTGTGTTTGTGAGGATGAGATGGATTATGCAAGCATTTTGGGAGTTCTATATATAGAAAAACAAAGCATTGTAATGAATGCTTGACCCAAAATGTGGATTAGAATCTAATGATTAGATATGAATTTAAGGCATGTGATCATGAGAACACACGCATTCAAGAGCATACTCCCAGAAATGAAACAAATGTGGATTTTTCATCCTAAGTGAGAAAAATAGAAGGTAAAAGCAGCTTCTGTTTCACAGATCCCACATATCCTTCCCTTGAGGGATCAGTCCAGCATGAAGGCTGGGATCCGTGGGTCTGGTGATTTAGGCAGCACAAAATTTTCCTTTTGGAAACATTTTTGCCTAGTGTGTGCCTATATGCAAACTATTTGGAGTTGCGGTTATCTCGACCCCTAAAAAGAACAAGAAAATAAACTGGAAGTGGAAAATCATCCTATTCAGATAACCCGAAAAACACATATTTAGTACATAAATACGTAATTTAGTGTTATCAATGCTCCTAATTCATTGTTGCTTAAATGAATGTACCCGAAAACACATATTAGTTATGTTTCCCCTTTAGCATTCAAAAGACATGAGATGCAATGAAAACGGGTTTTTACTTTGTATTAATAATGAAAAGCAATTTGTCCTAGACGTGAGAAATTGCTTTTGTGAAATTGATACGGGAAGGTATCATCCTTTTATAAAACATTTTGAAAAGAGGTTTTCTTTGAAAATGTGTATGTGTTTGCAAAATGAAAAATAAGAAAGCTATAAGTGGAAAACTTATCTTGGGTTTTGAAAATACCCGTATTGTTTTTGAGTTGTGCGTGAAATAGAGATCCTAGACTCAGAAAGAAGAAGGCTAGTGTTTACATACCTTGTAGAGTCAAATAAGTTACTACGTTTGTTCCATTAGACCAAGACCAAGACGAAGTAGGTTGAATTGTTCCCGCTTCAACGGTTTGGTGAGGACGTCCCTATGTTGTCTCGGATGCTACCTTCTCAATAGAGATGTTCCCCTTTTGAACATTGTCTCTTTAGAAGTGATGACGAATCTCTATATACTTTGTGCGAGAATGCAATACCGGATTCTTGCTTAAGTCGATGGCACCTTTGTTGTCACATAGGATGGCTATGTCGCTTAGATGAATGTCGTAGTCGACTAAAGCTTGTTTCATCCATAGTGCTTGTTGGTATACTTTGCCGCGGGACGTACTCGGCTTCTGTTTTTGATATTGCTAGTGCCGTTTGTTTCTTAGAAAACCAAGATGTTAAACAACATCCCATGAAAGTACATACCCCACTTGTACTTTTTCTATCAACGTAATCACCTGCATGGACAGAATCTGCATATACAATTGTTTCTACCGTGCCCTTAGGATACCATAATCCTAATTGTGTTGTACCCTTAATGTATCTAAATATCCTTTTCGGCTTCTAGATGTGATATTTTAGGGTCTTCTTGAAACCTAGCACATAAGCAAACACTAAACATGATATCCGGCCTACTTGCAGTGAGTAGAAGACTACCTATCATGCCACGATATTTAGTATTATCTACAGATTTGCCGTCTTCATATTTTGTGAGTTTGGTGTCGGATGACATTGGTGTTCTAATTGGTTTTGACTCTTATAGACCGAATTTCTTTAACATCTCCTTTATGTATTTAGATTTATTAAAGAAGATACCATCTTCTACTTGTTTAATTTGTAGACCAAGAAAGAAACTAAGTTCTCCAATCATACTCATCTCGAACTCGTCATGCATGATTTTAGAGAAATCATCACACATTTCTTGACAAGTGGATCCGAATATAATATCATCTACATATATTTGCACTGTGATTATATGTGACTCTTTTTTCTCAGTAAAAAGTGTGTTGTCAACTAACCCCATGGTATAGTTGTGTTTAATTAAAAATGACTTGAGTCTATCATACCAAGCTTTTGGAGCTTGTTTAAGACCGTAAAGGGCTTTCTTTAATTTATATACATGTTTGGGTTTTTCAAAATCGATGAAGCCCGAAGGTTAAGCTACATATACTTCTTCATTAATGAAACCATTTAGAAAAGCCCTTTTGACATCCATTTGATAAAGCTTTAGATCACTTGCACAAGCATATGCAAGAAGTATTCTTATAGACTCTAATCTAGCCACGGGGGCATAGGTCTCATCAAAGTCTATTCCTTCTTGTTGGTAATACCCTTGGGCAACGAGTCTAGCCTTGTTCCTAGACACTACTCCATTTTTATCTAATTTGTTTTTATAAACCCATTTGGTTCCTATTATGGTTTGATTACTAGGTGGAGGGACAAGTGTCCAAACATCATTAGAAACAAATTGATTTAGTTCTTCTTGCATAGCCATTGCCCAACTCTCATCTTTTATGGCTTCTTGTGTATTCTTAGGTTCTAAGGTTGAAACTAAACAAAACAAGCTACTTTGGTTTTGAACTTGAGACCTTAATGTTCGTTCTTTAGTTTTCCTATGACTTTATCTACGGGGTGATCTTTGGACTCTTTAATGTTTATGATTTCATCATTTAAAGGTTCTTCTTCTTCATTTATTTTTTTCTTTATTACTATAGCTTCACTTTCTATAATCTCGTCATCGACAAGAGGTGGAGAGGGTTTGGGTGGACTTTCATCAAATTTTATATTTAATGACTCTTCTACCTTCATTGTTTCTTTGTTTAATATGGCGTAAGCTTTGCTATTTGGCGAATAACCTAGAAAGATACCTTCGGTTGATTTAGGATCAACTTTTGTAAGGTAATCTTTAGTGTTAAGAATAAAACATTTGCTTCCAAAGACTCTAAAGTGATTTAGCGTAGTCTTTTTGCCTCGGAGTAACTCATATGGAGTTTTACCTAAGATTGGTCTAATTAAGACTCGATTGAGTATGTACGTTGAAGTATCAACGGCATTACACCAAAACTTTTGAGGTATGAATTGTTCATTAAGCATGGTTTGACTCATTTCTTGTAGGGTTCTATTCTTTCTTTCTACTACCCCATTTGATTGTGGAGTGCGTGGAGTAGAGAAGTTGTGAGTAATACCATTAGCGTCACAAAAGCTCCAAATTGCACTTCATTATCGAATTCCCTACCATGATCCGTCCTAATGAACACTATAGGACTTCCTAGTTGTCTTTGGATCTTTTTGCTTAATATTTCAAAATAATTAAAGTTTCCGTTTTGTTCTTTAAAAATTTTGTCCATGTATACCTAGAGTAATCATCCACTATGACCAAAGTGTAGTAGTTGCCTCCATAACTTTGGATAGCGTATGGACCAAATAAATCCATATGTAGTAATTCTAGACACCTAGTTGTAGACACCATGTTTTTAGCTTTATGACTAGAATGAGCTTGTTTTCCTACATTACAAGCATCAAAAAAGTGATGTTCATATTTTAACTTAGGTAGATCTCTTACTAGATCTTTGGATGATAGCGATTGAAGAAGTCGCATGTTGGCGTGACCCAATCTTCGATGCCATAAGGTCGAAGTATCATCCATAGAGGTATGACATAGTTTTTCTTTAGGTTCATTACCGATTTTAATGACATAGACTCCATGTTTCCTAATCCCTTTTCCTATGGTTATGCCATTTTTTAATATCTTACTACCGGTTTCGGTAAAAAGCACATTGCACTCTTTATCACATATTTGTCCTATACTTAAGAGATTAAAGTTTAGGTTTTCTACGTGACACACATTGTTAATGGTTAGAGATTTGTTAGAAATCGTACCTTTACCGATGATTCTACTTTTGCTATTTCCAAACACCACATTACCTCCATTGAAGGATTCATATGTGGAGAATATATCCCTATTGCCGGTCATGTGCCTTGTGCAACCGCTATCCTTGACCCATTCATCCGGGTCTAGGTCCACCTTTAAGCATACCTAAGACAATAATAAACTCAAAAGTCCCATTTGTTCATGGGTCCATTAGTGTTAAACATCCCGTTCATGTTAGACATGTATGGATAAGATGAATATGCATTCCATGGAGCAACGTGTTGAAAAGGAAAACCGTTTTGCATATTTGGGTTCCATCCCATTTGATGGTTACTTCTTGGATAAATGTTATTAGGTCTCCTAGATGGATTATGTTTTGAAAAAGATGGAGCTTTGTTTCTTGCAAAAGTAGGATTATATTTTGAAGGTGGTTGTCTAGTGGTGACATGAGTTGGTTTCTTCCTATTAACGATAACAAACTTAGTTCTAGATGAAGAAGCTACGTTATTACCACTATTTGCTACCGCAGATCTACGGATCCCTGTCTGTGCACTAGCCGGTTCCCTTTTTAGGGGATCCGTGGGATCCGCCACAACTTGATGTTTGGTTTTCTAGTGCCTTAACGAATTTTGTTTCTTTACTTTCACTAGTTGATGGATCAAGTTGTTGAATACATAGACCTTTTTGGTTGTTACCGGTTTTAACACCATCTAGTATTGCATCTAAAGTGTTCGTACTCATTCTAGCAATTTTAGAATCTAGATGATCAACTAGTGTTTGAAGTTGAACGCAAAGTTCACATTCACCACTTGCTATTTTACCCTTTTCTAAACGTTTTAGTTTTGTTTTTAATTCTATGACTTCTTTATCTAAACGTTGGTTTTGACTCTTTAAAAGCTTGTTTTTGTTAATTAGTTTTAAGCTAATATTGCATAGTTTGTCATATTCAGTATGCAATGAGTCGTCATCAAGTGATGAACTACTATAGTATTCGTGACATACCTCGTCATTTGCCATGAGACAAATTTCTTCGTTTTCCTCGTTGCTCATTCCCCACGTGCCGCTGACGAACGCCTTTTGATCATCCCGTTTGGGACACTTACAAATAAAGTGGTTTGGGTCCCCACATTTAAAGCAAGAACGATCATCCTTTGGCTTCTCGTCCTCTTTGCTTTTCGAAAGCCTTTCTTATCGTCATACGGTTGTTTGACGTATCTTCCCTTCTTCTAAAGAACTTTTTAAAGTCCCTTACCGCCATGGCGTACTCCTCGTCGTCACTACCGAGGGAGTTCTCTTCATCGATTGAAGCCTTTTTGGCTTTAAGGGCAAGAGATTTGTGTTTCTCTTTCACCTTTGAGGCTTCGGAGTCTTTAGCAAGGACAAGCTCGTAGACTTTTAGGTTGCCTATGAGTTCATCGAGGGTGAGGGTTGTCAAATCTTTTGACTCTTCGATCGCCGTCACCTTGGATCTCCACTTTGATGGAAGTGACCTTAGATATTTCCTAACATGGTTACGGCTAGAAGAAGATTCATCAAGTGCTTGTAAAGATGTAATAATAGTACTAAAGTTAGCAAATGAATGATCTATAGTTTCCTCATCCGATATTGAAAATTGTTCATATTGTTGAACAAATAAATCAATTTTATTGTTTTTAACTTGCCCGTTGTTTTGATGAGTTACAACTAAAGAATTCCAAATTTCTTTAGAGGTTTTAAGCAAAGAAATTCTTTCGAATTCCTTTTTCGGTAAAGCATTATATAAAACCATTTTTGCGTCAGTATTTTTAGAAAGCTTTTTCTTCAAATCAACATTTAGTTTAGGGAAAATGACACAAATAGACCGCGCGCCCTGATGCATATCACTTTATGGACCACTTTTATTTTTAATTTGAAAATGGACCGAGGGCAACCGCTGTCATTGGACAACTCATCGAAATTGTGACATGTGTCCCGTATGTGTAAGGTATTGTTTTTTTGGTAACCAAAAAGCACTGGGCAACCGTATTTTTTAAAAAGGGTTTTTTGGTCATTTTACATAACATAAATAAAATATTCTATATACTAAAGATTGGGTAAAACTGTGTTCCTAATACATATTTTTCATACCACCGCTTTCCTAATACATATTCAAACCACTCTCATAATACTGCTTCTTCATTCAAACACACACACGCATTTGCCATTAAAGCCTCTTCTACACAAATTCAAGTTTCAGTTTGAATCTACAATTTGATTTTCACCCATTCAAGATCACTCTCCCTGATATAGTCTGATTCAAAACAAAATAAAGAAAATATTTATGTTACATCACTCTGCCAATCATTTGTGCTTTGTCATCAATCAACATCTTTAGCTGGTAAGTAGGGATTTAATTCAAATATTTAGGGTTTTGAATTATTATTTAAATTAATTGTTTTGCTTTGCTTAAAATATATGATATATTTCCATTGATTAGAGTGAATTACATAAATCGTCCTTGTGGTTTGGTCAAAATAACGGATTTTGTCCCTATACTTTTTTTTCAGTGCGTTTCGTCCCTGTGGTTTACAAATATTACGGATTTTGTCCCTAGGCCAAAAATGTCCGTTAAGTGTTTTTTTGTTGTTAGTCCCGTTAGTGCAGTCCGTTAAGTGTTTTGCACCGTTAGTCCTTATTTTTCAAAACGTAGTTTTTCCCAATTAGTCCCTCCGTTAATAATAGTTATCGCCCGATTTTTTACGTTTTTGTCCGTTTTCATCCGTTTTCACCCCATTTTTTTCGTTTTCCGTCCATTTTTTACGCTTTTGTCCGTTTTATCAGTTTTTGTCTGTTTTTTATCCGATTTCGACTGTTTTTTACATTTTTCTTCGTTTTCGCCAGTTTTTTTTTACGTTTTTGTCCCTTTTTTCCCTTTTCGCCCATTGTTTTATGTTTTTGTCTGATTTTCTTACATTTTGTCCGTTTTTCTTTTGTTTTTGTACTATTTCAACATATTTAAAAATTTTTCCAAAAACAAAATTGGAAAAAAAATATTTCCGAAAAAAAATTGAAAAAAAAAATATCAAATTTAAAAAAATATTGAACAAAAAATTTCAAAAAAAAAATTGAACAAAAATATTTTTTTCAAATATTTTGAAAAAAAACGGACATATTTAAAAAAAACATATTTGAAAAATATTTTTTTTATTCAAATTTTTTTTTTTGAAACGGACAAAAACATACCAAAAACCGATAAAAACGTACGAAAAACGGACAAAACGTAAGAAACAGATAAAACATAAGAAAAACGGACAAAAATTTAAGAAGAATGTAAGAAAAACGGACAAAAACGAAAGAAAAACGGACAAAAACGTAAAACAATGGGCGAAAACGGAAAAAAGGGACAAAACTGGCGAAAACGAATAAAAATGTAAAAAACAGTCGAAAAGTGATAAAAACGTAAAAAACGGACGAAAAACGAAAAAAACGGGGGGAAAACGGCTAAAAACAAATGAAAACGGATAAAAACGGACAAAAACGTAAAAAATCGGGCGATAACTATTATTAACGGAGGGACTAATTGGGAAAAATGACATTTTAAAATATAAGGACTAACGGTGCAAAACACTTAACGGACTGCACTAACGAAGGACTAACAACGCAAAACACTTAACGGACATTTTTGGACGAGGGACAAAATCCGTAAGATTTGTAAACCACAGGGACAAAACGCACTAAAAAAAAGTATAGGGACAAAATTCGTTATTTTGACCAAACCACAAGGACGATTTATGTAATTCACTCCATTGATTATGTTCAAATAATTTCTTTTTAATGAAAACCCTAAAAACTAATTTGGGGAAAATCAGTTTGATCAATTACTTGGCTATAATTCGTCTGCTATTGTATTCAACTATCAATAATCAAAGAAATTGTGGTTGGATTTCATTTTAGAAATTTTACATTTTTTTTCCATATAAACGGAGCAAATTCAGTTCATGGGTTTTGTTGATTAACGTTTGTGATTAGTCCTTTTAAATATATTTTTATTCATGTATGAGACTAACTTTTAAATTTTTTGTAAATAAGTTGGAGGAAATCATAGTCATTAAAGGGTTTGGTCAAATATTTTTTTTTCAAAAATGAGTTTGAGCAATGGGGTTCTTGGCAGCCAATCGCGATTCATTCCAGAGTCTGATTCATACCATACTGTTGTTCATAAGATACTGCACATTCACTTATGATTGACCAATTTGACTTTTCCTAGGTGCCTATTGATATTTTCAAAGGAATTACAGATGAAGATGCTGCCAAGGTTGTAGATGGTTGTTGGGAATAATTCGTTACCACGGATAGTTGTGGTTTACCTTTGCTTGGTTTAACACTAGCAGTGGAAACGTATTCCCACTGCCAGTTGTTTATTACCACTGCTATCAGTTTAAGTTTAGTTAAACGCGTCTAGATAAGTATAGAATAGATTGTGTGTATATTCTATAATGATAGCTTTATACTTATCTTGTAAAGGACTCCTTGTTGTATAAAAGGAGATCCTAGGTCATTGTCTTAGGTACGTATTACTTTACATTACCTACGAAAGCTTCAAGGTGTAACCCTAGTGATACTAAGATCACTCGTATTATTTCATTAATAATATTGGAGCTTGAGTTTTGTGTTTACTCTGTGTTTACTCTCATACATCATACAATCCGTCTTCTAAGTATTACTTAAGTAAATTCCGCTTGCTTGATAATATTATACAAAACATCATTGACACAAAGAGAGTGTCCCAGATCCATCATGTGGTATCAGAGCGAGGTTCTGGTATTTTGTTTTAGAAGATCTAAAGAATTTGATTAACTCACTCACTCAGTTCAATGGAGATGGAAAACAACCAATCAAACTCTTCTTCTACACCCAGACTTCCTAAGCTTATGCTTAATGAGTTTGAGATGTGGAGGATATTGATTGAGAAATACTTCCTCTTACAGGACTATGCTCTATGGGAGATCATTCAACTTGGTGATTCTTTCAAGCCCGTGACTATTACTGTGAAGGTTGGAGAAACAGATGTTGTGAAAGTTTCAGTGCCTGAATCCAATGTTGAAAAGGCAATGAGGAAGAATGATCTTAAGGCTAGAAGTCTATTACTGATGACTCTTCCCAGAGATCAGATCATTGCATTTAGCAAGTTTAACACTGCTAAAGAATTATTTGAAGAAATTTGCTCAGTGTTTGGTGGTAATGATGCTACTAAGAAGACTCAAAAGACACTGTTGAAGCAGAGCTATGAAAACTTCACTGCTTCAAGCAATGACTCACTAGATAGTATTTTTACCAAGCTACAGAAGATTGTTACACACTAAACTGTGTTTGGTATTGAGGTAGAAAAGGAAGACCTAAATTTGAAGTTTTTAAGAAGTTTACCTTCAGAGTTTCAAACCAATGTCACTGTTTGGGAAAACAAATCAGACATTGAAACAATGAAGCTCAATGATCTGTACAACAGCTTCAAATTAATTGAGCAAAGGTTAAAGAAGGCAGGGAAACTTAGTACAAGCTCTAGTGGCTTGGCATTGTTGCCAACCTTTGTTGACAGTGATGTTTCTGATGTTGAAAGTGATGATGATGTTGCCACTATTGGTTCTAAAGTTTCCACTGGCAATGTGAATATTGCAACTGCAGGATCAAGGAAGAAAGCTGCTAGTATTGGAGATCCTACCTTTTATGCATTTATCTCCACACAAGTTGATGGCTCTCTCTTAACTCATGAAGACATAGAGCAAATCGATGAAGATGACTTGGAGGAGATGGATATAAAATGGCAGATAGCTCTTCTTAGCATGAGGGCTAAGAAATTCTACAAGAAGACTGGCAAGCCCATCCACATTAATGGTGATGATACTGCAGGCTTCGATAAGAAGAAAGTGGAGTGCTTTAACTGCCACAAGTTTGGATATTTTGCTAGAGAATGTAGAAGACTAAAGGCCAAGGACAACAAGTCTACATGGTACAAGCAAAAGAAGGGACCAACTGTGGAAGAACCAAAGGCTATGTTGGCTATTAATGGTGTGAGCTATGATTGGAGTTTCATGGCTGATGATCTTGAAGAAGAACATACAGATGCTGCTCTTGTTGCTACTGAATTTGCTCTCGTGGCTTTCTCTGATAGTTGTTCTAAAACTTGTAGGGCTGCTAAAGAAGTTGCAAGGCTTAATGATTTATACTCAAATGAAAGACAAGAGTTATATAATGCTAATTATACTGTGGCTAATCTTAGGAGAGCTATGGCAGTTTTAGAAAAGCAAATAGAGCATTATCAGGCTAATGATTCAAAATACAATGATGATATGATTCTCATTAGGAGAGAGATAGAGTTTACTACAGCTGTGAATGTGGCATACCAAAAGGAGCTTGATAAACTTAAGCAGAAAACTGAAAATGTCAGTTTAACTTTAGACACATGCTATTATCAGTCTAAGTCAATTGATAAAATTTGGAATGCTTAAATATACAATAAGGCTAAGTCTGGTATGGGTTATAATAAAGTTCCACCACCACTAGGAGGTGTTCCATCACCTCCAGGTATAGATTTAGCTCATACTGGCATAGAAGACTTTAAGGATCTTGAAAGAGAATATGGTCCTTTAAAGGAAACAGTTGTGAAGAGTGAGGAGGAGAGTAAGCTAAAGAATGATGTGTTTGAGAGTGCTAGTGACTCATCAGTTGTTGATGAGAATGATAAAAAGAAAGTAGAGACTACTCTCCCAAAAGTTGTTAATACTTCTACAGAGGAACCTAGGAAACCAATTAATAAACCTAGACCAACTGTTAAGTATGCTGAGATGTATAGGAACAAGCCTACAGCTCCTAGGGGTAACCAGAGGAGTTAGAATCATGTTAAATCTCGACAACTAGGTAGTGATTTTGTTATGTACAATAAGGCATGCTATATCTGTGGTAGTTTTGATCATTTACATGCTTATTGTGACTATCATGTTGGGAGAAGGGAAGTTCATGGGATCAAAAGGGTGGAGTCAAACAGAAATCAACATAATGTACAGGTCCTAATTGCAGCATGGTCCCAAGAGCAGTTCAACTTAGAAGTGGCCTCAAAACATTTGCCACTGCAAAAACTGTTAACACTGCTCACCCTAAGTCACCTGTTAAAAGTGCAAAGTTCAAAACAAGTTTTACAAAATATGCACAAACAGGAAAAAGGACCTTTCAAGCTAAAAAGGTTAATAAAAATCAACAGTGGGTACCTAAAAAGAAACAAGCAGTTTCCACTGCTCATACAAAAGTTACCACTGCAAGTGTTTTTAATAAGAAAAGGGGGGACATGGGCAATGCTGTGAAGGCCTCAGCACGTTGGGAATGGAAACCTAAAGGAAACACCTCTTCAACCAATCCCAATGGTGTATCAATGACCTTTGACAGATTTAACTATATTGATACACGAGGCAGATCCAAGTCAATCATGGCTTGGGTCCCTAAAAGAAACTAACTCTTTTCTCTTATGTGCAGGAACATCCAAGAACTAAATGATTGATTTTGTATTTACATATTATGGGTGTTCAATGCACATAACTGGCAACAAGTCCTTCTTCTTTGATTTTGTGCGTACTTATGGACTGTCTGTCAGTTTTTGTTAATGAAGTTAGTGGATTGAGATGTGTGATGCAGGAACACTAATGATTAAAGAAAACATGGATTATTATTTTTATTACAAAACTGCACTGAAAGTGCAGTAAAAGTACATCCATGAGGTTCAGAAGACAAACATTAATACATCAACTGTTAAACAACTACAAAGAACCCATCCCCTTCCTACCCATCATCAATCCTTTATGGCTTCTTGGGAAAGCCCCAGCTTGGCATCACCTTAGGAGCTCCACGCATGCTGATCAAGTTATACACTCTTGGACATGCTAAACCCATCACCACTATACCAGTAGGTGGTGAGGATGATGAAGGAAATGGTGTTGGTGGTGTTGGTAGCAATGGTAGTGAATGTGATGATTGAAGTTCTTCAGAAGGTGCTATTGCTGCAAGAGGAGGAATACTCAAGACTCTTCCAGAGGTCTCATCATCTGAAACATATAAAGACACATAGGAGCTGATCTCTGAGCTATCTTCTTTGATGATTGCATCCTGAGGCTCTGCTTGTAGTGATGAAGGTCCAGATGAAAAAGGGTTTGAAAGAGCAAGTGCATGCTTCCTCCTCCTGGATACAACCATCTCATACTCCTCCTTTTCAACTCTCCCAGGGTTTTTTAAAACAAAATCGTCCCAGAAACTATCAGATGAACTGCTAGAAGAAAGGTTGATTGGACTTGATTGACTCATGGTGTTGCTGAAGTAATAATCTTTGAGGATAAAGGTTTTGGAGTATGTGATTTGAGTGACTTGTGTTAAAAGGTTTGTTTATTATATGTGAGGTTGGATTTAAGAAGTTAATGAGGGGAAGGTGCAAGTAGTTGTGGAGTAAATTGGATTACTGTGCTCTTGGAAAGTGTATCAATGCTTATGTGTTGACTTTATTGAGTATAGCCACTGCTATGCTTAAGTCTTTCAATATATTAGCCACTGACAACGCGAATTGTGATTCCAGTATTTTGGCTTATGATTAGTGATTTGCAGTTTAAAGAATCTTTGTCTACAATTAAATTTTTTTTCCTTGATGAATCGTTGCTCTAGGTTATTTAGACCTTATCTAAGTTATACACTGATGATTCAGCTGACATTGGGTTACAGTGGGAACTCTATTGCAACCAGTGGTAACATGCTTTCAGTGGAAAAAGGAAAAACAGAGAAACTTCATTACTAGCAAATAATTTATTACAATCAAGAGTACTCCTTGCTAACTAAACACAAAATACTGAAACCTAGCATATCTTTCATCTATCTTTAGCTACTCCATTGGCTTCTTGCCTTTGCCCACATAGTCATGCTTGTTTCTTGGTGCCCTCTTCCTTTTGGTCTGAAAAGTGGACTGCATTCTTGGACATGGAAGCCCCAGAACTTGTGGAGAAGGCTTTGGTAGCATTGCAGGTCTTGTTGGGATCGATATTTGCTTCATATTGGAGATAGCTGTTTCCAGTGATATTGAAAGTGCTTTTTGCAACTCTTTTGCCATAGAATAGGTTTTATCATTTGCATCATCATCATCATCTGATGAATCGGAGTAGAACTCAAAAGATTTTGCAGGCTTAGCTGCAGGCATTCACTTAGCAGTTTCTTTGGTATATCTTTTGGATGAAGAGCCAGTCTCTGGTGCGAGGTATCCAATCCATTCTGATGCCTTTGAAGATGATTCTGATTCGATTACGTACTCTTCTTCTGAGTCAGACGAGATGTCGATGGTGTTGAAGGGATTCCTCATGACTATGGTTTTGGGGATATTGTGTTTGTATTGATGAAGTTTATCTTTGACCAAGCCTCCTTATATAGCCAAAGTCGGTTGAAGAGTTATTTAATGAAGATATTTATCTTTGTCTTGTTTTGGTAAGTAAAGGAGTAAATATTGATATTATTGAGTTGACTTTGGAATATATTTTGCTTGGGTAATAGTTTGGTTAAAGGTAACTGTGGTTAGTATCAAGTTGGTTATTCTCATCTTTTACTAATTCGTATATCAAGTTTTGATGAGGAGTTGGAGTTAAAAGGTGTATATCTGAGATACACAATAAATGGTTATTGATTCACCATGTCTAATACACATAAGAATCAACTAGTCCAGAGCAAACGGCTACTGGTAAAGACTTGACAAATCCGTTTATGGTTGATAGTTTACCAAAAACTATATGGTTATCAACTCACCATATTCTTTATGATTAAGAGTTGGCTAGTCCATAGCAAACGGCTCATGGTAAAGACATATCAAATCCGTTGATAGCTGGTAGTTTGCTAAAAACTATGATAAGAGCAGTCTTGTTACTAATGATTTTTTATTTTCCACTGCTCTTTGAAACTTTTGTGAAAAAATTCCCACTGCTAGTTCACAGTTTCCACTGACAAGTGTTATTTTACCACTGTCATTCTAGCCGTTATAAATGATTGTGTCAGTAACAAATTTTTTACTAGCCGTTGAAAGTTTCCACTGATTAAGTATAGGGTTATAAAAAATTTAAGGAAATTATCTTCTTTCCATATTAGCACACTTTCTAAAAAATAATTTTTCTTGCGCAACAATTCTAAACCCTAACCCTATATATCTTTTTCTCTCAAATGGCTAGCTATTTGTTCAATTCTTACTGACATGATATCGTTTTTCATCAAAAGTTTCTATTGCATCTTTAAAGTTTGTAGATGAGCACAACCTAGTGGCCTATCTACAAAAGTCTAACGAGAAGAGTGGCCCTGTTTTTCATCAGATTGTGGACTTTCTCAATACCACACATATAAGTTATGCTTTGCTTTTAAAACCCACAATCTATATCTCTCAAATCAAACAGTTTTGGACTTCTGTACCGTTCATAACACTTGAGAATAGAGATACACATGAAACAGTGGATGCTCTACGAGCCACTGTAGACGGGGTAACTATTGATGTTACTGAGGCATCCCTGAGGAGTGTACTTCACTTGGATGATCTCAATGGTCTCATCACATTACCTATTTCTGACATTCATGATACTTTATCATCCATGGGGTATGATACCACTGACAAAAAGGCTACTTTCAAAAAGAGTGGTTTTTGTCCCTAATGGAGATTTTTGATTCATACTTTGTTACATTGCCTCAGTCCTATGAAAACATCTTATGAGCAATTTAGTTCAACCATAGCTTATCCTTTGGTTTGTCTTGTTACTGATAGGATTTTTAATTGGTCAAATTATATTTTTACAAGTATGAAAGGCAATGTACAGAGTAAAACCAAAATTTTAATGTATCCAAGGTTTGTGCAAGCAGTGCTAAATCAGTTTCAACTGCAACCTCATAATGATGTTTATCAAATCAGTTGCCTCAAGCCTAAAGTTTTTCAAAATTTAAACAAAGATGGCAATATGAATTTTACACCTCTCCTACCCAACATGCTTGCTAAGATTTTAACTGAATAACACACACCCATAATTAATGTTCCAAACATTGATTATACCCCACCACTTTCAAGAACCTATGAGAGAAGACCTAAAAAGTCAACCCCTCTCATGACAATACAACAAGTTTCTGACCCTTATGGTCTAGGAACAAGTAGTGGTAGTTCTAGACTTCCACCTAGTCCTACTATGGAGAAGTCTGGACCAATGCCCCATGATTCACCTCTCCCAACAGGTAACACAGTTGGAAGTGCTGAGGGCAGTGGAAACCAATTGGAATTGATGGTTATGTGTACCAAATTAGCAAAACAGGTTGATTCTCTACAAAATACATTGGCTACTTTCAACAAGCAACATGCCAAGGATGTTCAACTGTTAAAGACAGAGATTCAGATCTTAAAAGAAGAGGTGCAGAGGTTGAAAAATCACAAGAAGACTGCAAAGCTGGTGATTTCATCTTCATCCTCACCTTCTAATGGTAATTCAGCTAGTCATGATTTGGGAAATTCTTCCAAACAGGGTAGGAAAACAGGTTCTGACACTGAGGGGTGGAAAATTAATTTTGAAGATGAAGGAGATACAACAAAAGGAAAAAATGAAGCTGATTCTCATGGAGCGCAACTTGAAGATCCAGACATTTTTCAAACTGTAACTGCTTTTACCACTGAAGATATTTCCACTACAGAGCAAATTCTTACCACTGCAAGTGAAGAATTTGATATTGTGAAGACAAACAAGGGTAAAGCAGTTATGGAAGATGTACAACAACCTAAAGGGAAGGTTTCAAAGAAAATACAAGTTCAGATTGATCATGATAGAGAACTTGCTAAGAAGATTTCAGAAGATCAAATTGCTAAAAGAGTTACTGAAAAGAAAAGGTTGAAAGAAATAGAAGTTGCTAGCTTTTTGGAAGCTCAAAGATTGGATAGAATGGAAGATGCTGATTCAATTTCCACTTTCCAACCTACTGTTATGAAAGAGAAAGCTCTAGAGTTTAGTTATGTTCCTACTGAAGAAGATATTCAGTTTCTGGTAGATAATAATCCAGAAATCAAGAATAAGGCAATTGACCTTGTTGCTGATGCATCTTTAACTGAGGAACAAAGAACTGCTCAGTTGAAAGATTTCATTATGATGAAGAACAATCAAGCACTTGAAGATGTGATTAATTCAGTCAAAAAGGTTCAGAAGAAACAAAGACAACCAACCAAGGCACAAATACTTGCATATATTAAGACTTATTGTTGTCATGTTGGTAACTGGAAAAGGCATCAATTCATAGGAATGTCTGATGATCAAGTTGAAAGGGCTTACTACAGAACTCTGAAACAAGATAAATCTTTTATTCCAATGGATTCTGAAGAAGAAGAAAAAAGAATTCCTAGATTGAAGAGAAAGGCCAAAGTTAGTGATTCTCAAACTGTTAAGAAGACTAAGGTTATTAAAGATCCTACAAAGTCTACTGAGAAGGAGATTCCTATTGAGAAGTTCACTAAAGAACAGATGACTGGAATGATTGTGATTGAATACAGAGACTTTAATCCAGAACTACTGCAAATTCGACATCCTATTAATGATTGGGAAGTTTACACTGCTAGCAATTTTGCTCCAACATGGAAGATTACAAGGCTGGGAGGTGAAACTTCATCATTCATAACCTTTGAAGATCTTATTAAAGCTTTTGACATAGATGACCTTAATACACTATGGAAATTAGTTCAAGAAAGGTTTAATGATCAGGGTCTCAAAGATACAAAAGAAATGCAGTTATGGGTAACTCTTAGAAGGCTGTTTGAACCAAATGCTGATGATGACTACTGGAAAACCTTATTCACATGTTTTGGTACTAAATGGTTTTATTATGATTCATGTGAAGTTCATCATGTGTTTACAGCTAATGGAGAAGACTTTTTCATGCTTGCTGAGAAAGAATATCCACTCAGAGCTGGAGCTCTTACAGTAATGTTAAGCTTACACATAAGAGTTAATGAAGACAATGAGAAGGTCAGAGCATTGTTACAAAGGATTCAAAATCAGTGTTCAAGAGCTATACAAAAGCTAAGAGAAAAGAAGTGAAGTGTTTGATTGAATTCCCCAAATCCTTGAAGTTAATGCATATTGAAGAAACTTATTGATTTGCAGAGAAATCATAAGTTTAGGGGAGGATTGTTGGGAATAATCCATTACCACGGATAGTTGTGGTTTACACTGCTTGGATTAACACTAGCAGTGGAAACGTATTCCCACTGCTAGTTCATTGTTACCACTGCTATCAGTTTAAGTTTAGTTAAACACGTCTAGATAAGTATAGAATAGATTGTGTGTATATTCTATAACGATAGCTTTATACTTATCTTGTAAAGGACTCCTTGTTGTATAAAAGGAGATCCTAAGTCATTGTCTTAGGTACGTATTACTTTACATTACCTACGAAAGCTTCAAGGTGTAACCCTAGTGATACTAAGATCACTCATATTATTTCATTAATAATATTGGAGCTTGAGTTTTGTGTTTACTCTGTGTTTACTCTCATACATCATACAATCCGTCTTCTAAGTATTACTTAAGTAAATTCCGCTTGCTTGATAATATTATACAAAATATCATTGACACAAGGAGAGTGTCCCAGATCCATCAATGGTCTTGCTCCTAAGGTAGCTGATAGAGACGCTTCGATAGAACAAGTGAAGAAGTTGTATAACCTTTTTCGTGAGTCTGATTGTACACAGTTGGAGGTGAGTTTAGGTTGTCGCTCAATTTCGGTGTGTACACTTTCGTGTATGTTGATATTAACTTTAAACCTCCTTTTTCAGATCAATCCCATTGCAGAGACTTCTGATAACAAGTTGGTGGCTGTTGATGCCAGATAAACTTTGATGATAATGCCGCTTACCGTCAGAAAGAGATATTTGCTCTACGCGATCCAACTCAAGAGGAACTCGTGAGGTATAGGTGTATAGCTAATCCATTTTGTTTACCAATTACTTTTCTTTAATGTTAAAGACATAGTCATCTCCAATGACATTGGAGAACAATAATATATTCTACTGGCATAAAGTTTCAGAAATCAGCACATTTCAATATGTTACCTTGGCTTATTCACGGGTAGGGCTGCTAAAAACTAACAAATCGATGTTGATCATTTTTGGTTCTGGTTATTTGGTGATTATCATTTCATGGATAGGTTTAGATATGGTAATGATAGCGAAAAGTGGTTGAGCAAATTATATAGATATCTTTTATATCACAAATAAGGTTTTTCCTATTGTTGTCACAACAAACAAACTCTAACAAACTTTTCCGATCACCGGGGTCATGTCACAGGTCAAATATTCTGTCATTAATCATTATTTGAATTCAGTTATTAAATAATAATAATTCAAATTAATGTTTATATATTGTGAGTTTAGGTTGATAACAACAGGAACTCATCTGCTGCTAAACGAGCCAGAACTGATGGTATCATTAACTCTTTATTTTCATGTTCTTAAGTTAGAATTTGATACGAAGAATGTTTAAATTACACATTAGGCCTTTAAGTTAGAACTTGATATATATGGTGACGAGTGTCGTTATTAAACTAGTCGCTCTACCATATATAATAACAAATGACTAGCTTGATATGTGAAATAAGTATATTTAGTGTTTGTATTGAGCATGATGTTGTTGTTAATTAGAATTTGATGCCTAGAATATTTAAATTACGCGCACGTTGTTTAGGTCGTTTTTTTTAATGTTAGGTACGTAGTGTGTGGATTGATATAAATTATTTGTTTTAGCGTAATTAACAACAAATTCCTAGCATATCGAGTATGATAATGTTGTTTAGTTATAACTTGATTTGTAAAATGTTTAAATTGCGTTGTTTTAGAGGTTAGTTATGTAGTTTTCGAATTGATATAAAATGTGACGAGTGTTGTTTTGAGGGAACTTGCTTGTTATATGTAATGAGTAGCGGTATGCGTTTTGAGAGTGTAACGTGAACCTAGTTAGATATTTTCATTGTTCAGAATGCTACTCTAAAATCTGAAAATTTTTACGTACATGAAAGAAAGAGAGCGTGATTTGTGATTGTACTCAAATTTGACAATTAAGTGCTTAATGGTTAAGAGGCACAGGCTTATGTAAACGCTAGCTGGTTTTTAGCTTTCTTTAAAAGATTGTTTTAAAAATGGATGTTATAGGTGGTCTAGAGGTTAATAACAACTTCTTACACACATTGCTTTTTTTTTCTTTTCATAACTAAGCTGGTTTTTTAGACTAATCTAGCTATTGATTTTGTCTTGCTCTGTGGCCCATGATAATTTGTTTTTGAATTATGATTATTTTATACTTTTATTTAATTTTGTTTATGGTCAATCTTAGTAGCAACAAGTTTGTGTTTTTGGGAGATAACGTGTTATGTTATGCTAGTTTCAGTTTCCATGGAGGCCAGTGTTTTCTTAGCTGATATGTGTGATATATAGAAATATTTGAATATATTATTGCGCTTTTTGGAACTTATAATCGTAAGTTTAAGGAGATCTTCTGCAATTGCGTGTTGTAATACTAATAAAACATGTCTAATTGGAAATTTGCACGTGTTCGTAGAGAAGATGACTGGACCTGCCCAAGCTGTGGGAATGTCAATTTTTCGTTCAGGACAACTTGCAATATGTGCAACTGCACGCAACCTAGACCAGCTGATCATAATTCTGTAAGTACCACAGTCTATTTCTAAATAATATAGTAAGTTTTTTATTAGTAACTGGGTAGCCTGTAGAGTATATATGAATATCATTTACTAAATCAAACAATCTGGTGATAAGATAAGTAAAATGACTCGATAACGTCTATGTTTGAGGAAAGATAGAATATCCTTTGTAATCGTCCATTTTAAAGAGGTAAAACATATTGATATGTGCAAAAACACATATCATTTCTTTATCAAATATGACCCAAAAATAACCAAGAAAGAGCCGTTTATTGCTAATATTTGCTGTTTTCTTGAGTTTGTGCATGTGCAGGTACGGATATAACAAAACACACAAATATCAGCCAAATCTGCTAAAAACCGGGCACGAGAGAAAGAAGAGTGTAATGAGCCGATGCCGGATTCAGTTTTATGGGATTCTGAGCCTTCAAAGATCAAGATACAGATTTCTGAGCATAATGGAAGAGTTGTCACTATTAGTCCTTCACTTTATCAAGATCACACAATTACCCCTCAAGTTTCAGAATTGGCAAAATCAGCCCTTGGTTTATTGAAGATTGACAAGACTGGCCCTTGGAAGATATTTTCAGAAAATACAAGTTTGGTCCCTGGATTCTCAACATGCACACAATTGGTCCTTAAACCATTAAATGGGTTTATACTAAATCCTTTAGTCCAAATCTAATCCTAAATCCATTTATACAAAGGCCCAACCATCCAAACTAACTCACTGCCCAATCCAATATCAAAATACCCAGTCAAACCATATTAACCCGGTCAAACATTTCCCACCCAATCACAAGAAGTCAAACAGTCAATTTAATATAAAAAATTACTCTTCTCCTTCACCCAGCCAATCACGCCATTATTTACCTCCGTTTACCCACCTCTTTAACCCAATCAAGACACCTCGTACTAGCATCTTTCTAGAACCTTATCTGACAGCTGACATGTCAGGATAAGTTTCCCACGTGGCTCCTTTCAAGCATTCTTATTGGGCGCAACATGTCATAGGATGATATGGAAATTGGTGATTGGAGATGGTGACTTGGATAGGCTGAGGATAAAGATAAGCTTTCTAGGCTCTTCCAAGAGGGATCCCAAGGCTGAAGATGGCTATAAATAGACCCTTAGGCTTCACATTGTAAGTGTGCATTAAATTAATTTCAATTCAGTTTTATGTTTTGTTTATTTCGGCTTTTTAGTAGTTTATAACTATTTTTTTAAAATTCTTATGTAATCTCAGTTTCAGTGTAATCAAATTTCAGCTTTAATGATAAAATTCCATGTTTTCCTTATAAGCTTGCATTCCAGTTTTTCGTATGAATAAAGGTGTTTTTAAGATTGAAATAAGCTCATTCAGCTTCACATAAGCTGTTGTGAGCTTATTTGTTGTTTAATTATTTCATTTCACTCATTTGCATACACAAAAGTTCTTGGTCAACAAAGGTCAACTGTGGCTCATGTTGGTTGATAAAATGGAATTGGGTTGATTATTATGCTGGATTGGGTCTAATTTAGTGAATTTTGATTAGTTTGGTACTGTTACTCTGCCCAAATTTGGCAGGAATTACAAATGAGTAATAACCTCTTTCACTTTCAAAACTGTTATGTTGAATACAGTCATGCTTGTTGTTATTGATGCTAGAATTGATGCTATTGTAGCTCTAGAATAGTAGTTAAACACTTGTTTTCATCTCTGCATAAGTAGTTTTAGGAGCAGATTGCTTATTTAGGTTGTTAAAGATTTTAAAGGAGTGTTTGGTTTAGACCTTAAATCTGCTAGTGAGTGCTTAATAGTGGAAGATCTTGTGTTACAGTCTCTTTTTAGTCATAATATAGCCATTTTAGTTCCTAATATTGCACCAGTTTGTTTCATAAAGTCAAAATCATTCTAAAACCTAGTTAGCCTTTAAACTATTAAGAGATAGTAGTTGAAATAGCTTAGAAACAAGTTTAGATTCTATTGGTTTAGCTTATTTAGGGCTTATTACATCTTATAACATTGAAATCATTCCATAATTTGCATTTAAAACTCACAAAAGTCAAAACTCACAACTGTCATGATTTTGGTCAAATATTGAAAAACCAGTTTTGGGGAAACTTTGTTGAATTTTCATGCCTTCATTTCGGAACCAAAATTTATGAAATTGTGATATGTTTGAGATTGGTTGGTCAAGATCTTAAAACTGATTTTTGTCAAATTTATATAAGCTTTTTGGATAGTGAAATAAGCTCTTGAACAAGCCTGGTTTTGCCCTGTAACAGCAAACTGTGGTTTTTTACAATCTTGCAGACAAGCTAGTTTGTTCATTTGAGCTCATTAGGTGCTAATTTTTGGTCCATGTGTAGTCTGCTAGGTGATCTTTAGGAACCAATAACTGTTTTTCCCTTCAGCTTACTAGTACAACTTATGCAAGTGATTAAAGGTGCCCCCATGTATGCTGTTTGGCTTAATAATTCTCATAAGCTCTTTTCTTGATTAAAGGATCATTTAAGGTTAGGAGTAGTGAAACTTAGTTGCATTAGGCTTAATTTAGTACAAGTTAGCCCTGTTAATCATTTGATAGATTATAGTAGCTTATAGCTTATTTAATATAGCTTATTAGGATTCTCTTTACACTACAGCTTAAAATCCCCCCACATAAGCCCTCATTTTTATATTTTTATTGAACTTAGAATAATTTTTTAGACTTTTCCTGAAATTTTCATAATTTTCCATAACAGTTTGCTATTTTTCCCCATTTTAAGCCATTTTTAGGACTTTTTAATTAGTTTAATACAAAAACTTCAGAAAAGCCTAAAAAAATTAGTTTTTCAATTTTCACAGTTTAAGATAAATATAAAAAGCATAAAAACTATTTTTCCCTATTTTTTCCCTTTTATTTGGTATTTTTCACAACTTAAATTAGTTTTAAATAGTTTTTAAATTCGTAGAAAATAGAAAAATTATCAGAAAAATACGAAATTAGTTTTGAAAATTTTCTTTAGTTATTTTTGATTTTTGAAAAATATTTCCATATTTTTCCCTTTAATTTTGATAATTTTTAGTATTTTAAATTAGTTTTAAAAGTCAAAAATTAGTTTTCAATACGATGAATTCCCAGAAAAATCTTAAAAAATAGTTTTAATTCATAAATAGTTTTCAAATTGCATTTTTAAAGTAGAAATAATTTTTGATAGTTTTAGGGCTTAATTTAGATTTAATTGCCTTTAAGTCGCGTTTTATTTACGTTAATTTAGGATTCCCCGTAGGTTAGATTCCCTTAATTACTTTCCCAATTCCCGTAGTTAACATTAAAACCAAATCAACAAAATCGAAAAATCGAGAATTTTAAATACCAAACCTTTCACGACATTGGCAATTCACGCCTCGTTGGGAAACGACCCGGATTGTCTAATCCGTCTCACTACACATCACTCACTGGTTTTGATTGCTTATTCACTTTTCCTAAAGGAATACTTAATCATACCTTGTGTTATTTTTGATATCGGTATTGTACATTTTCTCCCTACACACACAATTGATAACCAAATTTTGGCGCCGCTGCCGGGGAGGTCGTGTCGCGACAATATCGTGTAAGGTTTGACGATTAGTGACTCGAGATCCTTCATTCGTGAAGTTACTATTTTTCTATAAAATTAAAAAGGTAAAAAATATTTTCCTTTTTCTTTTGTATATATATATATATATTATATTAAAAAATACAAAAAGATTTTCTCTTGTGTTTTTTGCTAATAAATAGAAGACACCAATTATATAACATTCTCAACGGAGGTGTTATCATTAATAAGTTCCCGAACCAAAGATCAAACACTTGCCTTTGTGTCGCTTGTGAATTGATTTATTTCTATCGGACAAACAAACTGTGTGGTGGGTACAAGGACGGCCTGACATTAAATTGCGGCTGAAAAGAGGCGGGTTTTTAATAAGCTTCGCGCTGACCTAATAGCTTCTCCGCTCGCTTGTGCGTTTGTCTTATAGAACTGGTTTATTCACTTGGGATTATTGGTTTAAGTTCACTGTTTTTTTCGATTACCGTTCTCTTTTAATTGCCTTGATTTTTGAAAGTGCATGCGCACTCGTTCTAATAACTACGGACCGATACGTGAAACCGCTACAATTACGAGAAGGAGAAATAGACGTGCTCCATTAGTCGAACCCGAGATTCGAACTAATCCGCCTCCGCCCATCGTCGAAATGGCGGAAGATAACCGATCCATGCTAGAGCAACTCCAGGCACCCACCGAGGGTTATGGAGAAGCCATCGTCGTCCCAGAAATCGTTGCCGATAACTTTGAGCTTAAACACGGCTTGATCAACTTGGTATCATCAAGCCAATTTTACGGATTTGAGAGAGACGATCCTCACTCTCATATCCGACGATTTAACAAGCTCACGTCTACAATCAAGTACCGTAATGTCCCGGAAGAGGCTATCAAGCTACTAATCTTCCCGTTTTCACTCGAGGGGGCCGCCCAGATTTGGCTCAAAAAACTACCCCCTCGATCAATAACCACATGGGAGAATTTAGTGTCGAAATTCGTGAACGAATTCTTCCCACCGTCTAAAACAACAAGCTTAAAAAATGAAATAACAAAATTCACACAAAGATTTGATGAATCATTTAGTGAAGCATGGGACCGATTCAAAGATTTGCTTAGGCAATGTCCCCATCATGGTTTTTCTGAGTTGCACCAACTCGATACGTTTTATAACGGTTTGAATGAAACTGACCAAGAATCTCTCAATGCCGCCGCGGGTGGTAATTTGTTGGCCCGATCAACGAGAGATGCCTTGTCAATTATTGAGAACAAATCTAAAGTCCGTACCTCACGTAGCAAATCGGTGGCTGCTCGAGTGAGTGCTACACCATCATCCTCTTCTTACGAAAATACGTCTAGCACCGATGCTAAGATTGAAAAGCTTACGGATATGATTCAGGATTTAGTTAAGATTAAGACGGCTAAGGTTAATTCTTCTCCACCCGCTCAAGTCAAAGCGGTGGAAACGACTTGTACCACTTGTGGTGGCCCGCATGCCTACTACAATTGTACCGCCACCGATGGAAATCCTTTCGAAGCTAATGCCGTAACCGGAGGTAACCAATACCGTCCTCAAGTTGAAATGAACCCTCGTGTTAGTAATCAAATGGGACCTCCGGGATTTTCTCAATCGAACAATCAGACTCGTTTTAATCAGAATCAAGTTCGTGGACCAAATGTTCAAAACTAATTCAAAGCCCCACCGAATCAATACCCAAACCAAGGAGCTAAATACAATCAAGGATATCAAGCTCCGAGCTATCAAGCTCCGCCTTTTCCTTCAAATGAATTCACAACTTATGTTCAACACAACAATGCTACCATCCACACTATGCAAAATCAGATTTCAAGTTTGAGAAACGAGTTTCAATCTTCGTTGACTAGACAAAGCAATGAGTTTAGGAATGAGATTCGACTTCAGAACAACAAATTGGATGCTTCACAGAATAAACTCGAAAACATGTTGAATGCTGTTTTGTGTAAGATAAGTCAACCCTCAACTTCGGGCTCTCTTCCGAGTGATACCATTCCTAACCCGAAGGGTGAGTTGAAAGTTATAACCACACGGAGTGGAAAGGCTTATGATGGACACTCGTTTCCTACTCCGCTGGTGAGGGAGGTGGAACGAGAAACCGAGGTTTTTAATGACAATGTGCAACCCGCATCCGTCCCACCTCTGGTCGTTCAGATTCCAATTCCAGAACCCGATGTTCCGAAGACTACTCTTAAACCTTCACTTCCTTATCCTTCTAGACTACATGATCCAAAGATTCATGATAAAACCGAAAACCAAATGGAGAAATTTGTTGAAATCGTTCAATCCTTGAATTTTAACATCAGTTTCACCGACGCTTTACTTCTCATGCCGAAATTTGCTGCTATGATCAAAAATTTAGTGAGTAATAAGGAAAAGTTGGCTGAGATAGCCAAAACACCGTTGAATGAGAATTGCTCGGCGGTGCTCCTCAAGAAACTTCCCGAAAAGTTAGGAGACCCCGGCAAATTTCTTATCCCTTATGAGTTTCCGGGAATAGTAAAATGTTCCGCCTTGGCCGATCTTGGCACGAGCATTAATTTAATGCCCCTTTCGATCTACAACAAGCTTTATCTCCCGGATCTTACTCCTACTAAGATGACTCTTGAACTCGCAGACCGCTCAACTTCTATTCCGAAAGGAATCGCCGAATACGTCTATGTGAAAGTAGGACCACTTCATTTTCCCGCCGACTTCGTTGTCGTTGACTTTGATGCTGACCCCCGAGTACCTCTTATTCTCGGGAGGCCTTTCCTAAGAACGGGTCGTGCGATGATTGATGTTTACGAAGGAGAAATCACTCTACGATCTAACAAAGAAACCGTCTCATTCAATATTAACCGTCCTATGAGATACTCCTCCAACTACGATGATGCTTCTATCAATCGAATCGACGTTCTCGATACTGCCATGGAGGAGTATGCTCAGGAATTTCTTGATTTCGTTGGTAGCAATCCCACCATTCCTTCTGAACATGTTGAACCATCTTCTGAGCCGATAATTGCCGATTCTTCCCCCTCTCTCACTCCGTTCGAGGGAGGTGACTTCTTTTTGGAAGAGATCGATGAATTTCTTTCTAATGATGAATCAGTTCCACTGGGAATTGATGATGGTGTTTACGATCCGGAGGGAGACATCCTTTATCTCGAACAATTGCTAAATGACAATTCGTCACCATTTCTCCCTCCGAAGGAAATTACGATCGAAGAACTCAAAGAAGTACAAAAGTCTGATGAAAAGCTTCCCGAGCCCGAGCTCAAAGATTTACCTCCTCATCTTGAATACGTTTTTCTTGAAGAACCAAACAAATTTCCCATCATCATTGCTAAAAACTTGAAAGATGAGGAGAAAACCGCACTTTTGGATGTCCTTCGAAAACATAAAAATGCAATCTCTTGGCAAATTTCTGATATCAGAGGAATCAATCCTCGTTTCTGTACCCAAAAAATTCTGATGGAGGATGATTGTAAACCCGTGATTCAACAACAAAGTAGGGTTAACCCAAAAATTCATGACGTTATCAATAAGGAAGTTCTCAAACTCCTCGACGCCAAAATCATTTATCCAATCTCCGATAGCTCATGGGTTAGCCCTATCCATTGTGTCCCTAAGAAAGGAGGAATGACCGTCGTTGCTAACGAAGAAAATGAGTTGATTTCCACACGCCTCATCACCGGCTGGAGGGTGTGTATTGATTATCGAAAATTGAACGATGCTACTCGTAAGGACCATTTCCCGCTACCTTTTATGGATCAGATGCTCGAACGTTTAGCGGGAAATGAGTTCTATTGCTTTCTCGATGGTTTCTCTGGTTATTTTCAAATCTCGATCGATCCGAAGGATCAGGAGAAAACCACTTTCACATGCCCTTATGGAACTTTTGCTTACCGACGCATCCCTTTTGGGCTATGCAATGCTCCCGGTACGTTCCAGAGGTGCATGATGGCTATTTTTCATGACATGATCGAGAAGTCTGTGGAAGTTTTTATGGACGATTTCTCAGTTTATGGAGATTCTTTCACGTCTTGCCTCTCTCATATAGACCACATGCTTAAACGGTGTGAAGACACAAACTTGGTCTTGAATTGGGAGAACTTCCATTTCATGGTTCGAGAGGGCATTGTCCTCGGCCATAAAATTTCAAAATCTGGGATTGAGGTCGACCGAGCTAAAGTCGACGTCATAGCTAAACTCCCTCATCCCACTACCGTCAAAGGTATTCGGAGCTTTTTGGGTCATGCCGGTTTCTATCGCCGTTTCATCCAAGATTTCTCTAAGATAGCCCGCCCTCTGACCCATCTCCTTGAAAAGGATGCTACGTTTATCTTCACTAATGAATGTGTTGAAGCGTTCAATATTCTTAAAAAGAAATTAACTGAGGCTCCGATCTTAGTTGTCCCCGACTGGGATTTGCCCTTTGAGCTTATGTGTGATGCAAGTGATTACGCAATTGGGGCAGTCTTGGGGCAACGAAAATCGAAACATTTTCAACCCATACACTATGCGAGTAAGACATTGTCTGAGGCCCAGCACAATTATACGACTACTGAAAAGGAATTATTGGCCGTTGTTTACGCTTTCGAGAAATTTCGACCCTACCTTGTCTTATCAAAGACAATAGTGTATACCGACCATTCTGCCCTTAAGTATCTTTTGGCAAAGCAAGATGCTAAACCACGATTACTTCGTTGGGTTCTCCTCCTTCAAGAATTTGATGTTACAATTCTTGACAAAAAAGGAGCGGAGAACCTTGCTGCCGATCACCTTTCTAGACTTGAGAATCCCCATCAAAGTGTGCTCGAGAAAAAGGAGATTACGGAAACATTTCCTCTTGAGACACTTGGGATGGTTTCTAAGAAAGACCCAAACACCCCATGGTTTGCCGACTTTGCAAATTACCATGCGGGTAATTTCATCGTGAAAGGGATGTCGTCCCAACAAAAGAAAAAGTTTTTCAAAGATGTTAAGCATTATTTCTGGGATGACCCCTACTTGTTTAGGACTTGTGCGGATCAAGTAATCCGGTGGTGTGTTCATGGCCAAGAGGCCCTTGATATTCTCAATGCTTGCCATAACGAACCCACTGGTGGCCATCATGGTGCAAGCTACACCGCTAAGAAGGTTTTTGATTCCGGGTTTTATTGGCCTACCATATATCGAGATGCTCATGATTTAGTTAAATCTTGTGATTCTTGCCAACGTCAAGGGAAAATTTTGCAAAAGGATGAAATGCCACAAAATGCTATTCAAGTTTGCGAGATTTTTGACGTGTGGGGCATCGATTTTATGGGGCCATTTCCATCATCAAGAGGTAATAAGTATATCCTCGTGGCCGTCGACTACTTGTCTAAATGGGTTGAAGCGAAGGCGCTCCCCACCAATGACGCCCGAGTGGTTGTTAAGTTCTTGAAGAATTTGTTTTCCCGATTCGGAGCACCTCGTGCTATCATCATTGATCGCGGTACCCATTTCTGTAATGAACAATTTGCTAAAGTTATGGCTAAATATGGAGTTACCCATCGTCTTTCTACCGCGTATCACCCGCAAACGAGCGGACAAGTTGAGGTTTCCAATCATGGTTTGAAAAGGATTTTAGAAAGGACCGTAGGAGAAAATCGAGCTTCATGGGCCGATAAGTTAGATGATGCATTATGGGCTTTCCGCACCGCTTACAAGACACCCAGCGGGTGCACCCCATTTAAGTTGGTGTATGGAAAAGCTTGTCACTTGCCCATTGAGGTCGAGCATAAGGCATTCTGGGCCTTGAAACATGTAAACTTTGATCTTAAGACCGCGGGTGATCACCGAAAAGTTCAATTGAATGAATTAAATGAGCTTAGGGATCAGGCCTACGAGAATTCTTTGATTTTCAAAGAGAAGACTAAGAGGATTCATGATGCTAAAATCAAGAACCGCGTTTTCAACGTTGGTGATCAAGTTCTCCTCTTTAACTCTCGATTGAAGATATTCTCGGGCAAACTCAAAACCCGTTGGTCCGGACCATTCACCATCTCTCAGGTTTTCCCGTATGGAACGGTAGAGCTTTCTCAGCCAGATGGCCCAAATTTCAAGGTGAATGGTCATCGTGTGAAACATTATTTTGGAGGGGACATCCCATCTACGGTTGTCCCGGATCTCCAAACTTTCCCCAAGGACAATTGAATTCGGGGATCGAGTCAAGCTAGCGACTCGGTGATCAAAAACAGTAGCGCTTCGTGGGAGGCACCCCATGCTTATCTCTATTTTCTTTCTATTTTCTCTAATAAGTGACGTGAAGGGGTTAGCCTCTTCGATTTCTCGTGTTCGGTTGTTTGTGATGTTGTGTGTAGGATTTTCCCAATATGAAGACTCTCGTGCTCAAAGTTTGTCATTTTCTCCACTCGAGTTTCATGATCGATGCTGATGGAAACCCAATATCCTAATCTTATCGACTAACGATAATCTTTGAGCATACTTAATAAACGGCTTTTTGATTTTCGTTATTACCCTTGCCTTTAAACATTGAGGACAATGTTTCATTTTAGTCTAGGGTGGGTAATCTTCGATCTGATTTGACCGCACTTGCTTGTTTTTTGTCATGTACTCCCGCAACTCCGTTTTTCCTTAAAAAATGAAAAAAATTGTGCAAAAATGAGCAAAATTTAAATTTTTTTTTTGTAAGCTTTTGCTTGTCTTTTTAATTGAAAAGTTTGCTAGTCTCTTAGACAAGAAGCTATAAAATACGAATTCTTGCTCACAAGGCCAAGATTTTGCAAGTTTCCCTGAGTGACTTTAAATATGCATGACTTGATTTCATTAGACGAAGCATTTGCTAAGTTAATATATGTTTTGACACCTTGTTGACTTTCCGCTGGTGAGAGTAGGAATAGAATTCTGACTTAACCGGACGTGTTGAGCCCTAGCTTGTTCCCTTAACCATAGGTAATCTAAAAAATTATCGGCTAAGCATCCGCGGATCTCATTATTTGGGATTTTAAATTTGTGGAGATCGAGAAATGATAGAGTTACTTATGAGTTTAGATGCTAAACGTGGAGTAGTTGGTTCTCTTTAGAGCCCATCGAAGGTACTTATGGCTTTTTGTTCCCACAAAATTGTTTCACCCCATATTTGTAAATAAGTAATTAGAGATGTTGAGTTTTTGGCGATAGTTAGTTTTTTATCTTCTTAAAAGAATCTTTGTTTTAAAAATTGGGTACACATCAAGGATCCGTAATAAGTAAGTAATAAGTAAAGTTATGAGCTGCGGTTCGAGATCGGACCCTTGGATCTTTAGCCAGGATTGGGTGAGGTTCTTAGTCTAGCCAACCGGGATCCTCATTTCATGAAGCCTATAGTCTTTGAATTACCCCGTGAAGCTCCGTAGTTCATAGCTCATATAAGTAAAAGTTTATGTTCAAAAAAAAAAAAAAAGATGAAAAAAAAAAGATGAAAAAATAAATAAAAATAAAAAAATAAAAAAATAAATGAAAAAAGTCAAAAATATAAGTGAATAAAAATTCCTTGATGTGGACCTCATTTTTGAGACAATGGTTCTTGAGAGAAGATGGATAACTAATTATCGACTTAGCTTCATATCTTTATCGGATTAATTCTTATCGAAACGAGAAATTTGAAGAAATTCATTGCTCACAAAAATAAAAAAAATCTAGAGGAAAATAGGAAAATGGGAGCAAAAGGTAATTACACAAGTAACTTCCATGGGTAGTGTTAGCATCTAAAATCATATTTAACAATGATTTCGGTTTTACGCTTAGTTTGGGACTTGTGAAAAATCAGGGACGATGTATTCTATCTGTATGGTCACTTCAAGTTGTGTTGTGTTTCCTACTCCGTGATCCTAACGTGTCGTTTGAAAAATGTTGGAGTTATTGATCGACATGAAAGATCAACAAACCGTCACTCATAATCGGAATGTGCTTAATCGTAATATCTACATATGAATTAAAAGGTAAACGGGGCGTTTTTAGAATTAAGGTTTCTTAATCTCTTTTGAGGAATCTTTGCTACTTCTTCATAGGTTTAGTAGAAAGAGATTGAAATCCTTGGTTTTAGAAGCGTGAGTTGATTGCATTGCGTGAGGACACGAAAATGGTTTCGTCTGGGGTATTTTGATATGTGCAAAAACACATATCATTTCTTTATCAAATATGACCCAAAATAACCAAGAAAAGCCGTTTATTGCTAATATTTGATGGTTTCTTGAGTTTATGCATGTGCAGGTATGGATATAACAAAACACACAAAATATCAGCCAAATCTGCTAAAAACCGGGCACGAGAGAAAGAAGAGTGTAATAAGCCGATGCCGGATTCAGTTTTATGGGATTCTGAGCCTTCAAAGATCAAGATACAGATTTCTGAGCATAATGGAAGAGTTGTCACTATTGGTCCTTCACTTTATCAAGTTCACACAATTACCCCTCAAGTTTCAGAATTGGCAAAATCACCCTTGGTTTATTGAGATTGACAAGATGCCCTTGGAAGATATTTTCTAAAATACAAGTTTGGTCCCCTGATTTTCAGATGCACACTTTGGTCCTTAAACCATTAAATGGGTTTATACTAAATCCTTTAGTCCAAATCTAATCCTAAATCCATTTATACAAAGGCCCAACCATCCAAACTAACTCACTGCCCAATCCAATATCAAAATACCCAGTCAAACCATATTAACCCGGTCAAACATTTCCCACCCAATCACAAGAAGTCAAACAGTCAATTTAATATAAAAAATTACTCTTCTCCTTCACCCAGCCAATCACGCCATTATTTACCTCGCTACTCCACCCTTTAACCCAATCAAGACACTCGTATAGCATCTTTCTAGAACCTTATCCGACAGCTGACATGTCAGTGATGTTTCCACGGGCTCTTTCAAGCATTCTTATTGGGCTAAACATGTCATAGGATGATATGGAAATTGGTGATTGGAGATGGTGACTTGGATAGGCTGAGGATAAAGATAAGCTTTCTAGGCTCTTCCAAGAGGGATCCCAAGGCTGAAGATGGCTATAAATAGACCCTTAGGCTTCACATTGTATTCGTGCATTAAATTAATTTCAATTCAGTTTTATGTTTGTGTATTTCAGCGTTTTAGTAGCTTATTACTGTCTTTTTAAAAGTTCTTATGTAATCTCAGTTTCAGTGTAATCAAATTTCAGCTTTAATGATAAAATTCCATGTTTTCCTTATAAGCTTGCATTCCAGTTTTTCGTATGAATAAAGGTGTTTTTAAGATTGAAATAAGCTCATTCAGCTTCACATAAGCTGTTGTGAGCTTATTTGTTGTTTAATTATTCCATTTCACTCATTTGCATACACAAAAGTTCTTGGTCAATAAAAGTCAACTGTGGCTCATGTTGGTTGATAAAATGGAATTGGGTTGATTATTATGCTGGATTGGGTCTAATTTAGTGAATTTTGATTGGTTTGGTACTGTTACTCTGCCCAAATTTGGCTGGAATTACAAGTGAGTAATAACTTCTTTCACTTTCAAAACTGTTATGTTAAATACAGTCATGCTTGTTGTTATTGATGCTAGAATTGATGCTATTCTAGCTCTAGAATAGTAGTTAAACACTTGTTTTCATCTCTGCATAAGTAGTTTTAGGAGTAGATTGCTTATTTAGGTTGTTAAAGATTTTAAAGGAGTGTTTGGTTTAGACCTTAAATCTGTTAGTGAGTGCTTAATAGTGGATGATCTTGTGTTACAGTCTCTTTTTAGTCTTAATATAGCCATTTTAGGTCCTAATATTGCACCAGTTTGTTTCATAAAGTCAAAATCATTCTAAAACCTAGTTAGCCTTTAAACTATTAAGAGATAGTAGTTGAAATAGCTTAGAAACAAGTTTAGATTCTATTGGTTTAGCTTATTTAGGGCTTATTACATCTTATAACATTGAAATCATTCCATAATTTGCATTTAAAACTCACAAAAGTCAAAACTCACAACTGTCATGATTTTGGTCAAATATTGAAAAACCAGTTTTGGGGAAACTTTGTTGAATTTTCATGCCTTCATTTCTGAACCAAAATTTATGAAATTGTGATGTGTTTGAGATTGGTTGGTCAAGATCTTAAAACTTATTTTTGTCAAATTTATATAAGCTTTTTGGATAGTGAAATAAGCTCTTGAACAAGCCTGGTTTTGCCTCTGTAATAGCAAACTGTGGTTTTTTACAATCTTGCAAACAAGCTAGTTTGATCATTTGAGCTCATTAGGAGATGATTTTTGGTCCATGTGTAGTCTGCTAGGTGATCTTTAGGAACCAATAACCTTTTTCCTTCACTTAATAGTACAGCCATGCAAGTGATTAAAGGTGCCCCCATGTATGCTGTTTGGCTTAATAATTCTCATAAGCTCTTTTCTTTATTAAAGGATCATTTAAGGTTAGGAGTAGTGAAAATTAGTTGCATTAGGCTTAATTTAGTACAAGTTAGCCCTGTTAATCATTTGATAAATTATAGTACCTTATAGCTTATTTAATATAGCTTATTAGGATTCTCTTTACACTACTGCTTAAAATCCCCCCACATAAGCCCTCATTTTTATATTTTTATTGAACTTAGAATAATTTTTTAGACTTTTCCTGAAATTTTAATAATTTTCCATAATAGTTTGCTATTTTTCCCCATTTTAAGCCATTTTTAGGACTTTCTAATTAGCTTTTAATACAAAAACTTCAGAAAAGCCTAAAAAAATTAGTTTTTCAATTTTCCCAGTTTAAGATAAATATAAAAAGCATAAAAACTATTTTTCCCTATTTTTCCCTTTTTTATTTGGTATTTTTCACAACTTAAATTAGTTTAAATAGTTTTTAAATTCGCAGAAAATAGAAAAATTATCAGAAAAATACAAAATTAGTTTTGAAAATTGTCTTTAGTTATTTTTTATTTTTGAAAAATATTTCCATATTTTTCCCTTTAATTTTCATAATTTTTAGTATTTTAAATTAGTTTTAAAAGTTAAAAATTAGTTTTTAATACGAATAAATTCCAGAAAAATCTTAAAAAATAGTTTTAATTCATAAATAGTTTTCAAATTGCATTTTTAAAGTAGAAATAATTTTTGATAGTTTTAGGGCTTAATTTAGATTTAATTGCCTTTAAGTCGCGTTTTATTTACGTTAATTTAGGATTCCCCGTAGGTTAGATTCCCTTAATTACTTTCCCAATTCCCGTAGTTAACATTAAAACCAAATCAACAAAATCGAAAAATCGAGAATTTTAAATACCAAACCTTTCACGACATTGGCAATTCGTTGGGAAACGACCCGGATTGTCTAATCCGTCTCACTACACATCACTCACTGGTTTTGATTGCTTATTCACTTTTCCTAAATGAATACTTAATCATACCTTGTGTTATTTTTGATATCAGTATTATACGTTTTCTCCCTACACACACAACTGATAATCACATATCCCTTGTAACCCTCACTCATTCCGTTTTTTTGTAAAACTGCCAAGTGACAACACACTTCCCACCGCCTATTTATTTCATACAACACACTTCCCACCAAGGATGTTATCATGTAGTCTAGTTGGTATTGAGTAATCTTGTATGTATTGTTATTCATTATTAATGAATGTGTTCTTTATTTTTATCAAGATTTACTCAATTATTTGGACTAACAAGTGGTATCAGAGCGGGTGGATTATTCTCATGATCCAGATCCGTTCAAATGACTGTTGATAACATTCTTGATTGTCAAAAAATTCAAGTGCAAACCTTCAAAAAAAACTGCTACTGTAATAGCATTTTTTGACGGGGAGAAGACACTGAATATTTGACAAAATGGCAAAAAAACCCACCCAAATAACCCACTGATTGAAATAATCAGTAAAAAACAACCCTTTACCCACCAAACAAAATCATATCTTCACTCATATCCACACATATCCCAACACACACACAAAAATCCAGATCTAGATCTATTTCACAAAACTCCCAGATCCGGATTTACAAAGAATGGATCTATCACTATCATCATAAAATATATATATATATATATATAAATATTTATCACAAAATGATCACCACTCTCACAGATCCGGTCATAAAAACACAAAAACACCACAACCTCACATCTCTCGATTCACTCACTACTCACCAACAAAAAAACGATATCCAAAAAAATAACGACACAAAAATCTCACCACAACAAAAAAACTGTACTCGATCTAAAACCAGTCAAAATCCCATCTCAAATCTCCTCACATCACTCGATCTAAACAAGAACCAACACAATCAAACCCAGAAACAAATCGCAAAACCCTCAAACCCACACAAAAACTAAACCCACATCGATAAACCAATCGATCTTAATTGCCATGATCAGACGCTTGCTGCTGAAAACTATGGAAAGAGGAGTAGGGAAGTGATGGCGATATGGGTTTCGTTGCTTTGTATAAGATGGGATTTTTGTTGTTAAAGGGAAGTTGAGGTAAAAATGGGTTGATCAAGATTCATGTTAGGAACTGGTTTAATTAGTATGATATGTAGTAGGGTTGTTGTAACAGGTTGGGGAGGAGATGAATAAGGAGGGTCGTTCAGGCTGAAGCTACATCAGGGAATGTTAAGATAGTTTTCAGGCTGAGTGTTTACATCAGGAAGGAGACGGTCGAGATGGTTGATATTCTGAATCGGATTTATGCTTAAATGGTGAATGATAATGGCTTCGTTATTTCATAGCTTGGATTAAAGCTGATGGGTTTCGAACTCAGTGATGATATCATTATTAATGGCGATTCTGAACTAAGGTGGTGTCGGCTGTACATCTCAGTTGAAGAGGATTTGTTAGGTTTATCAAGGAGTTGGTATGAAGATTGGTGATAAACTGAATAAAAATCTTTAGGGACTGAAATAGAGGTCTCAAGGTGGTGCGTGGTACTGTGGGTTGAGAAAGTGTGGACTGAATGAGGGTGTAATGATGTTTGTAAATCAGGGAGTGTGAAAAATGGGTTTGGAATGGTATAAGCTGAATGTCATCAGGATGAGTGAAAAGAATACCAAGGTGTGTATTCGGTCAGAAAATGTTAAGGTCTATTCTGGAAGAACCTGAATACGTGTGTGCTATACTCAGAAAAAACTCCCTGAATCTGAATCACTAGTCCCTGATGAATGGGTTTCAACAGCTTGGTGTTTGATATACACGATGGAACAACAAGTACCTGGTGTCAAGTTGATAAAAGGTGAAAATTGCTCATTGTAAACCAAGATGTGTTTTAAGGTTTTGAGATACTTATAAGTATCAGTGGAGCTATGAATATCAGTGGATAAACAAAACACTCAACATATCGTGAAGTCGTCGTAAACATGAAGCCTCCCAAGTGCCTGAACATGAAGCTCAGATAGTGAACCAAACCCCAGGTCTCACTGAACACCCAAGTCCCTGAAACCCGATCCACTGAGCTCGTAGTGACTAAAACCGAGTCACTGAAAATATGAGAACCCGAAGACCAGATAACCAGAGACCCTGGTGGTGTTAGTGGTAGGTCCCAAACGGTCAACCCAAATTAACCAGGTGAATGGTCAACAAGAGTCAATCACTTGAGAACGCAATGCAATTATCCAGGAGAGTTTAGTGTTTCCCCGGGTCGTTAAGTCCCACAGAGGTTGAATGGTGTTAAAACGTTCAGACGTAGAATGATCACTGAGGACAATGATCTGTAAACAACTTAAGCACACTAGAAATAAGCTAAAATGTGTAAAGAAACATACTAATAAGCTACAATAAGCAAATCAGCAGAATCCAAAATAGTACTTCAGCAGAATTCAATACAATTCAGCAAAATCAAATTAAGCACTTCAGCAGAATTCAAAATAACACTTCAGCAGAATCCAAAATAAGCAGATTTACTAGGTGAATAAAAATAATAAAAATACACTGATGAAGATAAGCAACAAAAGATTAATATCCTAGAAGCATAAAACATGAAACTAAGTATTAAGACCATAAGAAAATGAACTAGTTATTCAAAAATCTATGAACCAAATTTGACTTTTAAGAAACAATAGTGAATTGACTTATCTTGAACTAAGTTACCAACCATAATGTTATATTAAGCTATAAAGAGATGAATTTAAACTAGGTTATCTAATTCTAATCTAGTATTATGAAATTGGTACTTAAACTTTTAACAGACAACAAGAAATAGAAGATTAAAGGCGATTTTTTGACTTTCTATTAAACAAGATACTAGTTTTATGACTTATTTTACCTACTATTACTATTTGTAACAGATAACAACTAAGAATAACAACAAGAACTCAGCTTAACACAAACAGAAATCAGTACTACCAAACAGTACTTTATCAAGGCTAATTCAAGATTTTCAAAGCAATTCCCTTTTTCAACCTTTAACACTGATTTCGACCTTCATGTTATTATTCAACAGGATCATAAGAACACAGAACAACAATATAAATAGCATCAGCAGAAATGACCAAGCATCAGCAGAAATGATCAATATGCTATTTTAACTGTGAAACTGAACTTTTCTTGCAGCTTTGAAATCTAATGAACAAGCTAATGATTTTAAACTCTATTACCAGTTATCTACTTATCACAAACACAGAATCAAAAAGATTAAAACATAAAACACAAGAACTTAGTAAAATACAAAAATTATCAAATAAGCTTACAAACGTAATCCAGCTTAGAATCAAGAACTAAGACCAAGAAATATTTCCTATAGAACCTCCACAGGTTCACTAACCCAGAACCATCTTCATTTCACCATGCTCTTTGCTTCTTCTTCTTTGTCTTGTGATTTTTATTTTTACACTATATTTTTTTATTTTTGGTGTTCTTGCTTTTTAATACTAAACAAAGTTTTAAGGTTTCTAATAGCTATATTAAGCTATCTAGGAGCTTATATGAGCTTATTCAGTCCATAATAACAACTACAAACAACATTAACATAAACATGGAAATTTAAAATTCAAATTTGCATAAGACTGAATCGAACTTGAAAACATGAAATTGATTACTTGAAAAGAGTTAAGATACAGTAGAAACACTGGTTACAAAGTTTTTAAGTTTAAAGTTGCACTAAGGAATAAGGTAAATACACATATGACTAAAATTACACTAAGTAATAAACTATATATTTAAACTATATTTTTATTCCTTTGGCTTCTTCTCCTTTTATATGCTCAAAAAGACTTCCCACTTGCTTCTGATTATTTCCCATCAACAATCTTGACCATTGGATGAGTGGACTTCATTTTAGCCGTTGATGGATTTTTGGCGCCAAAATACTCTTGCCAAATGGACCTGATGAATTGTAAGGAAGAAGAAGCAATTAATGCTTCTTGTTTTGTTGTTGAGGTGGAAGGGATAAGGTGAGGGGTTGTGAGCTGGAGGTATGGTGATGGAGTGGTTTTGCAGAGTTGGTGAAGAAGATGGAGGGAAAAACGTGGGGCAAGAGTTGACCAAGTTTTGACCGAGTGTTTATTAATAGGGGACGGGTAAAAAAAAAAGGGGGTTCAAGTGGTTTTGGACTGGCTCAAGGGTCAAGTTCAAGTTGGGCTTGGGTAGTGGGCTGCAGATTGGTGGGTTTGTGTTTAGGTTTATTAATTGGGTGTGTTTGATCCGGTTTTGATTTGGAAGTAATACACAAGGACCATATTTGCCATTTGACCAAACTTGAAGGACCAAAACTGTAATTTTCCAAATTTCATCATATGGACTAATTATGACAAGATTAATTTTCCCAAGGACCAAAAATGATAATTTTTCAAATTAAAAATGTCCCGGGGTAATTTCTGTCAATCATTAAAATTCCAAGGACTCGAGTTGTCATTTTGCAAAACTAGACTTTATAAGGGTAATTTTGATAACTTGAAAAATCCCTTAGGGCATTTTATGAAAAATTACATGTTTTGAATAACCAAGGACTAGATTTTTACAATTATGGAATAAAACACAGTCTAAATATTTTTTCTGTCTTTTTGAGACTTTTTTAAAGTGTTTTTGACTGGTTTTGCAGTGTAGAAGGAACAAAAATGATGAGTATTTACACACTCATCAGTTAGTAAGTGTAATAGATTAATGTCTTTAGGCTTAGCCTAAAATGAAATGTAATGCTTATCACTTACCTGGGAAATTCATATTGTAACTGAGGGTGGAAAATGGACACTGATGTATCAAATTGAACCAGGTCCTTAATTGTATTATTGGAATCAAAACATGTAAGAGGGTGGACACTGATGAATCAAAGTGAACCAGGTCCCTCAGGGTCTAAAAGAGGACACTGAACCCTCAAAACTGAACCCCTTGAACCTTCCTGAACCTGGGTATTAAACTTAGGTCACTGAACCTCAAGGTCACTGAACCTGATCACTGACCACTGAACCTGGTTATTAAACCTCCTGTCACTGAACCCTTCAAACCCCCTGGTCACTGAACCTGATGAACATGATCACTGACCACTGAACCTGGTTATTGAACCTCCTGTCACTGAACCTGGTCACTGAGACATAAAGGATCATACAGCCTGAACCTAGGTTCTGAACCCCGGTCACTGAGCAACCTGAACCCTCAGTCTTATACCTTTTACCAATCACCTTAGGCTATTTGTATATTCAAATAGGGGAGACTGTTGCGTCTAATAAATTGACCCAATCACCCTGAACAAGATTTGAAAATAAAATAGCCTAAGTCACTAAATAAATAGTGAGTGACTCACTGATAAAGAAATCAGTGAGTGTTGTTCAGTGCTCTTTACTTACTGATACGGTGTCAGTTAGTAAAATATATGAGCTACAAACAACACCAGTGACACTGAGATTTTGACAAATGTCTCGTGATCCTAAGACCTATCTCTACATACGTGAAAAAATATTGGGTGGAACTTCCAAGAGAAAGAAGTCAAACAAGTACAAGACTTTACCAAAGAAGTGGGAATATTGTATGGCACATTCAAAAGAATGGTTGGTGCTATTCCAAAAGAGGAAAGATGAAGATAGACCACATGATAGATGACATCTCACCTACCACCACATATTACATCCCACCTACCGCCTCAAGTCTTTGTATTTTTCCTATATATATGTGATGAGTGTGCAAATACTCATCATTTTTGTACAAATTAGACTCAAAAAAACATCTGAAAACACTCAGAAATGCATCAGAATGATAAAAATACCACAAATAAGTGTTTTATATATTTTAAATGCAAAAAATCGGTGAAAACGTATCAAATTTACAAAATTGGCAGTTTTAGTCCCCCAAGTTTCAAAAGTTGTCAAAAATAGTCCCTGGTAAATCTAAATAAAGAAAAAAATCATTTTAAGTCCCTAGGGATTCCTAAGTTGTCAAAATTGGTCCTTGAGATTCAAATTTACAAAATTACAACTTTAGTCCCTAAACTTTGTAATTTGGCAAAAATGGTCCTTTGAGAAATTGAAATTGTCAAATCTAGTCCTTTTACTATTGAAGATTGTCAATATTAGTCCTTGTGTCAAGTTTGGAAAATGGCACGATTAGTCCTTCAAAAAAAAATCAGATTTACATATTAGTCCTTGTCATTTTAACCTAAGCTAGCCTTGTCAAAACCCAAATGACCCCTGCCTTTTCTCTTTGGACCCCTGTCACTTTCCATTTTGGACCCCCTTGGTCAAAGAAAGTCAAATAAGCAGAAAAGGCGCCACCTCCTGCTTATCTCCCTCACCCAGTTGCCTGCAACACCATCTCCTCTCCCATCACCTTTTTCACCTTATTCTCCCCCCCCATCATCACTCAACCCTCTACAATTAATGCCACCCCCCCCCCCCTAGTGCTAGTTTTCAGAACCCACAAGTCAATTTGCATTTCCCGCCAAAATGGTTAAAATGACCATTACACTCAAAGCTCTCCCATTGGCCAAACAAAGTGGTGGGATTCAATCAGAAGGCCACGTGGAGCTAAATTGAAGCATAAAAGAGGAGGAAGACAGAGAAGCAAACCAGAGAGTTCTAGTTTATTTCTTTAAGTGTATGTCGTTTTTTATAAAACTGTCTTAATTAGTTTATGATTTTGTATCTTTGAGCTTTATTGTACTAAAACCAAGTGATTTGATCATTGTAACTCAGTTTCAAAGTTTAATTCAATGGTTCATTAATAATTCAAGTTTCAGGTTTACTGTTTAAATTTGCAATCTTCAACTGTCACATCCAAGCTTCAACAAGCTTATTTTCAAGTTTAAATAAGCTCATTGAAGCTTATTATAGCTTTTAGTGAGCTTATCAAGCAGGTGCAAGCAGTTTTCATCTATGGTCAACAAAAGTCAACAAGGAAGGAATTTTGGTTAAACAGGCATGGTGATGATATTGGGTGATGCAGTGCTTGAAATGGTTGGATTTGATTAGGATAGCTTGTCTTGGGTTTGGTTGTAACCTGCATACCAGCTTGGACCTTTGTGAGCTTTTACTTTCATTTTCATTTTTCATGCAGTTAATGTTTGTGTTTGAATTTGTGATCTTTAAAACCTTTTAAACCTGTTAACTAGTAGTAAGTAGGATAATTATAATCAGTATTAGTGATAATATATACTAGTTAAGTAGTTTACTCAATTTAAATTCACAAAACAGTGAGAAAGGTGTGTTTGGATTTGACTGCATAACTGTACTAGAGGTTTATGCAGTGGTGTTTTCCTGTTGGTTCATGCTTGTTATGTCCTATTGAACTAATACCTGTCTTAAATTTGTGCTTGCAAAGCAATAAGTCAACATTTCACATAATCAATCTAAACTGCTTATCTGTTGAAAATATGGATTAGCAGATCTTTGTTTTGTGCTTAGAATTCAAAGACCTTGCTTGCAATAAGTTTGTTTTATCATATAACATCAACACCTGTCCATAAATTGGATTCAAAACTCAACTAAGTCAACATTTCATTTTTGCATCAAAAGTCAAAAACTTTGAAAAATGGTTTTGAGCCCAACTGGGTAGATTTTTCACAGGCTCATCCTTAGGCCAAAACAAGTCAAACTTTGGGTTTTATAAATTTTCTTGGTCTAGTTTCTTATAAGCATTTTTTCAGATTTTTGTTAATTTTCTTAAACCCTCAAATAAGCTCATCAAGAAGGGCTTAGATGCCCTGCTCCAAAACTCAGTATACACTGAGAGTTTCTCAGCTTATTGCTAAGTTTGTGAAAAGCTCATAAGAGCTTCTCAGGGTCTGATTTTTGGTTTAAGAGTACTTAACCAGGTCTAGATCAAGTCCCTTCTTTTGCTTTTCATTTCCAGCTTATCTAGGAGCTTATTTTCTTGCTTAAAGTAGCCCCTCAGAATCTGTTGTATAGCTTATAAGCTCAATCATTAAATCTGTTGAGCTGGTGAATCAGAGGTTTAAGTTTGTTGTTATTTGTTGCATTTTGGTTCTATTTGCATAATATAACTTCAGTTATCAGTTGGTTGTTTTTTTGTCCTCATTTGCTTATTCTAGTGCTTATTTCAATAAGCACTTGGTCATCAGTTTCAAAATCCTCCACATAAGCCCATGTTTTTCTATTTTTCCTAGATTCTACATATTAAATTAGACTTTTCCTGAAATTTTCATAATTTTTCATAACTGTTTGCTATTTTTCTTAATTAAAAATAGTTTTTAGGTAATTTTAAATAGCTTTTAATACAATTAAATCAGAAAAAGTCCAAAAAAAATAATTTTTCATTTTTATTAAGTTTAGATAAATATAAAAAGTAAAAAGTAATTTTCCAGATTTTTCATAGTTTATTTTGTAATTTTTAATAATTTAATTAGTTTTTAATAGTTTAAAATTCATAAAAAAATACAAAAATAATCAGAAAAATATAAAAATAGTTTTTAAAATTCTATTTTGATATTTTAGACTTTTCCAATTCATAATTTTATTTTTCTAGCTTTATTTCCTAATTTCTTGTATTTTAGGTAATTATTAAATAGTTAAAAATAGTTTTTAATTAATAATAATTAGATAATTAGTTATAAAAATAATTTTCTTTTTCCAAATATTTTATTTTATCATTAGGTTTGTAAAAATGTATTTTTCATATTTTTAGGATTAATATTGTGTAAGTTTCACGTTTTTATTTGTACGTCGCGTAGTTTTTTTTAATTTAAGTTATAAAATCATAAAATCAAAAACATCATTGTAAAAATAGTGATAGCGTTTATTTAAGATAGTTTAACTTTTTAATCTCCTTTAATTTGCATTTAAGCCCTTGTAGTTTATAAACAACTCAAAATCCTTACTGATCACTATCCTTAATGGTTATTCGACATTCTGATAGTGTTTATACACCAATTCATCCTCCGTGGGACTTAACGACCCGGGAATCCACTGTATTCTCCTGGACTTCATTGTATTTGTGTCTGACCTGTTTTAAGTCTATTACGGTTAGCCATTCACAAGTAGCTAGCTTGTGTGATTTGACTTGACGGTTCAGAACAGATCAAATTTTGGCGCCGCTGCCGGGAGGCTGAAGCGTGTTTTTAGCATTTTCGCACTGCATTTGCACATATACCACAGTTTGTAAAAAGTTTTTCTGTAAAGTTAATATAAATCAAAAGGTTCATTAACACTTTTCCTAAAGTGTTAAAACCCAAAAACAATATAAAACAACAAAACAATCGTAACGTTTTCTTACTTGTGTTTCTTTTAAGGTGATTCTTAAAGAAATACGATTTGGTTGCTTGAGACGATACCAAAAATATTGTCCAAAAGTTTTAAACCCATCACATATCTATACCTACGTCTTTTCAGTGGTACTTAATATACATAAAAATCAACCACCGCAAACCAAGGCAGTGCACTACCTAACTGGGGGTGCGACCATAAAAGTTCCCGAACATCAGATTTAAAACTTGCCTTTGTGTCCTTGTGATTTGGTGTACCTTTTTCAAAGAAGCCATTTCACTTGTGATTATTGGTTAAGTTCACTTGTCGTTTTGCCTCACATTTGTTTGAAAACTGATTTTATATTCTTAGTGCATGACTGTTCTTCCAGCTTCTACAAGTCCTTTGTCAACTTGAATGATTCCTCGAGACGATAGGACGTTCTCGCTCCTTCACCTGTGATGAGGAACGCCTACCACCACCACCGCCATAATGGCGAAGATAAGCCGATGAATTAGCTTCTCCAAGCACCCATCGAGGGTTACGGAGATGCCATTGTTGTTCCAGCCATCGTGGTGACACTTTTGAGCTCAAAACCGGTTACTTAACTGTAACCCAAAGCCAATTCTATGGTTTTGGGATGATCCTCATGCACACATTCGATGGTTTAACAAGATTGCATCTACCATCAAGTATAAGAATGTCCCACATGAAGCTATCAAGCTTCTTCTCCCATTTTCTAGAGGGACAAGCCCTAATTGGCTTGAGAAACAACCCGCTCGCTCCATTGAGACATGGGAAGATCTAGTCACAAAGTTTGTTAACGAATTCTATCCTCCATCCTGAACTACAAGTCTTAAGAATGAGATAATGAAATTCTCTCAAAGATTTGATGAATCATTCGGGAGGCATGGGATCATTACAAAGACTTGCTCCGCAAGTGTCCGCATCATGGTTTTACCGAGTTAATGCAAATGGATACTTTCTACAATGGTCTGAACCGCACCAATCAAGACTCTCCAATGCCTCCGCGGGAGGAAATTTCTTGAGCAAGACCACAAAAGAAGCCTTGCAAATCATTGAAAACAAGTCTCGGTCCGCCCTTTCCGCACAAAGTCATATCATACTGAGCTAATGCTGGACGCTCTACTTCATCTCCCTTGAGTACATCTAGCACCGATGCTAAGATTGACAAACTCACGGATATTGTCCAGGCTTTGGTTCTTGCTAACCAAAAGAAAGTCACTTTCACACAAGCACCATCATATGGTGAAGTGAAGAAAGTTGAAGTTTGTGTTACTTGTGGTGGTCCTCATGCATACTACAACTGTACTGCCACCGATGGTAGTCCGTTTGAAGCTAATGCTATAGCCGGTACTTCAAATCAAGGAGGTAATCAATACCGTCCCAGAATAAACCAAACTACCGTGCTAACACTTATCAGGCACCACCCTTTCAACCGAATCCTAACCGAATCAACCAACCAAGAATGAACCAAGGTTATCAAAACCAAGGTAATTTCTATTCCGGACCCAACCAAGGTTTCCAACAACAAGGAAATCTTAATCAAAACACTTACAATCGAGGGAATCAATTTCAGGGAAATATGAATCCTAATCAAGGGAATCCGGCTATAACCGAACATAAGACCTCAAATTATCCCTCCACCACCTCCTGTATCAACATCTGATGAGCTTTTAAAGCAATTCATAAAGACTCAAGAGAGACAAATGTGGTGTTGGTCAGTGATCGCTGAATTAAAGAAGTCTTTAAATGATCGACCCTCGGGCTCATGTACTTTACCTAGCAACACGATCGCTAATCCGAGGGGCGATGCAAAGGCGATCACAACCGTAAGTGGTACTTCATATGATGGACCCGCTATTCCTACTACCTCTTCTTCTTCTCTCCAGAAGGTAGTGGAAAGTGAACCTGAGGCAACAAAGGACAAGGAACTTCCTACTAATAACGGAAGTACCAACAATGTCCATCCTCAAGTTGTCCGAAACCAAAATCCAATCCAGGAGTTGTTTTTGAACCTCCTGTGGCTCCCATTGGAAAATCCAAATCTTCTATTCCTTACCCATCACGTTTACATGAGCAAAAGCTCCGCGAGAAAGCCGTTCATCAAATGGAAAAATTCTTTCAAATTTTCCAAGAACTACATTTTGACATAAGCTTCGTGGATGCTATCATGTTGATGCCCAAGTTTGCATCAACTCTCAAACACATGTTAAGCAACAAGGAAAAGCTGTTTGAAATGGCTAAAACTCCTCTGAACGAGAACTGCTCTGCAGTTATTCTGAAGAAGCTTCCCGAGAAGCTTGGAGATCCTGGAAAGTTTCTCTTACCTTGTGTATTTCCAGGAATGGTTGAATGCTTTGCCTTAGCCGATCTTGGTGCAAGCATAAACCTGATGCCTCATTCAGATGGAAGAAACTTCTCTTCCGACCTTACTCCTACATGCATGACTCTCGAGCTTGCAGATCATACAATATCCCGTCCTCTTGGAATTGCCGAGGACGTATTTGTGAAAGTAGGAAAGTTCCATTTTCCACCGACTTTGTAGTCGTTGATTTCGATGTTGATCCACGGGTTCCTCTCATTGTTGGAAGAGGATTCCTGAGAACGGGCCGCGCTCTCATTGATGTATTTGAGCAAGAAATCACATTACGTGTTGGTAATGAAGCTGTCACCTTTAACCTTGATCAAACTTCGAGGTACTCCGAAACTATGATTCCGAAGTCGGTTAACCGAATCGATATCATTGATGTTGCTTCAAGAGTACTCTCAAGAAGTTCGTTATTCTCATAATTCCGTGAGGGATCCCACATCTTCTCACCCTATCATAGCCAATTCTACTCCTTCTCTCACTCCGTTTGAGGGAAGCGACTTCATCTTGGAAGAGATTGAAGCATACTTGGCTAGTGATTCTGTTCCATGGGAAATTGATCACGCTCCAATTGACATCGAGGGGGACATACTTCTCATTGAGAAGTTGCTTAAAGATGATCACTACAACCCTCACATTAGTGATGCAATTCCAGAAGAGATTAATCACCATGAGATTAATCCTGAGGGAGATATTCTTGTTCTTGAGAAGTTGTTAAATCAGGACACTTCTCCTCCTCTCCCTCCCGTCAAACTTCATAACAAGGAAGTCAAGTCAGTTGAGAAAACTGAAGAATTTCCTGAAGTCGAACTTAAGGACTTACCACCTCATCTTGAGTATGCATTTCTTGAGGGTGATGATAAATTGCCTGTCATTATTGCTCGATATTTGAGTAAAGATGAAAAGACTGCTCTCATAAAGGTCTTGAAGTCACACAAGCAAGCAATTGCTTGAAACTCTCCGACATTAAGGGTATCAACCCTGAGTTTTGTACTCATAAAATCTTGATGGAGGATGACTTCAAAAGCAGCTCAACATCGAAGGGTAAATCCAAAAATCCATGATGTTATCAAACAGGAGGTTATCAAACTTCTTGATGCGGATTGATTTACCCAATCTCATAGTCCTTGGGTTAGCCCGATTCACTGTGTTCCTAAAAAGGGTGGCATAACTGTTGTCACGAATGAAGAAAACGAGTTAATTCCAACTCGATTGGTTACGGGATGGCGTGTGTGTATTGACTATCGTAAGTTGAATGACGCCACCCGTAAAAACCATTTTCCTCTACCCTTCATGGATCGATGCTTGAGAGATTAGCAGAACGAATACTATTGTTTCCTTGATGGTTTCGGGTTACTTTGATCCCCATTGATCCACAGGATCAAGAGAATACCACATTCACCTGCCCATACGGAACTTTTGCCTACAAACGATGTGCCCTTTGGCTTATGTAACGCTCCGCACGTTCCAACGCATATGATGGCCATATTCCATGACATGATCGGAGAAACAATGGAGGTGTTTATGGATGACTTCTCAGTCATCGGGGATTCATTTCAGACTTGTCTCTCCCATTTAGACAAAATGCTTAAAAGGTGTGAAGACACCAATCTATGTCTAAACCGGGAGAAGAGTCACTTTATGGTCAAAGAAGGCATAGTCCTTGGCCATAAGATTTCAAAAACGGGATTGAGGTAGATAGAGCAAAAGTTGATGTTATTGCTAAATTACCTCATCCTACTACCGTCAAAGGTATTAGGAGTTTTCTAGGTCATGCCGGTTTTATCGAGATTCATACAGATTTTTCCAAAATCGCCGCCTATGACCCATCTTCTTGAAAAAGAAGCTCCTTTTATCTTCTCTCCTGAAAGGCCGAAGCTTTTGAAACACCTAAGAAAAGGCTTACGGAAGCACCCATTCTAGTTGCACCCGACTGGGATTTACCCTTTGAGCTCATGTGCGATGCAAGTGATTTTGCTATCGGTGCAGCCTTGGGGCAACGAAAAACCAAGCATTTTCAGCCTATACACTACGCAAGTAAGACTATGACTGAAGCTCAAACCCATTACACCACTACGAAAAAGAACTATTAGTTGGGTGTATGCTGGAAAAGTTTCGCCATGCCTCATCTTGACCAAATGCGTAGTGTATACAGATCACTCGGCTCTTAAATATCTCTTTGCAAAACAAGATGCAAAGCCGATTGCTCCATTGGGTTCTCCTCCTCCGTGAATTTGATATCATTATACGTGATAAAAGGAGCTGAGAACCTACCATCATCTATCCCGATTAGAGAACCCTCACCGTGATGTGTTCGAGAAAAGGAAATAAATTAAACATTTCCTCTCGAGACACTCAAAGCGGTTTCGTGGAGACTCTACTACCCCATGGTTTGCTGACTTTGCAAATTACCATGTGGGTAACTTCATAGTGAAAGGGATGTCATCCCAACAGAAGAACAAATTCTTCAACGATGTTAAACATTACTTCTGGGACGACCCTTTCTTGTTTAAAATTTGCGCGGATCAAGTCATCCGAGATGTGTATATGGTCGAAGTTATTGACATTCTCAAAGCTTGCCATGCCGACCTACCGGGGACATCATAGCCCCAACTACACCGCCGAGAAGGTGTTTGATTCCGGATTCTATTGGCCCACAATCTACAAGGATGCCCATGAATTCGTCAAAGCCTGTGACGCTTGTCAACGTCACGGGAATATCTCACAAAGGAATGAAATGCCACAAAACGCCATTCAAGTGTGCGAGATCTTTGACATCTGGGGCATTGATTTTATGGGGCCATTTCCTTCTTCTCGCGGAAATAAGTACATACTCGTGGCTGTTGACTACTTGTCAAAATGGGTTGAAGCCAAGGCTTTGCCCACCAACGATGCCCGAGTTGTTGTGAAATTCTTGAAATCCCTATTTGCTAGGTTTGGAACTCCACGAGCTATAATCAGTGATCGTGGTACGCATTTCTGCAATGACCAGTTTGAAAGAGTCATGCAGAAGTATGGTGTAACTCACCGCTCTCTTACTGCGTACCACCCCCAAACGAGTGGGCAAGTGGAAGTTTCCAACCGGGGGATTAAAAGAATTCTGGAGAGGACGGTTGGCGAAAACCGTGCCTCTTGGTCGGATAAGCTAGATGATGCACTCTGGGCCTTCCGTACAGCTTATAAAACACCCATCGGGTGTACTCCATACAAGCTTGTATACCGGAAGGCGGTCATCTACCGTTGAGCTAGAGCACAAGGCATACTGGGCCTTGAAACATGCCAACTTTGATATTCAGATACCGTGATCACGAAAAGTTCAAATGAAAGAATTAAATGAACTCCGTGATCAAGCATACGAGAACTCTTTGATCTACAAAGAAAAGACAAAGAAGATTCATGACTCTAAAATCAAGAACCGCGTTTTCAACGTTGGTGATCGAGTCCTTCTTTTAATTCAAGATTGAAGATTTTCTGAAAGCTTAAGTCCCTGGTCCGACCATTCACCATCACTAAGGTTTATCCTTATTGCACCATTGAGTTATCTCAACCCGATGGTCCTGACTTTAAAGTGAATGGTCATCGAGTGAAGCATTACTTTGGAGAGGACATTCCCCCTGTGGTTGTCCCAGATCTTCAAACCTTCCCCATGAACCAATGAATGCGGGGATCGAGTCAAGCTAGCGACTCGGTAATCAAAACAATAGCATGCCATATGGGTTTTCACCCATACTTCTGAGCTGTTTTAAGTCTATTACGGTTAGCCATTCACAAGTGGCTAGCTTGTGTGATTTGACTTGACGGTTCAGAACTTCTGAACTGTCTGAAGTTTGTTACGGTTAGCCATTCACAAGTGGCTAGCTTGTGTGACAAAACTTGACAGTTATTTCTTTCTACTTTCTACCACCCTAGTGTGGGGGAGTTGCCCCACATGTTGTGTATATAAGTTAAAAAAAAAAAAAAAAAAAAAAAAATCTTGCTAAATAATGGCCGTAGTATTTCCTTTTATATTCTATGTTTCGCATAAACCGCGTACTTTGAATATTGAGGGAATATTCATTTCTAAGTGTGGGGGGGAATTCTCACGAATTTTATCATATAATTATACCAATTCCCCCGTTTTTGGCCAAACATTTTTTTTGGAGTAAGTGTTTTACACTATCAGTCCGCCTTGTCTAATAAACAAAAGGATTGGCTAATCCAGGAGCAAACGGCTCTTGGTAAAGATATCTCAAATCCGTTGACGGCTTGCAATTTGCCCAAAATTGTATGGTATTCAGCTCACCATATCCTAAAAATTGTTGAGTTTGCTAGCCCGCAAGTTTATGGCTTGTGGTAAAGGCAGTGGAAAAACCATAATTGGTAATCAGCTCACCAAAGATAATATTGATAATTTATCTAAGAGTTGGCTAGTCCGAAGGGTACGGCTTCTGTAAAGACAAATCAAACCGTGAAAGTGGTGATTTGCTCAAAAGCACATGGTTATCAGTGTACCATGGTTCTTACTTGAACTGAAACATTTGGCTACTCAGAAGTAATGGCTTTTGGTAAAGAGATGAAATCCATTAATTTTTTTCAAAACATTGCTAGGGACTAGCAATATCTTAGTGTGGGGGATTGATGAGTGTGCAAATACTCATCATTTTTGTACAAATTAGACTGCAAAAACATCTGAAAACACTCAGAAATGCATCAAAATGATAAAAATACCACAAATAAGTGTTTTATATGTTTTAAATGCAAAAATATCAAAATCCGTGAAAAAACGATCAAGTTTGCATAATTGGCGTTTTAGTCCCCAAGTTTCAAAAGTTGTCAAAAATAGTCCCCTGTAAATCTAAATAAAGAAAAAAATCATTTTAAGTCCCTAGGGATTCCTAAGTTGTCAAAATTGGTCCTTGAGATTCAAATTTACAAAATTACAACTTTAGTCCCTAAACTTTGTAATTTGGCAAAAATGGTCCTTTGAGAAATTGAAATTGTCAAATCTAGTCCTTTTACTATTGAAGATTGTCAATATTAGTCCTTGTGTCAAGTTTGGAAAATGGCAGGATTAGTCCTTCAAAAAAAATCAGATTTACATATTAGTCCTTGTCATTTTAACCTAAGCTAGCCTTGTCAAAACCCAAATGACCCCTGCCTTTTCTCTTTGGACCCCTGTCACTTTCCATTTTGGACCCCCTTGGTCAAAGAAAGTCAAATAAGCAGAAAAGGCGCCACCTCCTGCTTATCTCCCTCACCCAGTTGCCTGCAACACCATCTCCTCTCCCATCACCTTTTTCACCTTATTCTCCACCCCCATCATCACTCAACCCTCTACAATTAATGCCACCCCCCCTAGTGCTAGTTTTCAGAACCCACAAGTCAATTTGCATTTCCCGCCAAAATGGTTAAAATGACCATTACACTCAAAGCTCTCCCATTGGCCAAACAAAGTGGTGGGATTCAATCAGAAGGCCACGTGGAGCTAAATTGAAGCATAAAAGAGGAGGAAGACAGAGAAGCAAACCAGTACTTAGTTTATTTCTTTAAGTGTATGTCGTTTTTTATAAAACTGTCTTAATTAGTTTATGATTTTGTATCTTTGAGCTTTATTGTACTAAAACCAAGTGATTTGATCATTGTAACTCAGTTTCAAAGTTTAATTCAATGGTTCATTAATAATTCAAGTTTCAGGTTTACTGTTTAAATTTGCAATCTTCAATCACACATCCAAGCTTCAACAAGTTTTTTCAAGTTTAAATAAGCTCATTGAAGCTTATTATAGCTTTTAGTGAGCTTATCGCTGTGTGCAAGTTTCATCTATGGTCAACAAAAGTCAACAAGGAAGGAATTTTGGTTAAACAGGCATGGTGATGATATTGGGTGATGCAGGCTTGAAATGGTGGATTTGATTAGGATAGCTTGTCTTGGGTTTGGTTGTAACCCCTGATACCAGCTTGGACCTTTGTGAGCTTTTACTTTCATTTTCATTTTTCATGCAGCAATGTTTGTGTTTGAATTTGTGATCTTTAAACCTTTTAAACCTCGTAACTAGTAGTAAAGGATAATTATAATCAAGATAGTGATAATATATACTAGTTAAGTAGTTTACTCAATTTAAATTCACAAAACAGGAGAAAGGTGTGTTGGATTTGACTGCATAACTGTACTAGAGGTTTATGCAGTGGTGTTTTCCTGTTGGTTCATGCTTGTTATGTCCTATTGAACTAATACCTGTCTTAAATTTGTGCTTGCAAAGCAATAAGTCAACATTTCACATAATCAATCTAAACTGCTATCCGCTGAAAATATGGATTAGCAGATCTTTGTTTTGTGCTTAGAATTCAAAGACCTTGCTTGCAATAAGTTTGTTTTATCATATAACATCAACACCTGTCCATAAATTGGATTCAAAACTCAACTAAGTCAAAATTTCATTTTTGCATCAAAAGTCAAAACTTTGAAAATGGTTTTGCCCAACGGGTAGATTTTTCATGTGCTCATCCTTAGGCCAAAACAAGTCAAACTTTGGGTTTTATAAATTTTCTTGGTCTAGTTTCTTATAAGCATTTTTTTCAGATTTTTGTTAATTTTCTTAAACCCTCAAATAAGCTCATCAAGGGCGCTTAGATGCCCTGCTCCAAAACTCGTGATACATCGAGAGTTTCTCAGCTTATTGCTAAGTTTGTGAAAAGCTCATAAGAGCTTCTCAGGGTCTGATTTTTGGTTTAAGAGTACTTAACCAGGTCTAGATCAAGTCCCTTCTTTGCTTTTCAAATTTCATCTAGGAGCTTATTTTCTTGCTTAAAGTAGCCTCGTAATCTCTGTATAGCTTATAAGCTCAATCATCAAATCTGTTGAGCTGGTGAATCAGAGGTTTAAGTTTGTTGTTATTTGTTGCATTTTGGTTCTATTTGCATAATATAACTTCAGTTATCAGTTGGTTGTTTTTTTGTCCTCATTTGCTTATTTTAGTGCTTATTTCAATAAGCACTTGGTCATCAGTTTCAAAATCCTCCACATAAGCCCATGTTTTTCTATTTTTCCTAGATTCTACATATTAAATTAGACTTTTCCTGAAATTTTCATAATTTTTCATAACTGTTTGCTATTTTTCTTAATTAAAAATAGTTTTTAGGTAATTTTAAATAGCTTTTAATACAATTAAATCAGAAAAAGTCCAAAAAAATAATTTTTCATTTTTATTAAGTTTAGATAAATATAAAAAGTAAAAAGGTAATTTTCCAGATTTTTCATAGTTTATTTTGTAATTTTTAATAATTTAATTAGTTTTTAATAGTTTAAAATTCATAAAAAATACAATAATCTAAAAATATAAAAATAGTTTAGAAAATTCTATTTTGATATTTTAGACTTTTCCAATTCATAATTTTATTTTCTATTTTATTTCCTAATTTATTGTATTTTAGGTAATTATTAAATAGTTAAAAATAGTTTTTAATTAATAATAATTAGATAATTAGTTATAAAAATAATTTTTCTTTTTCCAAATATTTTATTTTATCATTAGGTTTGT
>OU343217.1:132233491-132343358 GCA_910596185.1 Chrysanthemum makinoi | reverse complement strand
CAAGAGACCTAAAAAGTGAAAGGAACGATATTAAGCAATAACGGATACAAAACTGATCGAATAAGGGCTTAAATGACCCCTCAAAAAGGTACCTTTTAAAACCTTATCATAAATGCAACTCATTTATAAACATATAAGAAAATGATAATCCTAAGTGTTGAACAAGTGCTTGTGTGGAAAAAGGAAATTTGAAATGATTATCTAAAGAGATAATGTACCCTCTATTGTCCACCTTCCTTCACGGTTGCCTCACTAGAGGGATCCGGCTAGCTTAAGTCTAGGGATCCGGCTAACAAATGAGGTGGAAAAGAGGTGTTTGGATTCTAGCAAGGTCTAGCACCTACATATCCTAAGTTACTCAGTCAATTAAGTGTCTTACATGAAGATGGACTTAAATGATCAAGAGAAAATGATTGATTGTAGCTAACGATTGCCTTTTATGGAAAGGAATGGGGCTTTATGAGCATCAGTGGATGATCAAAGATGACACTAAGAAATTTGAGAGTGTCAAGTGGTATTAAATGATCCTAGAGATCATATTATGACTTAAGATAGATTTGGAAAATTCCTTAAAAATCATAAGAAATTAAAAACTAGTTTTTCGCCTATTTTGAGGTAAGGATGACTAAAATCAATTTGCTAAAATTGAGAGAAATATCAAACTCAGTGTTTTGAGATGAGAGGAACAATGTGTAAACATTGGAGTGGAAAGATGGTGAGTTTTGAAGTAATGATAAATCAAAAATACTTTGAATGTGATCCTATATCATCCATGAGTGAATGTGAGATCAACTAAGCCTAAGGAAAGTTAAAGTGATCCTAATGTAGCATGTTTAACTAGTCCAATAAGGTCTAGAATGTTGGATTGACGTAAGGAGGCTTAAAAGGAACTTCGTCCACTTATCCCACTCGGATCCTTCACTTGAGGATCCGTCTAGTTACATCTAAGGGATCCGGCACGAGACAGATTTTCTCAATGAATAGTTGCAATTTTGCTCTATGTTTGAATTATGAAATAAATTGTTTCTACAGCAAGCATACATGTATACACGTTAAGCAAAGCAACGATAGCATGTAGAGATCACATATAGCTCACAAATTAGCAAACTTAACAAGCACTATTCAAGAAGCCCAAAACAGATTTACGGTCTAGATTAGTAAATCATTTACACTAACAATGACATGAAAGGTATGTGTCTAGAAAGAAAAGAGCACATGATGGTGTTCAAGACAAGAGAGTTGTTAGGTGCTAGTTTAGGACAATCTAGTCATTACGGATTGTGATTAGCATATAATGAGCTTCGTCCATGAAGTCAAGTAGCTCTTCTCGATCAAAGCAAGATAATCACTTGATGAGGCAAGTGGTTGTGATTAACTAAAGTAAAAATTGATTTTACAACTTGTTTGATTAGTAATCCTAAGACAATGCAAAGTATTTCCATTGTAAACTTACTTTAGGAAAACATAGGAGTATAAATTTCTCAAGTGAGAGAATGAATATGAGACTACATTAAGCGGTGCTAATTACGGCTAAACATAACCATTTTTACGGGTGATTCCACATACCCAACTTCTATCAAGGAAGCAATTCAGCCGTTAGGTTAAATTGAGTTTCTAGTGCAATAAGTTCTCCAGTATTCATTCTCAAGTTAGGAAAATTTATATTCCTACAATGGCCTATCGAAGAGTAACAATGATGATACTTTGCTTCATTTTTTTTATTAATATTATACTTGAAACAACTAAGGTGACGAAGGTGTCATGTTAAAAATAAATTTAAAAGTTGTCCATATGGTGAACAAAAAAAATGGCTGGATGAGCTAGTTCAACATATGTTGTTGGAAAGCTCGAGTTTGGACTTTAGGATATGAACAATTATATTTGCATTGCAAAATAATTTACTTGAGTATATCGGATGAAATAATCAAGTTGTCAATCCTACTATGAAGCTTGGAAGGCGATCATGAAAAGGAAAACGGGAGAGTACATCATCAACACAAGTGTAGGTTATGACCCGATGTACATTCTTGTTGTTCTTAAAAAATGATACAAGAAAACAAGAAATCATATAAGCATATAAAACATTTATGTTGCACACATGAAAAACTCAATCAGAAAGCCACTTAGTGTATTACATGTTTTAAACATTTTTCAACTTATATGACTTATCTAAGTATTTAACCTAACATTTTCGACACAACTAGATGTTATCCCAAACACTCCTTCAAATAGCACATTGATTAGTAGAATATACTAAATCGACAAACAAGAGAATGAATAACAAGGTAAGGAAACCACATATGTTATTCAATCAATGTTAGGAATTAGAAATTCCAGGTATTAAAGAGTCGGTCACCTCAAGTATATGTAATCATTAGAAAGCTCGTAGTCGTAGTTCTTTTAAGCTAAGTAGTATTTAGTTAAGTAACACCGTGGAGGACGGACGGGTCTTTACCCACTGTATGCCTGATCCACAACCCGTTGTGTGGCATTTTATTGTAAGACTATAAATACTCTTTACCTTCCAAGGTAGAGAGTTGGAGCTCATAATAAGATTTTTCTTTCTCTCACTAAAGTTCCCAAACCTCTAACTTTCTCTCTCTAAAACATATTAAACGCCTACTTGTGCTTATGGTTTAGTGTGATTGTGAAATCCAATATCTTACAATTGGTATCAAGAGCCATGGTTAGATCACCTCTTACATATCTTTGGATTTCTAGTGGTTTTTAGGTGGTTTTTGAGTTTGAAAAAGTTTAGTGGTTTTTTGCATCATTTGGGTGATTTCGAATCTTAAAGTTTGGATTTTGATAGTACTTTTGTGTTTAGAATCATCACAAGTGTTTAGGTTTTGATTTTGAAGGCTTGAATCATCGTGGTTGGGTTATTTTTGGATTGAAAAGTGGTGTTTTTTGTGATTTTCTAGTTAGCGACTTGAGCCACGGATAGATTATCTTGGTAGCGACTTGCTTTGTTATTTGGTAGTGAGTTGTTGTTGAAGGTCTTAGCGAGTTGAGCTAGCGACTTGTCTATTGAGACAAGCCGACAAAAAGTACACTTAGTGGATTCTCCACTACGGGTAGCGACTTGGTGTAAGTTAGCGACTTGTACTTTATATTGTTAGCGACTTGGTGTTAGCGAGTTGGTACCTAGCGAGTTGCTATTTAGCGACTTGAAAAATTAGCGAGTTGGTGCTTAGAGACTTGCTGTCAAAATTTTGTTAGCGACTTGGATTGTAGCAAGTTGGTATATAGCGACTTGGTTCCATAGCGACTTGACACTTAGCGACTTGGTTCAAATTTTACTAGCGACTTGGGTGATATCCTTTGAATACGGTTTTCTCTTGATTTAGTAAAATCCCGTGAAAGAATCTATTTCCCGGTTTAATCATAGAGTTATAAAATCCCGTGTAATTCTTAAAACATGTCTGCCATCGTACCTACAATCATCTCCACTGCTGCCGAGGATGTTCAGCAAGTTGTTCAGATACTGTCCACCCATGCTTGATGAGAACCGACTACGATTCTTGGGCTCAACGAATCAGATTGTATTGTCTTGGAAAGGAAAATGGGGTCAACATACTCAAATCCATTGATGAAGGACCTTATCGAGTTGAGACTACTAGAGACATAATTGATACAATGGAGATGGAACAATGATATATGGATTAGACAGACCAAAGACGTATGATGAGCTCAATGATAAGGAGAAGAAGAGATTTGATGCGAATATCAGAGCTTCTAACATCATACTTCAAGGTCATCCAAAGATATCTATAAGCTTGTCAATCATAACACGAAGCAAAGGTATGGGATAATGTCAAGATGTTTCTCTCGTGCTCAATTATTTGAAGATATAGAATCACAACTATATGATGAATTTGAGCATTTCAAGATGAAACCAGATGAGAGTGTCTATGAGTACTATGTAAGATTCCATAAGCTGGTGAATGACATGAGGAACATCAGAATGACCATGCCAAACATTCAGCTTAACTCAAATTTTGTAAACAACATGAATCCCGAATGGCACAAGTTTCTCACTTCTGTTAAGCTCACTAAAGGATTGAAGAATACAAACTATGAGCAACTCTATGCCTTCCTTCTTCAAAATGAGAGACATGCCATGTGTGAAAAAAGGATTCTTGATCAGTTCAAATCTCAGGGAGAAACAAGCTCAACAAATGATTCAACTGCCTTTTACACAAACGTTGGGATTACCACCAAAGCTTCTCAAGTTGCACCTATGGGAAATGGTAGTCACAAACTCATTCCCGATCCTATGTTCAAACAAGCTGATGCAGATGCATCCGTAGGAAACTTCATTACCCAACTGGCTCTCATGATCAGTCAAAACATGAACACTCTCCCACACACCAACAAAAACCTCAGAACCGCATCCAATCCCCACAATCAAGCCACTGTCAGAGACGGGAAGGTTATGGTGTAGCCAGTTCAATAAAGGCAGTACGATCAGAGAAGGGGTGGAGCAGGTGGAGGCTATGGTGGAAATCAGAACCAAGGAAGGATTGGAAATCAAGGACAAACAAAGCCTATCAAATGCTACAACCATGGTGGTGAGGGACACATTGCAAGGAACTGTACATCCCCAAATCATCCACAGAATGCTGAGTACTTCAGGGATAAGATGTTGCTTGTTCAAGCTCAGGACAGTGGAGCAGCCTTGGATGAGGAGGAGTTATTATTTATTGCTGAAGGAAATGCCAAAACCTATGATGCTTATGTTGATGAACAGCCGATTCAAGAGATAGGTCATAATCATCAGAATGCCTTTCAAGTAGCTGATTGTGATGCATACGACTGATGTTGATGATGGACATATCACACAAACAATTTTCATGGCTAGCATTTCTCCAATGGTCTCTCCTAAGGTCTCTTCATCACCATCGAATGAGATTGATAATATGGTACGACAATGTTGTCCCATATGTGATCAATATATGAAACAAAGTGAAATTGAGTTTATACTAAGTAATGCATCTTCTCAGTAGCCAATGATGACTGCCTTTGATGAATTCACCGTGACCCCTGATGATTCTATTGTTTCTGAACTGAATGCCTATAAAGAACGGGTTGCCATTTATGAACAACTTGCTAAGTTTGAGTTGACCACTCATGAGCAGGAAATGGATGACCAACTGCATAATTATTAGAAAAAGTAATTTTTGAGAAGAAGTATTAAAACAAGAGTTAAATTCCTTGCAAGAAAAGCTTTCTAAAAGCGCTAAGCAAAACAAGAACTTCAAGAAAATGTGAAAATGCTTAAGCAAGAATTTAATGCTAAGGAATCAAAACTCTTGAAAGATTTTTCTAATCTGAAAACTTTGAAAAACAAACTTGAAAACAAGTTGTACATACAAGGGAACACCATTCAGATGCTTCACATGATCACTAAGCATAGAGTCTTAAGAGACAAGCATAGCATTCCCTGTTGAGGAACCTAATCCTGAGGTCATTAAAAAGGCTAGAAATGCACATAAGGTAATTTATGATGGTAATGAAATCCTTAAGCCTAGACAGAAACCTAGTTGCGTTATCGAGAGGAAGATAAGAAATCGATGAAGTCACTAGGGAAGGATGAACAAGAAACTAGATGATCCAAAATGTAAAGAGAAGAAAATAATTATCACACCCCATGATTACAAAAAGGAGAATTGGATTTCCTTAAACAAGTTTAAGCCTCAGACATTGTTAACTCCGAACAAGTGTTCGAAAAATAGACTTAGATAAGCGAAAGTCAGAAAATATTGAAACCAACCCTCCCCTTTGGAAAATGCCTAGAGCGACTGTGTATCCTCCCAATACACCAATGCATCTAGTCCCTAGAACAATTGCCACTAAAAGCAAGACCTTAATCAGTCAATATGTTATCTTTCAACTATTTGTTGATTTTGAGAAAACTTGCAAGAAAAGGATCACACCTTTGGTATAATTGAAGGAGAAAGAGGTTTTGAGCAAACTAAAGAATGTTATTTAACTGAAGTCATGCCTTTCTTTAAACAACTAAAAGATCATTTTGAGAGTCTTAAAAAGAAATGAATTCGACATTAAAGAAATGAAAAAGGAATTTGATGCAATGATGGTTGAGGTTAGTGATTATGAGTGAGCATTAAAATATAATGAGATTGAGAGGAAGAACTTGCATACATTGAATGAGAATATGATTTGAATGTATTGCTCAAGATGTGTTTTCTTTGCTAAAAATTGTTCCATTAATGCTTCTCAATTTCATGAATTATCTCAAGGTTCTGAAAGTCTCCCATGATCGTGTCATTGAGCTTGAAAAGACTAATTCTAAACTAATTGAGAAAATTGAACTAGATGATCACGACAATTTGGTTAAACATTTTTCTAACCTAGAGGTTGAGCATTTTAATTTACAACTAAAATATCAACATCTTAAAGAAAATGTAAAAACTTCAAATACCAAGACATCCTCAGATGCTCCATAGTTTGATGCAGTTTTTCAAATAAACAAACGATGAATGAGATTCAAGCTCATTGTAACACGATCAGAAAAGTTGAAAGCCCAAATCTCTCAATTAAAGGGTGAAAAGAACAATGTGACTTGCCCCCAAATGCCTCCTCCTTTAGATTCTCAGAATTCCCAAACGTTTCATCTTCAAAACTTAGTAAATACATTACAACAGGAAAACGAAAGTTTTCTAGAAGAAAATGAAAAGGTTAAACATCATTTCAAAGAGTTATTTGAATCAATAAAGGTCACTCGTAACAAAAATAACGAACAAATAGCTTCATTGCAAAAGGAAATTGAGAATCTGAAGAGCCAGGTAAAAGGGAAAATGCCAATGACCAATGGAGAGAATGATGGACCAAAGGTACCTATGTATAACAAATATGCTTTGTCTGTGAAATATGTTCCTTCTCATCTCAGGAATAACAAACTTGCTATTCAAACATATTTCTCATCCCTTAAGGATTGTCTAGAATGTCTACGTGAGATTGTTGAAGAGGATAAGTTAGAGAAACCACTTGACAATGCAATTGGGCATGCATGCTTATAAGCCAAACGATCTCAAGAAATTCTAGAATGCTTAATCACAAGATGCCCTAAGTCATTAGGTGAGAGAGTTAATCCTTTGATTCCATGTTCTATGCCTAGTGCCAAGTATGATATTCATTCGATGCCCAATGTTTTGAATGTGAACCTTAGTGTGCCTTCAAGTAGTTCAGGTTCCAGATCTGTGAATGCTAAGAAAACAAACTCTAGTGTGCCTTCTAGAAGTACAAATCCTAGCAATTCTAGTGATAAGAAAGTGAACCTTAGTGTGCCTGCATGTAGTTCAGATCCCAGCACATCTAAACAGGAGAAGCAAAGAGTAGCAAAACCAACTAATGTCCCCATTCCCTCTATAGGAGTAATCAGTGACATTAAAGGAAGCAGGTCAAAGTTTAAAGATAATACCATGAATGATATGACCTCGCAAGCTAAGAATGTGCACTGGAAAAGAGTAGAATACCAACCTAGGAACTTTATGTTTGAGCCGAATAAAACGAATCGTGTTGATTCTAGTATTAGCCTTAGGCGTACTGTAATTAATTCGAATTCTGATACTATTTGCAAACCTTGTAATGATGTCTACATGAATTCTGTTACCAATCATGAATGTGGTGTGAATGCTTTGTCTAATGCTGTCAAATCTTCAGTTAATATTGTTAATACTAAAAATCATGCTAAGAAGGCTAAAAGGCAAAAACGAAATAAACTTAGAAAATAGTGGAAACCCACAAGAAGAACATTTAGTAAGATGGGATATAGATGGATACCGTTTGGTCAAAAGGCTAATCAGTCCCACTAGAAAATGGATGCCTACTGGTAGAACTATTCCTTTAGTGAACATACTTTAAATAGGTCAAATACGGACACCAGCATTGCATCTATTACTGATGACTCCATTGCCTCTATTTCTGATATAAATGTTTCCATTTCTGATGTGGGTGTTCCAATCACTGTTACTAACCAAATGGAACCTATTCTTGCATGGGGATCCCAATTATTCAGTTATCCATTCTTGTCTATGTTCAACTGCAGATCGTTCAAATCATTCTGTGGCACCTGGACTTAGGCTGTTTGGTATATGTGAAAACATATACCTTTTTCTTTATCAAAATCGGACCAAAAAGACCAAAAACTAACCCCTAAAGCCATAAATATTTGTATTTTTGTGTTTATGTATGTGCAGGTAACGGATATTGCAAAATGGACAAAAGAAAAGACAAAAATCGGACAAAAACGAAAGCACGAATGGAAGGAGCATGAAGTTACGGGTCCAATGATAATTTTATTTGGAGCATCGAGGCAAGAGAAGAAAAATTTAAAGACCAAACGAAGAATTAATTAATTAAGAAGAAAAAGAAAAATAGAAGAAAGAAAAGAAAGAAAATGGATCAGCAAGAAAAGGAGCTTAAAGGAAAATTAAATGCAATACTTAACGCAAAAGGACTCTTGGTCTAGTGGGTGGGGACATGTTTGCTAATCAAGAGGTCAAGGGATCAAATCCCACTAATGACATAATAGTTAGAATTATTTTTTTCATCACAAATCTTGTCCAAACCCACCTGCTGTTCGAAGCCAATCTCAGTTCAAGCCCAAGATGCGAAATTAACAACTCCATCGAGGCCCATCCCAAGCCCAGATGCGTCCAAGTAATCCAAGCCCAACCAATTCAAATCTGCTGCCATAATGCTTAAAGTGAAATGAACTTGGGGAGCAAGTTTTGTGAGGGGATTTTTGTGCCAAGATTAAATAGTTTAGGGGCTTTTATGAAAATTTGTAAAACCCTAGTAGGGGCCATAGTGTAACTTGTGGGTCTATAAAAACCCACCTCCTCACCTCATTTTAATCATCTTTTTATTTGTATTTTGTACCCAAACTCTTGTATTTTATTTTTATGCTCTTTAGTTTTATAAAAGTTTTATTTATTTCTTGCATCTCTTTATTCTTCTCATCTCTTAATCTTTTTTATTTCCTTTTATTTTTATTAAAACTTTTTATAAAAACATATCATGAAGAGTTGAGTTATAGTAAGATTGTGTGAGTGTATTTTATACGCTCCGTGCTCCGTGCACACGCTCAACATATCATATTTATATTTCTATAAAAGTGTAGTTTTTTTTTATTGCTTATTTTTATTAAAGTTCACTTTTTTTCTTGTTTTATTTAGCTCTAAAATAGTAAAAAGTCTCAAAAAATCTTGTCTTTTTTACAAAAAATCCAAAAATATATTTTATTTTTGGTCATAAAATTTTCAGATTTTTTCTGAGTTGTTTTAGTATTTTAAAAATCAAAAATGTTTCTTTTATTTTTTTTAAAACTGTTTCGTATTTTATTTTTAAAAAATAGTAAAAAACGTAAAAAAAATATTTTTAAACTTCCTGGTAGCTTTTCATAGTTTTCTTAAGATAGTGTGAATTTTTCATATTTTTTTTAAACTAGTTTAATATTTATTTTGATTTATTGGCTATTTTAAACATTAAAATCGAAAAAAATACTTATTTAATTCCGAAAATTCTAAAACTTTTTGTGTGAGTTTCTATCTATTTTATTACGTTTGTAAAAAAAATTTGGAATTTTCGGAGTTCATTTAATATTTTTCCTTGATTTATTTCCTTTCCTTTATTAAAAAAAATCCGAAATTATTTTCTTTTGTTTTTAATTAGTTTTTTTGTATTCTGAAAAAGAAATTAATTAAAAAATTTTTTTTTGGTTCACTATTTTATTTATTTCCTATTTGTTTAGTTATTTAATACTTTCTTTCCTTTTCTTGTTTAAAAAAAATCTTATATTTTAAATATTTGACCTTAATACCCAAATTAGTTTTCGTGGAAACATATCTCCTTGAGAGAGTTTCTTTGGTTAAGATTTGATTTATTAATATTAGTTTATCTTTTATTTTAGCTTTTTATTATAAAAATCTCATATTACATATTTGTGCTAACCCTTAAAGTTTTGATTTTGTTTGTGTAATCCGATCCAACCTCATAAGGCGTGGAGCTTGCGGGTCTTATAAGCTTAAAAATCATTAAAGTTTACAATTTTAATAACTTTCATTAAGTTATTTAGTTAATAAAGCTTAAAACTTTATTCAACTAATTAGCATAATTAAAGTTAATAAGGAAATAAACTTTAACAATTTATTTAGTTTATAAGATCGGGCGGTATTTCTCTCGTATAAATCACCGGGTTTTATTCTCTTACCTTTGTAACTTAGATTCTTAGTTTACCGTTACGTTTAATTATTCGTATTATGCTTGTTAAATATTTTTAGTATCATTCTCTTAGCTTAATATTTATCGTCACTAGTCGTAGTTTGTCATTTAAATTTTAGTTTAAACTTTAATTAGTTAAAGTAGTTTTTTTTTTTTAAAAATCTCTAAATGAAAAAAAAATCCTAAAAACATAAAAACCCGAATTTAGATTTTTATTCAAAAAAAATTAAAATAAAAATATATATATATATGTGTGTGTGTATATATATATATATATATATATATATATATATATATATATATATATTCCGCTTTTTTCTAAAATTATCTTTTATCATTTAGAGTGTAGGAAAAATAAATTTGCATTCCTAAATTTAAATTTGCAAAATTTGTTTTTAAATCGCGTTTTTAAATTCCCGTAGTTACGTTTTTAGAATAAAATTGCATTTAGGATAAATGTAGGTAGCTTTCCTTAGTTTACATGCTTAGTTTGAATTAAGTGTTATTTACGTGCTTTAATTTCCTTTCCGTTATTTAATTTGAATCTAGAACGTAATTAAAAATCAAAGATCCAAAACATCGAGCATTTTAATAACAAACCAATAACGACGTTGCCCATTCACACCTCGTTGGGAAGCGACTTGGATTTCTAATCCCAGTATCACTATCACTCACGGGATTTGATTCACTATCATTTTTCCTAAAGGGATTTTAAATCATTCCTTGTGTTTATTTTTGATATCGATATTGTGGTTTTATCCATACACACATACCCTAACCCTGTCATTGCTAACCGCATTTCTGTGAGGTTGTGTCGCGACAATATCGTTAACGGTTTGACGATTAGTGACTCGAGATCCTTCTTCGTGAAGTTATTGTTTTTACAAAAATCAAAAAAGTAAAAAAATATTTTCCTTTTTCTTTTGTATATATATATATATCATATTAAAAATAAAAAGATTTTCCCTTTTTGAGCTAAAATAAAATACATCAATTATATAACATTCTCAACGGAGGTGTTATCATTAGTAAGTTCTCGAACCAAAGATCAAAAACTTGCCTTTGTGTCGCTTGTGAATCGATTTATTTCTATCGGATAAACAAACTGTGTGGTGGGTACAAGGACGGCTCGACATTAAATTCGGCTGAAAAGAGGCGGGTTTTTAATAAGCTTCGCGCTGACCTAATAGCTTCTCCGCTTGCTTGTGCATTTGTCTTATAGAAGTGATTTATTCACTTGGGATTATTGGTTTAAGTTCACTGTTGTTTTCGAATACCGTTCTCTTTGAATTGCCTTGTTTTTGAAAGTGCATGCGCACTCGTTCTAATAACTCTTGACCGATAATTGAAACCGCTACAATTCCGGCGAAATAGGCGTGCTCCATTAGTCGAACCCAGATTGAACTAATCCACCTCCGCCCATCGTCGAAATGGCGGAAGATAACCGATCCATGTTAGAGCAACTCCAAGCACCCACCGAGGGTTATGGAGAAGCTATCGTCGTCCCGGCAATCGTTGCCGATAACTTTGAGCTTAAACACGGATTGATCAACTTGGTATCGTCGAGCCAATTTTACGGATTTGAGAGAGACGATCCTCACTCTCATATCCGACGATTCAACAAGCTCACATCCACGATCAAGTACCGTAACGTTCCAAAAGAGGCTATCAAGCTACTACTCTTCCCACACTCGAGGGGCCCCGGATTTGGCTCGAGAAACTACCCCCTCGATCGATAACCACATGGGAGAATTTAGTGTCAAAATTCTTGAACGAATTCTTCCCACCGTCTAAAACAACAAGCTTAAAAAATGAAATAACAAAATTCACACAAAGATTTGATGAATCATTTAGTGAGGCATGAGACTGATTTAAAGATTTGCTTAGGCAATGTCCCCATCATGGTTTTTCTGAGTTGCACCAACTTGATACGTTTTATAACGGTTTGAATGAAACTGATCAAGACTCTCTCAATGCCGCCGCGGGTGGTAATTTGTTGACCCGATCAACGAGAGATGCCTTGTCGATTATTGAGAACAAATCTAAAGTTCGTACCTCACGTAGCAAATCGGTTGCTGCCCGAGTGAGTGCTACACCGTCATCCTCGTCTTTTGAAAATACGTCTAGCACCGATGCTAAGATTGATAAGCTTACAGATATGATTCAAGCTTTGGTTAATATTAAGACGGATAAGGTTAATTCTTCTACACCCGCTCAAGTCAAAGCGGTGGAATCGACTTGTACCACTTGTGATGGCCCGCATGCTTACTACAATTGTACCGCCACCGATGGAAATCCTTTCGGCTAATGCCGTAACGGAGGTAACCAATACCGTCCTCAAGTTGAAACGAACCCTAGTGTTAGTAATCAAATGGGACCTCCGGGATTTTCTCAATCGAACAATCAAACTCGTTTTAATCAGAATCAAGTTCGTGGACCAAATGTTCAAAACCAATTCAAAGCCCCACCTAATCAATACCCGAACCAAGGAGCTAATTACACTCAAGGATATCAAGCTTCAAGCTATCAAGCTCCGCCTTTGCCTTCTAATGAATTCACAAATTACGTTCAACACAACAATGCCACCATCCAAACTATGCAAAATCAGATTTCAAGTTTGAGAAACGAGTTTCAATCTTCATTGACTAGACAAAGCAATGAGTTTAGGAATGAGATTCACTTAACAACAAGATGGATGCTTCGCGAATAAACTAGAGAACATGTTGAATCTTTGTTTTTGTAAGATAAGTCAACCCACGAGTTCGGGATCTCTTCCAAGTGATACCATTCCCAACCCGAAGGGTGAGTTGAAAGCTATAACCACACGGAGTGGTAAGGCGTATGATGGACCCTCGCCTACTCCTGGTGAGGGAGGTGGAACGAGAACCAAGGTTTTAATGACAATGTGCAACCCGCACCCGTCCCACCTCCAGTCGTTCAGATTCCAATTCCGGAACCCGATGTTCCGAAGACTACTTTTAAACCCTCACTTCCTTATCCTTCTAGACTTCAAGATCAAAAGATTCGTGATAAAACCGAAAACCAAATGGAGAAATTTGTTGAAATCGTTCAATCCTTAAATTTTAACATCAGTTTCACAGACGCTTTACTTCTCATGCCGAAATTTGCTGCTATGATCAAGAGTTTAGTGAGTAATAAGGAAAAGTTGGCTGAGATAGCCAAAACACCGTTGAATGAGAATTGCTCGGCGGTGCTCCTCTAGAAGCTTCCCGAAAAGTTAGGAGACCCCGACAAATTTCTTATACCTTGTGAGTTCCCGGGAATAGTAAAATGTTCCGCCTTGGCCGATCTTGGCGCGAGTATTAATTTGATGCCCCTTTCGATTTACAACAAGCTTTCTCTCCCAGATCTTACTCCAACTAAGATTACTCTTGAACTCGCGGACCGCTCAACCTCTATTCCAAAGGAATCGCCAAGACGTCTATGTGAAAGTAGGACCACTTCATTTTCCCCGACTTCGTTGTCGTTGACTTTGATCTCGACCCCGAGTACCTCTTATTCTCGGGAGACCTTTCTTAAGAAGCGGTCGTATGGCGATTGATGTTTATGAAGGAGAAATCACTCTACGATCTAACAAGGAAACCGTCTCGTTTAATATTAACCATCCTTTGAGATACTCCTCCAACTATGATGATGCTTCTATTAATCGAATCGACGTTCTTGATATTGCTACAGAGGAGTATGCTCAAAAGCTTCTTGATTTTATGGGTCGCAATCCCACCATTCCTTCTGAAAATATTGAACCATCTTCTGAACCGATTATTGCCGATTCTTCCCCTTCTCTCACTCCGTTCGAGGGAGGTGATTTCATTTTGGAAGAGATCGATGAGTTTCTTGCTGATGATGAATCGATTCCACCGGGAATTGATGATGGTGTTTATGATTCGGAGGGAGATATCCTTTATCTTGAACAATTTTTGAACGAAGATCCATTACCGTCACTCCCTCCGAAAGAGATTACGATTGAAGAAATCAAAGAAGTACAAACGTCAAACGAAAAACCTCCGGAGCCCGAGCTCAAAGATTTACCTCCTCATCTTGAATACGCTTTTCTTGAAGAACCGAACAAGTTTCCCGTCATTATTGCTAAAAACTTAAAAGATGAGGAGAAAACCGCACTTTTGTATATTCTTCGAAAACATAAGAATGCCATCGCTTGGCAAATTTCCGATATCAAAGGCATAAACCCTCGTTTTTGTACTCACAAGATTTTAATGGAAGACGATTGTAAACCCGTTATTCAACAACAACGTAGGGTTAATCCAAGATTCATGAAGTTATCAAAAAGGAAGTTCTTAAACTCCTCGACGCCAGAATCATTTATCCAATCTCTGATAGCTCATGGGTTAGCGCTGTCCACTGTGTCCCGAATAAGGGAGGGATGACCGTCGTTGCCAATGAAAATAATGAAATGATTTCCACACGCCTCGTCACCGGATGGAGGGTGTGTATTGACTACCCAAAGTTGAATGATGCTACATGGAAGGACCATTTCCCACTTCCTTTTATGGATCAAATGCTTGAACGTTTAGCGGGGAATGATTTCTATTGCTTTCTCGATGGTTTTTCCGGTTATTTTCAAATTCCGATAGATCCGAAAGATCAAGAGAAAACGACTTTCACGTGTCCTTATGGAACGTTTGCTTACCGACGCATGCCATTTGGTTTATGCAATGCTCCTGCAACGCCAAGGTGCATGATGGCTATTTTTCATGACATGATCAAGAAGTCTATGGAAGTTTTTATGGACGATTTCTCGGTTTATGGAGATTCTTCACTTCTTGCCTCTCTCATCTAGGCCACATGCTTAAACGGTGTGAAGACACCAATTTGGTCTTAAATTGGGAGAAGTGCCATTTCATGGTTTGAAAGGGCATTGTCCTCGGCCATAAAATTTCAAAATCTGGGATTGAGGTCGACCGAGCTAAAGTCGACGTTATAGCTAAACTCCCTCATCCCACTACCGTCAAAGGTATTCAGAGTTTTTTAGGTCACGCCGGTTTCTATTGCCGTTTCATCCAAGATTTTTCTAAGATAGCCCGCCCTCTGACCCATCTCCTCGAGAAGGATGCTCCGTTTATCTTCACCAATGAATGCGTTGAAGCATTTAATTATCTCAAAAAGAAATTAACTGAGGCTCCGATCTTAGTTGCCCCCGACTAGGATTTGCCCTTTGAGCTCATGTGTGATGCTAGTGATTACGCAATTGGGGCAGTCTTGGGGCAACGTAAATCGAAACATTTCAGTAAGACATTGTATGAGGCCCAACACAATTATACGACCACTGAGAAGGAATTATTGGCCGTTGTCTATGCTTTTGAAAAATTTCGACCCTACCTTGTCTTATCGAAGACCATAGTGTATACCGATCATTCAGCCCTCAAGTATCTTTTGGCAAAGCAAGATACTAAGCCAAGATTACTTCGGTGGGTTCTCCTCCTTCAAGAATTTGATGTTACTATTCTCGACAAAAAAGGAAAGGAGAACCTTGCTGCCGATCACCTTTCTAGACTTGAAAATCCCCATCAGAGTGTGCTCGAGAAAAAGGAGATCACGGAAACATTTCCTCTTGAGACACTTGGGATGGTTTCTAAGAAAGACCCGAACACCCCATGGTTTGCCGACTTTGCAAATTACCATGCGGGAAATTTCATCGTGAAAGGGATGTCGTCCCAACAAAAGAAAAAGTTTTTCAAAGATGTTAAGCATTATTTCTGGGACGACCCCTACTTGTTTAGGATTTGTGCGGATCAAGTAATCCGACGGTGTGTTCATGGCCAAGAGGCCCTTGATATTCTTCATGCTTGCCATAACGGACCCATTGGTGGCCATCATGGTGCAAGCTACACCGCTAAGAAGGTTTTTGATTCCGGTTTTTATTGGCCAACCATATATCGAGACACTCATGATTTAGTTAAGTCTTGTGATTCTTGCCAACGTCAAGGGAAAATTTCGCAGAAGGATGAAATGCCACAAAATGCTATTCAAGTTTGCGAGATTTTCGACGTATGGGGCATCGATTTTATGGGGCCATTTCCATCTTCAAAGGGTAATAAGTATATCCTCGTGGCCGTCGACTACTTGTCCGAATGGGTTGAAGCGAAGGCGCTCCCCACCAATGATGCCCGAGTGGTTGTTAAGTTCTTAAAGAATTTGTTTTCTCGATTCGGAGCACCTCGTGCTATCATCAGTGATCGCGGTACCCATTTCTGTAATGAACAATTTGCAAAAGTTATGGCTAAATATGGAGTTACTCATCATCTTTCTACCGCGTATCACCCGCAAACGAGCGGACAAGTTGAGGTCTCGAATCGTGGTTTGAAAAGGATTTTAGAAAGGATTGTAGGAGAAAATCGAGCTTCATGGGCCGATAAGTTAGATGATGCATTATGGGCTTTCCGCACCGCATACAAGACACCCATCAGGTGCACCCCGTTTAAGTTGGTGTATGGAAAAGCTTGTCACTTTCCCATTGAGCTCGAGCATAAGGCATATTGGGCCTTGAAACATGCAAACTTTGATCTTAAGACCGCGGGTGATCACCGAAAAATTCAATTGAATGAATTAAATGAACTTAGGGATCAGGCCTACGAGAATTCTTTGATTTTCAAAGAGAAAACTAAGAGGATTCATGATGCTAAAATCAAAACCGCCAATTTGGTGATCAAGTCCTCCTCTTTAACTCTCGATTGAAGATATTCTCGGGCAAACTCAAAACCCGCTGGTCCGGACCATTCATCCGCTGCTCGGTTTTCCAAGATGGAATCCGCCGAGCGATGGCCCAAATTTCAAGGTGAATGGTCATTGTGTTAAACATTATTTTGGAGGGGACATCCCATCTATGGTTGTCCCGGATCTCCAAACTTTCTCTAAGGACAATTGAATTCGGGGATCGAGTCAAGCTAGCGACTCGGTGATAAAAACAAGTAGCCGTGAGGCACCCCATGCTTATCCTTTTAACTTATTTATGTTTTCTAATAAGTGACTTGAGGAGGTCCGCCTCTTCCTTTTCTCGTGTTTCGTGTTGTTGTTGTTTATGTCCAGGATTTTCATCGAATATGAAGACGCTCGTGCTCGAAGTTTTGTCATTTCTCCGCTCGAGTTTCATGTTTCGACGCTCTGATGGAAATCCGATATCCAAAATCTTTATCGATTATCGTTTATCTATTAGCATAACTAACCAATGGCTTTAGATTTATGTTGAGAACCCTTACCTTTAAACATTGAGGACAATGTTTTGTTTTAGTCTGGGGTGGGTAATCTTCGATTTGATTTGACCGCACTTGCTTTATTCTCTGTCGTGTTTCTCTCGCAACCCCGTTTTTCCTTAGAAAATGAAAAATTTGTGCAAAAATGAGAAAATTTAAAATTTTTTGTAAGCTTTTGCTAGTCTTTTTGATTGAAAAGTTTGGTAGTCTCTTAAACAAGAAGCTATAAAATGCGAATTCTAGCTCACAAGGCCAAGAATTTGCAAGTTTCCCTGAGTGACTTTAAATATGCATGACTTAATTTCATTAGACGAATCATTTGCTAAGTTAATATATGTTTTGACACCTTGTTGACTTTCCGCTGGTGAGGGTAGGAATAGAATTCTCGACTTGACCCAGTGTTGAGCCCTAGCTTGTTCCCTTAACCATAGATAATCTAAAAATTATCGGCTAATCATCCGCGGATCTCATTATTTGGGATTTTAAATTTGCGGAGATCGAGAAATGATAGAGTTACTTATGATTTTAGATGCTAAGCGTGGAGTAGATGGTTCTCTTTAGAGCCCATCGAAGGTACTTATGGCTTTTTGTTCCCACAAAATTGTTTCACCCCATATCTGTTTAATAAATAATTAGAGATGTTGAGTTTTTGGCGATAGTTAGTTCTTTATCTTTTTAAAAGAATCTTTGTTTTAAAAATTGGGTACACATCAAGGACTCGTAATAAATAAAGTAATAAGTAATAAATAAAGTTATGAGCTGCGGTTCGAGATCGGACCCTTGGATCTTTAGCCAGGATTGAGTGAGGTCTTGGTCTAACCCACTGGGATCCTTATTTCATGAAGCCTATAGTCTTGGAATTACCCCGTGAAGCTCCGTGGTTCATAGCTCATATAAGTAAAAAGTATAAGTGCAAAAAAAAATAATAATAATAAAAAAAAAGTGAAAAAAAATGATGAAAAAAAATTGATGAAAAAATGAAAGAACCAAAAATATAAGTGAATAAAAATTCCTTGATGTGGACCTCATTTTTGAGAAAATGGTTTTTGAGAGAAGATGGATAACTAATTAGCGACTTAGCTTTATATCTTTATCGGAATAAAAATTATCGAAACGAGAAAATTGAAGAAATTCATTTCTCACAAAAATAAAAAAATCTAGAGGAAAATAGGAAAATGGGAGCAAAAGGTAATTACACAATTAACTTCCATGGGTAGTGTTAGCATCTAGAATCATATTTAACAATGATTTCGATTTTATGCTTAGTTTGGGGACTTGTGAAAAATCAGGGACGATGTATTCTATCCGTATGGTCACTCCTCGCTGAGTTGTGTTTCCTACTCCGTGATCCTAAAAATGTCTTTTGAAAAATGTTGGAGTTATTGATCGACATGAAATTTCAACAAACCGTCACTCATAATTGGAATGTGCTTAAACGTAATATCTATATGAGAAATGAAAGGTAAACGGGCGCTTAGAAATAAGGGTTTATTAATCTCTTTTGAGGAATCTTTGCTACTTTTCATAGGTTTAGTAGAAAGTGATTGAAATCTTTGTTTTTAAAAGCGTGAGTTGATTACATTGCGTGAGGAACCGCAATCTTCTCGTCTGGGGTATTTTGGTATATGTGAAAACATATACCTTTTTCTTTATCAAAATCGGACCAAAAAGACCAAAAACTAACCCCTAAAGCCATAAATATTTGTGTTTTTGTGTTTATGTATGTGCAGTTAACGGATATTGTAAAATGGACAAAAAGAAAAGACAAAATCGGACAAAAACGAGCACGAGAATGGAAGGAGCACGAAGTTACGGGTCTAATGATAATTTTATTTGGAGCATCGAGGCAAGAGAAGAAAAATTTAAAGACCAAACGAAGAATTAATTAATTAAGAAGAAAAAGAAAAATAGAAGAAAGAAAAGAAAGAAAATGGATCAGCAAGAAAAGGAGCTTAAAGGAAAATTAAATGCAATACTTAACATTTAAGACTCTTTGTCTAGTGGGTGGGGACATGTTTGCTAATCAAGAGGTCAAGGGATCAAATCCCACTAATGACATAATTGTTAGAATTATTTTTTTCATCACAAGTCTTGTCCAAACCCACCTGCTGTTCGAAGCCCATCTCAGTTCAAGCCCAAGATGCAAAATTAACAACTCCATCGAGGCCCATCCCAAGCCCAGATGCGTCCAAGTAATCCAAGCCCAGCCAATTCAAATCTGCTGCTATAATGCTTAAAGTGAAATGAACTTGGGGAGCAAGTTTTGTGAGGGGATTTTTGTGCCAAGATTAAATAGTTTAGGGGCTTTTATGAAAATTTGTAAAACCCTAGTAGGGGCCATAGTGTAACTTGTGGGTTTATAAAAACCCACCTCCTCACCTCATTTTAATCATCTTTTTATTAATATTTTGTACCCAAACTCTTGTATTTTATTTTTATGCTCTTTAGTTTTATAAAAGTTTTATTTATTTCTTGCATCTCTTTATTCTTCTCATCTCTTAATCTTTTTTATTTCCTTTTATTTTTATTAAAACTTTTTATAAAAATATATCATGAAGAGTTGAGTTATAGTAAGATTGTGTGAGTGTATTTTATACGCTCCGTGCTCCGTGCACACGCTCAATATATCATATTTATATTTTTATAAAAGTTTAGTTTTTTTTTTATTGCTTATTTTTATTAAAGTTCACTTTTTTTCTTGTTTTATTTAGCTCTAAAATAGTAAAAGTCTCTAAAAATCTTGTCTTTTTTACAAAAAATCCAAAAATATATTTTATTTTCACATAAATTTTCGTATTTTTCTGAGTTGTTTTAGTATTTTTAAAAAATCAAAAACAGTTTCTTTTTATTTTTCTTTAAAAAACGGTCTCATATTTTATTTTTAAAAAATAGTAAAAAACTTAAAAATAATATTTTTAAACTTTCTGGTAGCTTTTCATAGTTTTCTTAAGATAGTGTGAATTTTTCATTTTTTTTTTTTTTTGAACTAATTTATTTTGATTTATTGGCTATTTTAAACATTAAAATCGAAAAAAAAAAATACTTATTTAATTCCGAAAATTCTAAAACTTTTTGTGTGAGTTTCTATCTATTTTATTACGTTTATAAAAAAAAATTGGAATTTTCGGAGTTCATTTAATATTTCTCCTTGATTTATTTCCTTTCCTTTATTAAAAAAAAATCCGAAATTATTTTCTTTTGTTTTTAATTAGTTTTTTTGTATTTTGAAAAAAAAATTAATTAAATTTTTTTTTTTTGGTTCACTATTTTATTTATTTCCTATTTGTTTAGTTATTTAATACTTTCTTTCCTTTTCTTGTTTAAAAAAAAATCTTATATTTTAAATCTTTGACCTTAATACTCAAATTAGTTTTTGTGGAAACATATCTCCTTGAGAGAGTTTGGTGGTTAAGATTTGATTTATTAATATTATTTTATCTTTTATTTTAGCTTTTTATTATAAAAATCTCATATTTATATATTTGTGCTAACCCTTAAAGTTTTGATTTTGTTTGTGTAATCCGATCCTACCTCATAGTGGAGCTTACGGTCTTATAAGCTTAAAAATCATTAAAGTTTACAATTTTAATAACTTTTATTAAGTTATTTAGTTAATAAAGCTTAAAACTGTATTCAACTAATTAGCATAATTAAAGTTAATAAGGAAATAAACTTTAATAATTTATTTAGTTTATAGAGATTCGTGGTATTTATCTCAGTATAAATCACCGGGTTTTATTCTCTTACCTTTTGAACCTTAGATTCTTAGTTTACCGTTACGTTTAATTATTCGTATTATGCTTGTTAAATCTTTTTAGTATCATACTCTTAGCTTAATATTTATCGTCACTAGTTGTAGTTTGTCATTTAAATTTTAGTTTAAACTTTAATTAGTTAAATTAGTTTTTAAAAAATCACTTAAAAGAAAAATCCTAAAACATAAAAACCAATTTAGATTTTAATTCAAAAAAATTAAATCAAATATATATATATATATATATACGTATATATATATATACGTATATATATATATATATATATTCCGCCTTTTTCTAAAATTATCTTTTATCATTTAGAGTGTAGGAAAAATAAATTTGCATTCCTAAAGTTAAATTTGCAAAATTTGTTTTAAATCAGTTTTAAATTCCGTAGTTACGTTTTTAGAATAAAATTGCATTTAGGATAAATGTAGGTAGCTTTCCTTAGTTTACATGCTTAGTTTGAATTAAGTGTTATTTACGTGCTTTAATTTCCTTTCCGTTATTTAATTTGAATCTAGAACGTAATTAAAAATCAAAGATCCAAAACATCGAGCATTTTAATAACAAACCAATAACGACGTTGCTCATTCACACCTCGTTGGGAAACGACTCGATTTCTAATCCATTATCACTATCACTCACGGGATTTGATTCACTATCCTTTTTCCTAAACGGATTTTAAATCATTCCTTGTGTTTATTTTTGATATCGATATTGTGGTTTTATCCATACACACATACCCCTAAACCTACACGAATCACTGTTCCAAGCATATAACTGGAGACCGGTCGCGGCTCATGAACTTCGTGAGCAAATTCATCGGGACAGTTAGATTCGGGAATGATCATTTCGGTGCAATTATGGGTTATGGAGATTATGTTTTTGGTGATAGTGTTATTTCCAGGGTATACTATGTAGAAGGTCTTGGTCATAATTTGTTCTCTGTTGGTCAATTATGTGATTCTGATCTAAAAGTGGCTTTTAGAAAACATACTTGCTTCATTAGAGATCTTGATGGTGTGGAATTATTAAGAGGTACTCAAGGTTCGAATCTATACATTATCTCTATCGATGATATGATGAAGTCTTCTCCAATCTGCTTGCTGTCAAAGGCTTCTAAAACAAAGTCTTGGTTATGGCATCGTCGTCTCAATCACTTGAACTTCGGCACCATAAACAACCTTTCCAGAAAGGATCTTGTTAGAGGCTTACCCAGATTAAAGTATGAAAAAGATCATATTTGGTCAGCTTGCCAATTGGGAAAAAGCACTAAATATGCCCACAAACCAAAACCCACAAACTCAGTAATGGAAGTTCTTCATACCCTTCATATGGATCATGTCCCAATGAGAGTGCAATCTATTAATGGGAAGAGATATGTGTTAGTAGTGGTCGATGACTACTCCCAATTCACTTGGGTTAAGTTTCTGAGGACAAAGGACGAAACTCCCGATGTCACCATTAAACTCATTAAACAACTCCAGATTCGTCTTAACAAAACGGTCCGAATCGTCCGAACGGACAATGGAACGGAGTTTGTCAATAAAGTACTCAATGAATTTTATGAAAATTTTGGAATCAGTCCTCAAAGAAGTGTTCCTCGAACTCCTCAACAAAACGGTGAAGTCGAAAGATGAAATCGAACTCTTGTAGAAGCTGCAAGGACAATGTTGATTTACTCAAAGGTTCCAATGTTTCTATGTGGGAAGCTATTGCCACGCTTGTTACACTCAAAATCGATCTCTAATTCATACTTCTCATGGAATGACTCCTTATGAACTTGTCCACAATTGAAAACCTGATCTATCATTCCTTCGTGTGTTTGGTGCTTTATGTTATCCAACTAACGATGGTCAAGATTTGGGAAAACTGAAAGCTAAAGCAGATATTGGAGTGTTTGTTGGATATGCACCAAACAGAAAAGGTTACCGAATCTACAACAAGAGAACCCGAAATATCATGAAAACAATTCACGTTACGTTTGATGAGTGACCATCGAATGGCTCTGGACAATCCATTCAGGACCCGACTTCAAAATGTCCAATTGGTTCATCCCTTGTACCAAATTCTTCCGAAACTCCATAATGTACCTCCATCGAAGATGATTTAAAGAAATTGGTTGATCCCATGTTTGATGAACATTGTGAGCCAAGTGCTAATGAACTGTCAATTCCTACAACAGAGGCTGCTCATATCCCTGTGAATGATGTCAATCCTTGAGTCTCAATATCATTAAGTCAAGAAGCCGCTGCGATCACCCGTCTCATCAACAAATCATCAATCTTCAAATGCACATCATGGAAATGTTTCTGGTATCAATGATGAAGTTAACCTTGCTACCTCCGAAGATGCTCCATTTGAAAACATATTCACTCCTGAATCATCATCAGAACCATCTTCTTCATGAGACATTAACTCGCTACTTCAGCCTCAACAACCACATGAACACCTCAAAAATGGACTCACGATCATCCATTAGACAACATCATTGGAAATCCCTCTCGTCCAGTTTCCGCACGGAAACAACTTGCAACAGATGCCTTATGGTGCTTATTCAACTCCGTACTATCTAAGATCGAACCAAAAGATGTTAAAACCGCCATGGATGAAGACAGCTGGTTCAATGCTATGCAAGAAGAAATTCATGAGTTTGATCGACTTGATGTATGGGAATTAGTACCTGCTCCAGATTGTGCTATGATCATTTCTCTAAAATGGATCTTCAAAGTGAAACTTGATGAGCTTGGTGATGTTGATAATGCTACACGCGTCGTTCGGGGTCAAGGAAACTTCCTTTTCTTCGAGCAAGTTTTATAACACCCTAGGCAGTGAACCTAATTGTTGTAGTGTAGTAATTAGGGTAAGCCACGGGTATTGATATCGTTCTCTAGGGGAATAGGAATGCTAGTGAGAAGTTACTACGCTAAGGTTGAGGTTGAGGAAGATTATTTTTGTATTTTTATATTTTATGAAATTGAAAGGTACGAATCTCGGGTATTGGATTGGGGGTTGGTATTTCTACCGATTACTCTACTATTATCTAATTATCTAAACTAAGGTTGTGGAGTCTATGTCTAATTTATGTGTATTTCATATGATAGTTTAAATATATGTTTACTTAGGTTTTACTACTCCTTAATTATCTCCTATTGATGGTTGAGTTGTCACGTCCTTATTCCTAGTTGCATTGTGTGTCTAAAGTTGTAGGTGTGCTTCTCCCAACTCTTTGAACTTACCAAAGGGTCTCATCTACAAAACCCACTAGGGATGATAAACTCTTACTCTAAGGCACTATTCGGATGGTTTAGCCTACAACTACTCAGGTAATCATATTCTAAGGTTCACAAAGATGAATCAAGCATTAAGTACACAACAATGACCTATTGCACTACTAGATCATTAATCAACTAAGATAAGAAACAACCAATCAATATTCAATAATTAAGTTTCATACTTCCTAAGCAAACACACAAATAAATTAGCCGAACATGGAGAACATGCAAGCATACACACAAATAATCAAAGACATAATTGAATTGATGAATTAAATACTTATCTTGATGTAAAATAGGGTTTAGAACCCTAAAATCTGTACATGGACCCTTAGGTTTGGTTTTAGGTTTTACCCAAAACCTCCTAAAACTGAAAAATTCGGATTCTATATATAAGATTACATATGCTACGCCACCTTATACCTGCGGATCAATGGCCGTAGTCAGCCACATTAGGGTTTCGTCTTGGCCATGTTAACCTTGACGGTGTCACCTTATGCCTGTGACGCTGCCCTTCACCGATGCCACTGTCACATCTAGGCCGTCTAAGTTGTGACGGTCTACTCCTTTAAAGCCCGACGCCGTCTCTTGAAAATACGAGTTTTTCTTCAATCATAAAATCCTACGACGGCCGCATATAAAGGACGCCAGTCGCCTCTATTTTCAGAAATTTTGAGTGTCTCGATTTGACTTTGGCCATCTTCGTATATTCGCGCTTTTCGGTCCAAATAAGTGCCATTCCAGATTTTGCCTTCAAGAGACCTAAAAGTGAAAAGGAACGATATTGCAATAACGGATAAAAGTGATCAATAAGGGCTAAAACGACCCCTCAAAATGGTACCTTTTAAAACCTTATCAGATGTGTTAAAGAACAAGGCTCGATTGGTTGCTAAAGGATATCGTCAAGAGGAGGGTATTGACTTTGAGGAATCGTTTGCTCCTGTTGCTCGTATTGAGGCAATCAGAATCTTCTTGGCTAATGCTGCTAGTAAGAACATGGTAGTCTATCGATGGACGTAAAGACAACATTTCTGAACGGAGATCTTAAAGAAGTCGTCTATGTCAGCCAACCTGAAGGCTTTGTGAATCCCGAAATACCCTACTCACGTTTATCGTTTGAAGAAGGCTCTTTATGGTTTAAAGCAAGCTCCAAGGGCATGGTATGATACGCTATCAAAGTTCCTTCTATCTACCGGATTCAGCAAAGGAGCATTTGATCCTACATTGTTCACCAAGAAGTCAGGCAAACATTTAATTCACATTCAAATTTATGTTGATGATATCATCTTTGCCTCGACTGACCCCAATGAGTGTGACCGTTTTTCAAATGAAATTAGTTCAAAATTTCAAATGTCAATGATGGGACAAATGTCATTTTTCTTGGGTTTACAAATTTCACAAAGTCCCTTGAGACATTTTCTTTGCTAAATCAATCTAAATATGCAAATGAGATTTTAAAGAAATTTGGATTTGATTCAAGTGACCTCGTTGACACTCCCATGATTGAACGAACTAAACTAGATGAGGACCACTCAGGAATCATGGTAGACCAAACGAAATATCGTAGTATGATTGGATCCCTGATGTACCTCACAGCTAGTAGACGGACATCTTGTTATTTGTTTGCATGTGTGCTAGATACCGTGCTAAGCCTACCAAAAGCACCTTGAAGCGGTTAAGAACGGGTCTTCGGTACCTCCAAGGAACCATAAACATGGGACTTTGGTACCGAAAGACACCCGGTATGTCACTAACGATATGCAGTCATGCAGATCATGCAGGGTGTCAAGATACTCGTCGGCACGTACTGAGGTGCTCGCTTTTGGGTGATAAGCTTGTGAGCTGGTCGTCAAAGAATCGAATGAGTACTTCTATTTCCTCTACAGAGGTGGAATACATAGCCATGTCATCTTGTTGTGCTCAAATCCTTTGGATGAGATCTCAATTAATGACTATGGCTTTGTATTCAACAAAATCCCTCTGGACTGTGATAATAAAAGTGCTATTGCTCTTTCATGAAATAACATTCAACACTCAAGAGCTAAGCATATCGACATTCGACATCATTTCATCAGGGAACAAGTGAAAAAAGGTGTGGTGGAACTCTATTTTGTAAGGACTGAATACCGGTTAGCGTACATCTTCACCAAAGCTCTTGCAAGAGAAAGTTTTGAGTTTATTCTTCCACGACTTGGCTTGAAAAGCCTTCAACCAGAAACACTCAAATGTCTTCAGGAGGAAGACGAGGAGTAAAGGTCTATCTTTATCTATCTCTTGTATATATCTATTCGAAAAACAAAATATAAAATTATAAAATCTGAAAAAAAAAATCTGAAAATTTCGAAAATTCTTCAAAAAATATTGTCAATTTTTCATGTTTTTCTCGGTTCGATAATATCTACGGTCTTTGTGCTGTCATTCAAAGAATGACACGGGACTTTAGATGTTGTTTAAATTTTATAAAAAATTGGGAGAAAGAGAAACTATGGTATATTGTCATTTCAGACAGTAACCCGCTTTTCAAAGAAAGAACAGAGCCATGCTTTATCATGTTTTCAAGTTCCATGCTCTGATTCTATAAACATTTATCTGCTGAAAACTAATTGTTTTGAAAAATAACTCGGACTCTATTTTTGATAATCATCTGGACTTATTTGTCAAAATATCTATCTCTCAATCAACAACCTATGTCATTGATTGAGGGGGAGAATGATTTCAATTAAATTAAAATGTTTTTTTTCATTCAATTGTTTTCAAAAGTTAATCATGCATGTTTATTCAATGGAGTTTAAAGTCTCAAAATCCGATCCTTATCAGTTAAAACGTCTTCATAATCAAGTCACAATTCTCCTTAAAAGCTTTCAAAATCAATTTAAATCCACAAGAAATCACAATTCTCAATTGATTTGAGAATTGTGATCGGGGGAGAATTTGTGATTTAAATTGGATTTATACTGATAAATCGGTAAATGGTTTTATAAGGATGTACAAGCTCTCCTTCCCACATGTGCCAAACGATTTTAAGAAATTCATGCACATGTTGAGGGGGAGCATCTATCTTAAACCACAATGATTTGAAACATGATCATTTATCTCAATGTGCAGGTTTCCTCTAGTATGTGCAAAACTCTTTTCAAACCTCGAGGCACATATTGAGGGGGAGCAAAATCATGAAAACCTCATCCTTCCCCAAAATGCTTTATCTACTTGATTTGATTAGGGAAGTGATATTGATATCTTTTAGAAAATGGTAATTAAAGAAGTTAATTCTTTCTCTTGCCTCCGTGTGCAAAAACAATTTCAAATACTTGATGCACATGTTGAGGGGGAGTTCTTGTTCTAAATATATCAAAAACAATTTAGGTACAAAATGCTTTGATAATATATCATAAGTATCTGGATTGATTTTCAAACGGTTTTCAATTGGTTCCAATGGCAGATGAACAATACCAAATAGACCGACCAACTTTACTTTATGTATGGTGATATAAGGATGATAAGGTTAGGTATGTGTTCCCATGATCCGCTGAACTGAGGGATCTACCGTGGACTATCCACTAGTTAAGTGTAGAGTTCTTAGGTATGATGATAAAAGGAGAAAAATGAGATATGAGAAGAGTGCGGACTGAGACTGAGCTAGTACTGGAATAAACCCAACAAGGTTCTAGCTATGAAGTCTTGGTAAGTACTGAAGGGGTTGAAGAATTAAAAAGAATTGAATGAGAAAAGGGTGAAAACAAATAGCCCTCCATTTATTCTACCTTAGGGCAGAAACCGGGTTTAATTCATATGCTACTGATGGTTACCAAGGTAACATCGGTATTGAAGACAAGACGTCATGGACCCAGTGACGCACTACACTTCAACTTTCCAAACCACTCAAGTTCCTCTTAAAAGGACTTGTTTCATTCTCACGGGGAACCGACATTATCTATCGACTTTCTCTTAGAGATTGTTGATATTGAAGAAGGAGACCCTCTCCCTAGTCTCTGATATATGATCCAAATATGCACAAAATTGAGTCTAGAGCCACAAGATCATCAATAAGTCTCATTAGGACACTTTCAAATGAAGACTCTCTGTTTCACACAATGTGGAAAGAGAGATTATATCTTGAGTCCTACGCATTATCCTTGTGGTATTGCGTAACATCCGAGTGATATGCAAACATATTCACAATGAAGATGGAAAGCCTTCTTGAGCCAACATCATACAAGCTCCTGGTAGGTGGCATGTGAGATCTATTTATTAGATCAACCATGTGACAATTGAACAGAAACAATGGGGCGATTCAATCTTTTGAATCAATCCTGGTTCAGATTATGGATTGACGGATACCTTTGAAAAACCGGTTGTTGTACTCAAAAAACTCTTTTCTTTAGCACATCGACCGTGTATGAATATTTCATATCAAAAGGTGTTTTATGATTGATAATTGATTTTCATTAAAATCTTCGTTGTATTGGAAAAACAATTTCTCTTGAGCAATACACGATTGTTTTTTCAAATCTCTTTTCATCAATCAGTGAATCTCTATTCGCTGGTTCACTCACTCCGTGTTGTCTTCTTTGAGATGTTCCAGTTTGAGAACAACTAGAGCAACTGCTAAACCCTCACAAGGAAATTCTTCGAATTATACCGATCACAGGCAGTACTTGTACTGATCAACGTGGAATCGTGGGCCGTGTACCTCAATTCAACGAAAGTGATCAAAGACACTTTTCGCGGCTTTATTGCTAAATGTTTTATGTAGGTACGCCCTAAGTTTGCAAACTGATCGTAATGAAGCGGTCAATCAATAGCCGCATGCTCACTCAACACATTCATCTCGAAAGAAATCATGATTAGTGCATCAATGACTCTGATATTTTTACTCCATGCTTCTGCTACACTGTTGCCAATATCATGAATCAACGAAAGCTTCCGTTACTCTGATGAGAAGATATCATGATCCAGAATGTGAGCATGTCGGTCCATAAGTCACATCACCACCATGGAAGAGTTAGAGATGTATTATTGATGATGATCTCAAAGCTAGCTCAAAACTCATTATCACGTGGATCAGTAAAAGACCTCCACTTAGATTATCCAAACATGCCATGTGAAGAATCAATGATTACGAGCTTCGGAGCAAAGTACTACATCAAGAATGCAAGAACAATTTTTAATGTAATATCTGTTTGTATTCAATGTAATTTTAGTATATGATTGAGGTGAGCTCCCTTAGGGGGAGATTGTTAGGAATTAGAAATTCCAGGTATTAAAGAGTCGGCCACCTCAAGTATATGTAATCGTTAGAAAGATCGTAGTCATAGTTCTTTTAAGCTAAGTAGTATTTAGTTAAGTAACACCGTGGAGGACGGACGGGTCTTTACCCACTGTATGCCTGATCCACAGCCCGTTGTGTGGCGTTTTATTGTAAGACTATAAATACTCTCTACCTTCCAAGGTAGAGAGTTGGAGCTCATAATAAGATTTTTCTTTCTCTCACTAAAGTTTCCAAACCTCTAACTTTCTCTCTCTAAAACATATTAAACGCCTACTTGTGCTTATGGTTTAGTGTGATTGTGAAATCCAATAGCTTACAATCAAACAAGCACAAAAGCTATTTGAGATAAACAAATAATCAAGTAATGTAAAGAAGACAATTTATCATATAGCATAGCATACGAAAGTTCTTTTCATCGCTTTGTGTTAAATATAAACATGTATAACAAGCTTGATTAGTTTCTTTTATATTTATAAATATGATCAAAACCTTAATTTCAAAAGAGGACACATTGTTATTCAAAAATGAAAACATCCATCTCCAATTAGATCAAAATTTTGTGCAAAAGTTATGAACGAAAAATGACTTTCTATTATAAATCAATTATTCTGTAAATTTTGAATCAGTTTATGAAATCATTTTTAAATGAAAGTAGACTCAAATACCTTTAAAATGATAGGTGGCACGACTTCTAACGACTTACGGTTAATTAGTTATGAATTTTTGAAATTCAGACAAAAACTGTCTTCTGCACCACGGATCCCACGAATCCCTTGCTTGAGGGATCCGTCCAGGTGTAACTGAGGGATCCACGGATCGGAATTACAAAATGCATGTTTTGACCCTCGAAAAGGTTTAACATTTGTAGACTTTTTAGTGAAGTTATATTCTCCATTTTTACCTTTATTCAAGCTTGATTAACAAGATATCTAACAACAAAACTTCAAAGAAAATAAAATCAACAAAATACTTTTCATATTATGCTTGACTTCACCAAAAATATAATACAAGGACCTTACTCGTTTTGAAAACCCTTTTTTTAAAACTAGAGCCAACCCGCTCTAATACCAATTGTGAAAACGTAGAGGGGGTGAATACGTTTCCGTTTCAAACTTAAAACTTTTGTATCAAGTATAGTATAAACCATTGCATTTGCTAATCTCGACGCGAGGATGAATTTAACGCATTACGTCATGTAAGGCCAACCCCTTAATATTACATAAGATTTCGCAAGATTAATGGTTCATTATAAATCAAGTTTCAGCATTAGTAGTCCAGTTACTTTTTCTTGATCAAGCGTGTCATAATATGTAAAGTGTTAAATATAGTTTATGACTATATGAAAGACCAAGTATGCATCACAAACATAGACATCAACCACATAGAAAATAAACAATGTAATGCAAGAATAAATGTAAAGCGATAAGTAAAAGGATAGACAAACCAACACGAGAATTTATAGTGGTTCAGCTACAAGGACACCATCCTTGCCCTGCTCCACTCCCCGAGTCACCTACTCGAGAGTTCGTAATCACTACATGACACCAACTCGCCTACTCTTTTTCCGGTACTAGGCTAACCACCGGGTTCTTTCACACCAAGGTGAACCACACCTACCACAATGTCGCCTACCCTTTATCCGGTACTAGGATAAGTACCGAGTTCCATTACAATAGAGGAACTACTACCCAACACAACACCTATACCCCAAAGGAGACAAACTCCTTTTTACAACACCTTCAAGTATATCAATATCCTTGGATCCAATACTACTCTATCTTGTACATCGAAACACACCATATCGAATGTACACCCTAGGCATCTTTCACTAATGCCATTGACATGATCCTTCAACACCTTTCACTAATTCCTTTAACACGGATCTTCGGCACTCATCACTAATGCCTTTAACACATCTATGACACCCGTTATGTTTTGTGGTCTAATATAACAAACCTTGTGTTTTATGGCACAAACACATAAACCATCTAGTCTAGTCATAGATACAAGAATATGATACTAGACAATATCCAAGACAATGTGTCTAATGGATATGAAATCCTAAACTAAACATCAAGAATACAAAGCATGATGTAGTTAGTCTTCTATGAATGAAGATGAAAATTTTCCCAAGCTTGTTGTAGAAGATTTTCATGTGCTTGTATGCTTGTGATGGGTGATCACTTCAGTAGGTAAGGAAGCAAGATCTCTAAGCTTGCTTTGGAGGATCACTTTGGGAGTATGCTTACAACAAATGAAATTTAGAAGCATTATGATCATATGAGATGAGGGTGGTTTACATGTTTTCTAATGATCTAAATATCCTAGAAATGGTAGAGAGAAACTATGTGTGAAGGTGAGAAGAAATGGTAAGAAGTGACTTGCTATTTATAGGCAAAAAGACCAAAACCATGTTCTGCCCCAAGGATCCCTTCTGGAGGGATCCGGCCCTTGTAATTCTAGGGATCCGTGGGCACTTTGAGGGATCCGTAAGAAGCTCCCTTTTTCCCATGGGTTTTTGGGTCATGGGTCATGGGTTTTGGGTTGGTCCATGGGTATTTCATTAGATACAATATATCTAATAGATGCAATGCATCTAGTCAAATGGGTATGGGTCTTGGTTCTTGGGTCATGGGTTTTACCAAACACATTTACTTATGTTTACTTAAGTTTTTTATAAACTATTTAACTAAACATGTTTAATGGTTTGTTAGGGGTTTGATCATAACGCAACATAACAAACATGTACGAACCTGTGTTGTAGCATACAAGGACTTGAGTCGTCGAGAGGTGTTGAGAGTCTGTTGAGACAAAATATAATTACAAGTAATTTATACATTTTACGTTATGTATTACAAGTTACATGTTTGTCATCAACAAAACAAATGAGAATGTATAGATTAAATATCGTAATATTTGCACTAACAACTTTGATAAAACTTAAAGGACTTAATCCGAAATAAAATACATAAGCCCCGTCTGATAAACATATGTCCTCTCACTTCTGTAGATCCCTCAAGGAAGGAGTGATCTTTCGTTGTCTCTTGTTTCCATCTGTTTGTGTTTGCTTTGCTGTGAATTAAGGTACAGATATTCTAACCTTGTATCTTAAGGTTTCTCATGATTCGTATACTTCCATTGATATTAGGCATGAAGGTTCCATGTTCGTGTCATTGATGCACCAATGGCATGACTCTAGTGTGTACGAGTGATGTTACACATTGTCCCCTTTCTGTTATATGATTATGAGCTCAAGATATATGATTGGCCACTATATTTCTGCGAGGGCGTATGGATGCATCCTAGATTTGTTCTGTTATCTGATATGTTATGATATGATTTATCTAGTGAATGATGTCGTGCGCAATACACGTCTTCACATTCTGGGAGCTGATTACTCCATGGTTACTATTGGTTACTACTGGCTACTATGGTTATTATGATATGATATGGTTTGTTTTGTTGGCTCGTGGTGGCTTACTGACTTTTCCTTTTACCCTACTCTATACCTTTAATACAGTATATATTGTCTAACATTCCTTATTTCGTTCTCAGTTCATCTTCATTGTTATTGTATTATTATATCTGTTCACTGGGCTTTTTAAGCTCAGCCACTCTTTCTATTCCCGCGGCAGGTATCTAAGCTAAGAGCTTGGGATTATGTTTGGGTTAAGAGATGAGCTTATATGGAGACCATGCCTAGTCATCTTAGATTCCAATTGATTATGTTTTGACATTATTAGACATATTATTGTTATTTCTATTTTGGAGTTTTCATTTCATTAAATTATGTATTGTTAAGTCGTATTGACTTGATTTTCCTTTTTTTATTTATTTAAGACTTCCGCTGTTTAGTTTATGTTCATTGTGTATGCTTTGATATGACACCATACTGTGATACTTTTACCCTTATCGGGTTGGGGTGTTACAATTATGGTATCAGAGCCCTGGTTTACGACTTGTAGTCAGGACCTATGACATATGGACCCTAGGATTTGACCCTTAGAGCTTAGGTTTTGAATTGTGAGGTTATGGGCAGACTTTAGGTTTCATTCTCGTCATTTTTGTTCATGCTTTTCATCTTGTTTTATGACCTTTGCTAATTGTTTTAATAATCATTCAGATGGTGACTACACGCGGAAATGGTGAGGCTAATGGGGATGGTACCCCTAAATTTGAAGCGATGATAGCTGAGGCTTTTGCTAATGCCCTTCCAAATATCACCGTTGAATTGGTAACCACTATCACCAATAATATCAGAAATTTTGCTAGCTCTTCAGGTGGAGGTGGTGGTGGTGGTGCCAATCCACCTACTCCAATTCATGTTTGGATCGAGCGTTTTAATAAGCTCAAGCCTATTCCTTTTAGATCGGCTGGTACTCCTACTGAAGCTGAAGACTGGATAACACATATGGAGAAATTGTTTGCTGTTTTGGGTTGTGCAGATAAGTTCAAGACTAGGCTTGCTACATTTAAGCTGGAGGGTGACACACTCAACTGGTGGAAAGCATACCTCCTAGCTAAGGAGGAGAACTTCATTGATACCTGCTCATGGAATGCCTTCCGTGAGATATTTTACAAGAAGTACTTTCCGGATTCAAAACAGCAGTGATATGAGTGAGACTATACTACGATCTATCAATACGACCGGGAGAACTCTAATAAGTATATGCAGCGTTTCCTCTGTTTGGTTAGTATTGTTGGAGCAGTTGCAGGAGATGCTAGAAGACAGGCCCAACATTTTAAGTGGGGCTTGAAGAGATGGGTGTTGGATAGGCTGATTAAGAATGACTACGCAGATGTAGCAAAGGTGGCAGACGCGGCCCGCAATATTGAGTTGTTTCATGCTGACCGGGGTTTTGAAAAGAGAGGTAGGGACGACGACAGGGTTAATCATAGGGGTCGCCATGATCAGGAGTATGAGAACAGTGGTCGCCAGGACCGAGTTTAGGAGTCTAAAGGTTGTCAGGATCAAGGGTATGACTTGAGACATCAGGAGTCTCGGGATCAGGAGCAGCGGTGGAGTGGTAGATCAGGAGATGACCTTCGGGTCAGGACAACAGTGGTCAGCATCAGTACAGAGACCAGTCTTCTTGTGGTTCCCATTATGATCATTCTGCAACTTCTTCTACTCAAAGGAGGTCTACTGAGGCGTTACCTCCTCCTCCTAAGTGCACTGTTTGCGGAAAGCCCCATCCGGGTGACTGTCGCAAGGCGTCCAGAGCATGTTTCAGATGCGGGTCCATGGGGCATAAGATGTTGGACTGCCCAAAGAAGAGAGACAATGGGGGCGAAGAAAGACTAGCTCGTCAGTAGTTTCTTTCATTCCTTTTCCTTTGATACTGATGTTTGACGTTTATTTCCTTTTCTTTCCTTTGATACATTGGTGTGATGCTTCATTTGAATAAGATTCCTTAAATAAATTATGTTCTCTTTGAATGATTTCCGTTCAGTATAAATTCTATGTATGTTGGATGATTGTTTTCTTTTGGAAGATTTGACGAACTGTGGAAGACCTGATGTTATTGCCGACGTGTTTCAGTTCGATGGTACTTGCTATGTTCCGTTACGTTCCTTATATGTTCTATTTCTATAATTTTGAATTCGTTAGTATTGATTGTTTCATACCAACCCTAAGATGTAGAATGGACCGTTAGGTGGTTGATAGGATGATTTTCACGACTTGAGATAAAGTATGGTCATCATGAAGGTATACTCATATGATGCTGGTATTATGACTCGTGGCCAACGTGATAATACTTACATCATATGACGTACCCTCATTGTGATCATAGGATGTCTCGAGGAGTTCCTTAGAAGCTTAGAATTTTTGCACCTGATTAAGATTGACTGCGTTTAGAAAGACCTTAGGATCATTCTGCCTATACGTTTAATCTGCCTTCATCGTTTTGCGATTTGTTAAGTTGAAATTCTCGGCACGCATTCATCTGTCAAGAATTGTAGGATCCTTTGTTAAGTTTCTACCATTTGACCTTTGTTACCCTCATTTCGTTTGTAATCTGGTATGTCTCCATTGTTTTCATTCTTGTTCACTTCAATTTTCGAGGACGAAAAATTTTCTTTTAGAGGGGAAGAGTTGTAAAACCCTAAAAATCTAAAACATGTTAAAAGACCATTTTACCCCTCAGCTTAATAATTTGGAAATGCGTAAAATATGTCAAGCTCGTTAAATACGTTTTACATTTAACTTATATAAGTGTAATTATCAAAGGATACAAGATAATAAATATTATTTCGACTTATGTCTACTTATGAATAAAACTACATGGACTAAATAATATATATACTAACTACCAAATAATTAAGCTAAATTAAAACTAGCAAAATGACAATTAGGGAAACTAAATAAATCTTTGATAGCCTCCCCAAAATTTCGTCTATATCACACGCCATATTCCCCCCTTATCTCGCCCCATTTAGCACACTTTACCTTTGATTTGTAACCTACAATTTGTAAACATGACAACTAAATAAAAGGTTGGTTTGCTCTTCCCAAAACCCCCCATACTCGGCCATTAAACGCCCCAAGTCTCCCATATATTCTCCAAAACAAACTCATTCACATCTCATTTATATCCCATATTTTTCTCTCAAAATAACTCACCTAAAACCCTAAATTAAATTGACGGCAAACCCTTGTTTTCTCCATCTTTTCTAGTCGACACAAAGAAGGTTTAAAGGAGGGGTTACTTAGGCTTCGTAAAGCTGTTGTGATCTTGGGAATTTGATACAAAGGTTTCTTTTGTGATCGTGGTTTTGGGACTTGCTGCTGTCATGGGTTTACTTGCTCCTGTCGTGGGCTTCTTGGACAAAAAGGAGGCTGCTTAGTGATTTCTGGTCGTGGGTTATGATTGCTTAGCATGGGTCTTGTTTCCTTGATCTTGTTCTTCCCTCATTCTCGCTACTAGGGTAAAGTATTCACCTCGTTTCTACTACTTTTCCTTTGATTTATGTCGTGGGTTTTAAACATGTGTATACATAATTTATTATACCATCTTGTCACATAAAATAATAAGGATAAAAGGACTATGAACTCCATACTTTTGACATGATACTAACCAACAAATATGCATATGTCGACCCATATACATGCTCCTATATAATCTGTTTTGGCCTCCATTAACTCGACCATGTTTACGTTTTATTGATTTGTTGTCATGGAGTTTGGACTACCTTCGAACCTCATGTTCACGTCTTAATGGAGACACATAAAATGACCACTTTTGATCACATGAAAGTCATGGTTTTGATCTTGTACTTGTCGAATGAAAAAATGGAATAACTCTTGATAGAATCTGTTTTGACCTATAACATACTCGACACATACATGATGTTAATAACAAGTTAAAAGAGTCGTGTGATATACGTGTTCGTGTCTTGTAAAATTAATCGATAACAAGTTGTTTAAGGGTCTTGTTTGGTTATATATGGGGTGCATATAATTAAGTGTGGGGGAGGGGTATGTCACGACCTAAGGTGGTGTTCACAAGGGAATGTGTAATATTATTATAATCGAGCTTTGTTAGAATCACTCCTAAACTAGAATTCAAGTGTTAGTAATTAATATGTAATAATTAGCTTAATTATGGATTTTGTTAGTTATCATGCCAAGGCTTATGTAGAAAGCCCATGAGCCTTGGACCAAGCCCATAAGAAGGGAAGGATGCTAGTTGTATTGCCCTAGCTCCTTACCCTATAAATAATCCTTGTAAACCCTCACTTGAGGGTTGGTTGTTCATTTATATTCATATACTACGCGTAACTCTTCTCATATACCATACGTGTGTGTTTGTCTTTGTTCATCCGATCATCTTATCTTTCTTTCTTACATATTGCGGCTTGTGTTACAAATATGGGAACCTAACAGAGGTATCAATCACCAAATAGTTGGGTGAAAAGGTCTTGTTTTTGAAGTTTTAGTGTTGCGCGTAAGTTACGGTTTACAAACTTTTTCACGCATAAAAACTCATTTTCTACACTTTCCAATTCAAGATTCTTGTACTTTCAAGGTTTTTAGGTGTTAAAATTTCAGTTTTTGGCAAAAAGTTTCAAACTTTACGTATATTTCATTGGTTTTTAGCTTGATTTCAAACGTGTGTTCATTTCTACGCGTAAGGTGTTTATAAGCTTTGGATCATCAAGTTTCACACTTTTGTGTTATTTTGGTGATATTGAAGCTGTTTCATCACAAAAATTTGGTTTAGAATCACTTTGGGCAAAAGATTCGTTTTGGTTAAGTTTTACGCGTAACAAAACCCTAGAGTTACGCGTAAGAAATCCGTGGCTTGATCTTCAGTTTTCTTGGTTTACTCAGTGTTTTCTTGCTTGGATAAGCCAGAAAACACTTCGACTTTGGATATCGTTTAATCGTGATAGTGTAAAGGATATTTGGGCAAAACCCTAATTTTACGCATAAGCTCAAACTTATGCGTAGAAATCTTTACGCCTAAGATTTTTCTTACACCTAAGCCTTGTCTTACGCATAAGCTAATCCTACGCATAAGTTTTCTACGTCTAACTTTCAGTTTACGCCTAATCTTAGTGTTTCTCAATTCTTACGCGTAAGCTAATCCTACACGTAAACATTACTTTTACGCGTAAGTTTGTAGTTTTTTACGCCTAAGTATTACTTTGCCTAAACTTGGTTTCTACGCCTAAGGATACTTCATCAACAACATTTCATTCGACTACAAAGATCCATTTTACAACACAAGTTTTCAACATGTCTCAACCACCATACTCTAACTACTTTCCTTATACGTATACTCAACAACAACAACTTAGTCCACAACATCAACAATTCAATTAACAACAACAAATTTATCAACAATAATTTAATCAACAACATTATCCACAACAAGGAGCAATTCAACAACAAATGATTCAACCACCACCTAGTCTTCAAGTACAACCTTACACAAACGTTTACAATCAACATCCATCCAGGAATACTATAAAGGAACCGTCTTGGTTTACAAAGATGTGTGAAACTTTAAGTAGCCAGCAATCCATTCATGAGGCAGGATCACTTGATAGACCTCCAATGCTCACTCCCGGAAACTATGATCAATGGGTAATTAGGTTCTTTAGGTTTTGTGATCTAAAGAAGCCACATGGAAAGTTCTTAAAGAAGGTTATATTGGAAGGTCCATTTCAGATGCCTATTGTCGTTACACCCGGAGATCCTAATGTTGTTCCGCCAAGAGATGATCTCACAAACATTGAAGCTATTCGATCTTTCGGTGATGAACTTCTACTTTTCGAAGCTGATGAGCTAGCAATGCAATATATCCTTTTAGGATTACCCAATCCAATCATTTGAAGTGTTGATGCTCAAAAGACTGCAAAAGCAATGTGGAAACATATTCATCTTCTCATGGAAGGCACTGAACTCAATCAAGAGGATATGGAATCCAAAATTCACTTGGCCTATGAACACTTCATGATTGAACCAGGAGAGACATTAGAGTCTTATCACCATCGATTCTCAGACATCATCAATGATTTGGAAAAACACAACATCATCATGCCAAGAATTGCAATCAATACTAAGTTCCTAAGTAGTCTTGGTCCCGATTGGGAGAAGTATGTCATTTTCATCCGTCAAGCTAAGAATCTTCATCTTGCTACATACGGATTGTTGTACGACTATTTGAAGCCTCACCAAAAAGAAGTTGACAAAGAAAGGGCTATTCGTGGACTCCCGGCTCCACCATCACTTCCGGATAATCAACAACTTGCTTTGTGGGCTCAAACTAGTTATCCTCCTCAACCCGCTCCTCAACCAACTACAACAATTACATCATATGATCTGTCACAGCAACAATCTCAACAAACTCAATTGGTTCCATACAACAACAACAATGATCAAGCACTTTATAGTGAAGCTAATGAGGACTCCGATGCCTTCGATGCATTGCAACAAGGATTTGTTATGATTGCCAAAGCCTTCGGCCGATATACAAAAAAATCTAACAATCGCATTCGTTCCTCATCAAACACAAGGAATCAGGCTGTTATGAACAATGGACGTGTTGAAGTTCAGAATCGTGGTTATGGTCGTCAAATGGGAGGTGGTCAAGTGTTTAATGCTATGGGAAGGAATAACATGGTGCTCCACAACAACAGAGAGCTCAAGTGGTTGAACAGGGGACTGCTCAGAATGGGATAAATGGTCTTCGTTGCTACAACTGTAATGAGAAGGGTCACTTGGCTAATGCATGCCCAAAGCCGAGACTAGAGGCGCGCTTATCACAAGGAGGCTTTACTTTTGGCTCTTAAGGATGAAGCTAGTGGAACCCTCACAACCAAAAACGAGCTTTATGGCGGTCATGCACTGCATTCGGATGATGATATGGAGAACTTACAGGCTAATGCAGCAGTGATGTTGATGGCACAAATGCAAGCTCTCCACATGAGTGACACAAGTGATGTATGACACTTATGGCTTGTCTCGGTGCACCGAACAAACAATATTCATCACTAATCTAATATCTCGACCAACATCCGAATCCGACGAGGCTCAGAATGTTCAACATGAGCCATCCACATCTCATTCTGACGATTCTCAACTAGACCCCGTAGTTACATTTGATGATCAAGATGACCTTATGGTTACCTTTGATACTTAAATTGACTCTGTGGTCATACTTTAGGATCTGAATAGGGATCATGTTGTGACTCACGTTGAACACGCTGAACCTTTGCCTAATCCAGATGTTGATCTCTTACTTAAAGACCAACAATCCTGAATGGAAGAATGTTGTACACTAAATCAGCAATTACATAGTAAAAATTCATTGTTAACTAGGGATATTGAATGCTTAAAAAGGCAACTCAATTTTTTCAAAACTCAAGAAAAACGTGAATAAGGTTTTGAAGTCCCTTTTTCTAAATCACACCAAAACGAAAAATCGTTAGAACGACAGATACGTGATCTAGCCGCATGGAATAATACTTTGTTGTCTCAAATAGAACAACTTAAACATGATCATAAAAAACAACTTAACGCTCTTACTTAGGAAAATCAAAAAGCCAAAGCTGAGTTGTTAACATGATCATAAAAAACAACTTAACCTTCAACAATGATGTACCAAAGATCAATATCTTTTGACTTCACATACGTTTTGAATATATTTTTCCAATAAATAAAACCATTAGTTTCAAGTAGTGGAGGTCGTTGCATAGATTGCCCTTCTTTATAATTTTCAGAACCCATAGTGATCGAAAAGTTTTTAAAATACTATTTACTTTAAAACTTTTGTAAACTTAGCTCTGATACCAATTGTGGTAAACTAGAAGGGGAGGGTTGAATAGTTTTGCCAATTTTAACTTAGTTTCAAAAACTTTAGATTCGATGTTATGTGAAATCGTGTGGATGGAGAGAAAGTATAGATCTATAAGTAATGCAAGTAAAGAAAACAAGTAAAGCAAATGATGGAAATGACACAACCGATTTATAGTGGTTCGGCTACAAGGAAACCTTCCTTACCCTACTCCACTCCCCGAGTCACCTACTCGAGAGTTCAAGCACTATGTCAACAAACTCCTTCAACTCGGCGGAGAAGCCTTCACAACGTCGCTTACACTTTTTCCGGTACAAAGCTAAATACCGAGTCCTTAACATGGAGGACCAAACCAACACTACTATAACACAACAAATATGTGAAATATGAAATACAAGATCTTTGCTACAAAAATCTTGTGGAGGAACAAATCAATCAAGGACCCCTTGCTTGGATGACTTGTAGAAGCTCGTGATCTCGCCTTAGAAAAGGACCTATATGAGAACCATAACAAAATAAAGAAGAACTACTATCTATATCAAGAGATCTAAGGTTAGAATAATGTAAGAATATATGAGAGAGTTTGTAAGAAGAGGGGTGAGTTACAATGAATAAATGGCTCTCTATTTATAGGCAATTTCTTGCTACTGTTGCACGGATCCCACGGATCCCTTTCCTGAGGGATCCGTCTAGTGTAATCAGAGGGATCCGTGAGACACTCCTATTTACCAATGGGTTATGGGTTATGGGTTATGGGTTATGGGTTATGGGTCATGGGTCCTATACTTTGGACCATGGGTATCCAAGTAGATACAATGTATCTAGAAGATGCAATGCATCTAGTCAATGGGTTATGGGTTAACTCCATGGGTTATGGATATGCTCTATGGGTATGGGTCATGGTTTATGGTTTTATCCATCCTAATAAACTATTACAATAAATCAATTATTACAACAATTTATATTAAATGACTATATATGTAGATGTTTTACAAAAATAACATGTATCCTTATAATTTTACTTATGATAACATTATATTTGTTATCAAAAAAACACAAAGAGATCGCTAAATATTAATAAACGTTTTTACGATTTATTTGTATTAACAGGTCGGGCGTGCACAACCTGGTGATACGTTTTGGATACGTGTTATCAACGAGCTCATAGACTCAATTTTCAAGCACGCGACAAGGATATGTTAACAAGCAAGTGGTAAACGTAGAACCGTGATTGCAAAAAGTTCAACGCGTTCTACAAACGTTCAAAATGTGTGGAAAAAAGTGAGGAAAGTGAGTTGGATATCTTGAAACAGGCTAGACAAATGTACCGTGACGAGCATAACATAAAGTCGTTTAATAACGAGGAGGCGTGGGAAGTTTTGCATGCTCATAAAAAATGGGACTCCCCGGAAGTGCTTGATTTAACCGGCGATGTCCCAAGCCAAACAAACGAGGCATTATTCAGTCATAGAAAAAAACGCGCTTCGAAGAAACAAAAATCAGAGAGCACGACAAGTAGAGGGGGAGCGAGTACCAGAGGAACGAGCTCTTCAAGCCAATTCGGGAAGGCTATGACATCCGAGTATCGTATGAAACGGGAAACCGCCCAAAAGGCGTTTCGGGCGGCTAAAGAAAAAGATCAAACAATTCAAAGGTTGGAAGAGATGAACTTTCTGTTGATTAACACTTCCAACTTAGATGCAAAAACGGCGAGTTGGATCGACGCGGAAAAAGATAAATCATCAAAAAATATGGTTTGGAACCAAGCCATTAGATTTATTTGTATTTCGTAATTTCTTTATGTTGTAGTTTTCTTTATGTCGGTTTTTTTTATTTCATAACTTTTTTTTTAGTTGTAACGTTGTTTTTTTATTTTTTTATTTTTTTATTTTTTTAATTCGTATTGTAATGTTTAAGTTTTAATGTTATATTATTTATTAAATGAAGTATTAGTTTTAATTTAAGGGTTGAATTTGTAAATAGTTGAGTTATGGTTGAGTAATGATAAGGGGTGTTGTAACACCCCAAAATCGAGTCGGCGGAAAGGAGTCATGAAGGTGTTACATAGCTCAAAGTTCCAGTCATAAGCGACCTTTGATCACGAAATGCATGAGAAAAATGGGTCAACTATGAAAATAGTTGGTGAGTACACACATTTTAAATACTATGAAAGTCTTTTTAGAGGAAGAGTTATTTTCACAATAAAGTTAAGTCAAAGTTTTGAGAAAGGTCCAAAGGCAAAGGCTCTGTCAAACCATCCATTACAAATCCCGCCATACAAGACTTGCAACCTATGTTTTCACAAACCATTGCGAAGTACCGATAGCACAATTTATGGTCAGCACACGCGTGGTCTTATTAAATAATAATGCCTCACATATAATAAAGTTATGCACAAAGCCCAAAATAAATAATATGCATTCCGAGAGGGAAAAGAGAGGTTGCCCGACCTCAATAAGCGTATCCATATTACCTACTTCCCCACACAAGGAAGCCGATGAATGGTGCGTATATAAATGGAGTGCTGACGGCAAACCAATCGGGACTTACAATGTGAATGCACCGCATTTGTATGGATGTCCATCATAACAACTATTATATATTATCATATAGTGACTGCTCCGAACATGGGAGACTCGGAAGGAACTGCTCCGAACAGGGGAGACTTTAAGATGCTCCGAACATGGGAGACTTTACGTTGCTCCGAACATGAGAGACTTTAGGTCAAAGTCTGCTCTGAACAAGGAAGACTTTATCTTTGCTCTAAACATGGGAGACTTTACGCTACTCCGAACATGGGAGACTTTATTCCAAGGACGTACAGTCCATTAGGTTCAAACAAGTCATAAGTTCATAATTAAGTCCAAGAGTCTAAGTAACGTTCAAAAGCTCAAGTCAAGCAATGGTTACTTAACAAGCTAAACGGTTCAACCAATATGCCATATAATCTAAGGCGCGTTCATTTTATTATAGGTCGTCATTAAAACTCGTGGCTTTCCATTTTATTTTACCTCATCGTTTACTATTACTTATTATTAAGGTGAGTATTCACGAACCCCTTTTTAATAATTTTAATCATTTTGGGATGGGATGGATGAACCTAAATTTAAGCTATATTGTTTGCACTATATCATGAACTATTTGAACCATTTTGACATATTTTGAACTCGTTTGACTTGTCATGACTCTATAACTTGACTTGAGCTTTTGAACTTTACTTAGACTCTTGGACTTAATTATGAACTTATGACTTGTTTGAACCTAATGGACCGTACGTCCTTGGCATAAAGTCTCCCATGTTCGGAGTAGCGTAAAGTATCCCATGTTTAGAGCAGCATAAAGTCTTCCTTGTTCAGAGCAGACCTTGACCTAAAGTCTCTCATGTTCGGAGCAGCATAAAGTCTCCCATATTCGGAGCAGCTTAAAGTCTCCCTGTTCGGAGCAGTGCTGAGTCTCCCATGTTCGGAGCAGTCACTATGTGATAATATATAATAGTTGTCATGATGGACTGTCCATACAAGCAGTGCATTCGCATTGTAAGTCCCCGATTAGTTTTCCGTTCGCACTCCAATTTATAATGCACTGTCGCGTTAGATGCGGCCTTTGTGTGGGGCGGTGAGGTAATATGGATAAGCGCTATTAGAGGTCGGTCAACCTCTCTTTCCCCTGTCTACGGAATGCATATTATTTATTTTTGGGGTTTTGCCGCATAACTTTATTATATATGAGGCATTATTATTTAATATGACCACGTATGCTTGACCATAAATTGTGCTATCAGTTACGCAATGGTTTGTGAAAACATAGGTTGCAAGTCTTGCATGGGCGGGATTTGTACCTGGATGGTTTGACAGAGCCTTTGCATTTGGACCTTTCTCAAAAACTTTGGACTTAACTTTATTGTGAAAATATATATGAACTCTTCCTCTAAAAAGACTTTCATATTATTTAAAATGTGTGTACTCACCAACTATTTTCATAGTTGACCCGTTTTTCTCATGCATTTCAGGTGATCAAAGGTCATTTTCTATGACTGGAACTTTGAACTATGAAGTAACACCTTCATCAACTTCCGCTAGACGGATTTTGGGGTGTTACAGATTGGTATCAGAGCAAAAGGTTACAGAGAATGCCGAGTTTTCTAAAATAAAATCTGCAACTATAACCAAACTAAAGTTTTTATAAAACCCCAAACATGGTACGAGTTGATTAGCCCGAGCATTCCATCATCGTTCCTAAATTATGCATAGCCTGATCAACTATGCTTAATTCCGGAGGGATCATGGGATGAAGGGGGTAGTCACCTTAAATCATGTTTGGTTGGAGTTGGAGTCTAGATGAGGCGGAGTCTAAATAACCTGAGAATGCATTGGTCTATGTGTGTGCATCTGCCTTACTTGTTTTATGTATTTGTGACTATGCTGCTAGGCATTCTGTGTGCTAAGACTTTTTTCCTTTAAGACAATATATGAACTTGAACTTAAGTGCTTGACTTAATTTGATTGAACTATGTAGTTAGACATCTATCTTTAGCATTAATCATGCTTTGTTCCTGTCATACTTGCCTCGTTTTGTTACACTATATATTGATAAGGCTTAATGATTACTAAGTACTTTTTTCACGACATGCCTTGTCCTATTTTTTGTACGATAAGTCTTATTATATCTTTCGTTCCAATTACGTACTTACAGTCTATAGTCCTGCTAAATCTTCACCGACTATCGTTTTATATCCACCTTCGTATCAAGGCCCATACTTGCGACAGACCCCGAGGGTCGGAACCTCTGAACCCCTAGGAACGACTTACTAGGCATCGTTTTTCCATTCCTTACGACCATTGGAATCTACATACTATAATTCAGGACGACGTGATATCCGGATTTAGCGACAGTATTGGTTGAACTGTTCATGACGTTGTTTGTGATGATCCATGTGTTCTGAGTGTTATTCTAGTGTACTGTCGTTTTCCGTTCATATCTCTGGAACGTGTATTTTTTTAGGCTATTGACTACAATAGATTATATGGCGTATTGGTTGAACCGTTTAGCTTGTTAAGTTACCATTGCTTGCGTTTATCTAGCAAATATAGTATGAGTCACGTTTTGGTTTAGCATATTGGAAAACAAATATGGTTTGGCATGATGGACGATGAAATTGATGGAAATGAAATATAAGATATTTGAAATTTTTATGTTGGTTTGATGTATTGAAAACTTATATACACGTTAATATTTATGTTATGTTACCACGCATGCGGCATATCTTACATGTAAAATCCACATGGCATGCAAAGTGTATACGTAGTTGATAGTACAAGAACGTTTAATATCTTGTGCTTGACATTTTTTTAATATACAAGATATATATTCATGTTGTATGTAGTACACGTACATATATCTTGGGATGACACGTTTGGCAGGAAAGAGCAAAAAGAAGAATATGATTTTGTATTCCTATGATAAGATATTTGTTAGTTTATCATTTAGAGTGTATAGTTTGATCCCGGTAATTGCTAATGTTAAGCCTTTAAATTACGAAATTTGAAATTGAAAAACGTAAAAATATAATACTTAAAGTTAAAACTTATCAATATACTCTATATTAGTATATTAGGTGAGACGTAAGTCTATCAGAGTATTTAAACATCGTTAAAACTTAAAGACATAGGTTATAAACACGTAAGTCGTAAAATATGCTAGGTTTATATAAAAACGAAAAAATAATAGTAGTACATATAAAATATGAGTATATGAAAAATAAAATAAATAGAATACCTAGACTAACCGTAGTCTAGTGTTGGTTACGAGTTAAGCTTACGCGATTGAATTTACTTAATTACTTATAAAAACAATATTACTTAAAATTTAAATAATAATAAGTCAAAATAAATAGTCAAATTATAGTTTGAAATGTACGAGTTGCTACAGGTGTTTATTTTAGTTAAGATTAAAAAGTTAAAACTGATATGACACTGACGTAGCACTAACTTAAAGTTTAACTTAGAAGTATGATACCCTTTGCTCTTATAGTCATGTGTTTTAAGCATATATGATACATTAAAGCTCTCTTTTCATGTCTTATATACCACATAATATCTATACTACTTATAAAGCATGTAAACACTTCCCTCCTATTAATTTTTTAAGACTTCTTAAAATAGATTTTTAAGCAAATACAAGTAAATAAGCATCATTTACAAGTATTTGAAGCACAAATAAAACTACAAAAACACAATTCAACACATACAATTAATACATAATTTAATTAACCGCTTCACCTAAATATACAAACTCATAAAGCCAAAGGTACAATCATCATAAACACAAATTTTTAATATCAAATAGTAATCAATGTAACTAAAAGGTGTTGTGAAAAGAGAACATGGGCCCAAGACATTCTCAACGGGCAACAAGATATGTGTAATTCGTTTTATGGGCCTAAGCTATGTTCTAACCAAAAGTTATTTATAATAAAAATTGTCTGAAAGTCACTATCTGTATGTGTTGATGCATACATTAATTGTACTTGTGACAACTCGCACTCTTCCAGATATTCGTTTTTCACGGAATTATGTTTGTTTATCATTTACTGACTTTTCTAAGCCTGTTTGACAAGAAAACGAGAAAGCTGTCTCATGAAATGTGAAATTTGCACCTAACGCGTACCGGCACACCCGACGTTTTGATTTATTTTGATTTTTGGTATATGATAAAATAGTCAAATAAATACTCATTTTTATTGGAAAAATTATTCTGAATGCGATGGCGTAAGTCTCGTAATTTTTATCGAACGTCTACTCCTCCGAATGTGTCCCGAATCTAATATTTATAAAAGTTTACTGGAATTACGAGTTTGGTCCCTATAATATTTTCACTTATCTTACCTTACACTTTGGATATTGGCAAACATGGTCCCTCCTGGAGTATAAACCCCCTCTCTCTCTCTCTAACTCATTTTTCACAAATAACTTTCTCACTCTTAAATAAATCTCTCCTCTCTCTCTAAATTCCACCATAGGCGGCCACTGCTGCCACGCCACTGGCTCCCACCGGAAAAATACACCTCCCTATTGGAAGATAGATCTCGAGCTTGTGGTTACTTTCGTGTGTTGCACCATCAAACTCCCTCATTTCGCTCCAGTAGATCTCGAATCTAAGATTCGGAGTAGTGAGGGTATCATCTTAAAGGGTTGCATGTTTAGATCGGGTTTAGATCATGCTATATTCTTGGTTTCGGGTTGTTTGTGTGAATCACCACCATATCCGCCACCTCAAGCCGTCATAGCCACCACCGCTCCACCATCCTTTGTTTAGCAAAGCGAAGATTTAAAGGTCGTGTTTGATCGCGTTGTTCGCTCCACCCCTCGTCATCTTTGTCCTCTCTTCCTCTCTTTGGTTATGTGGGTATGTCGACACACCAAAATGTTCTACTAGTTTCGTTGATTTAAGTTTCTGAATGCAAATCAGTCGATTTAAGTTTTCGTGGAATTTATTTGGTTCAAAAAAATAAAAAAATAAAATAAAAAGGCTTTTGGATAACTGATGTCGTGTAGTATAAGTAGTGAATCGGATTTGATTTAATTTCATGTGGATTACAAATTGATAAAACATGTTGTGTGATTCAAATGGGGTATTTGTGTTTTGGAATAAATTAATCATCGTTCCTTGTTGTTAGTTTGGTAGCTTATTTGGTTTTTTTTCGATGGTCTTGACATAAAAAGTACATGCAAAGGTCTTTGTACGAGCATTGGGTCTTGGAATAATTTATTTGACTGGTTTAGTAGCTTATGTCGGTTTTAAATAAATGTTTATTTGGTTTGTTAATTTTCTAATACTTATTTTGTGACTCGGTGTTGTCTCGTTCTCGTAAATGATGGACTCGCTTTGGCCATATCAACTTAAATTTTGTCATTTAACATATGTATATTTTATTTATAATCTCTATCAATAGATTGTTTAAATAAAAAAATGACAAAACTTTGAAACTATGATCGCTTTATTGTTTTTTTAATATCTGAGTTGGAAATTGTTGCATGGGTAATTTCTATGACCATGAATTAGTACAATATAAAAAGAAGCAATTTAGGCCTTAAAAATGATACAAGTTAACCCATCTGAAACTACCAAACAATTTTCTTGTTATTGTTTATTTATTAAACATTTGACTAATATAATTTGTTGTGTTGGCTTTTGAGTTTGTGGTACGCCGATAAAATTGGAGACCTGACACTCGATATCAAAATATACTAATACATAATGGAATTTAGATACGGATTATGACTTTAGATATGAGACGTATACCGGATTAATAATATTTGGAAAATTGGACATTAGACTCAACAACGGGACCAAAACAAATAAACTAATATTTATAAAACGAATAACAAATTGTAAAACCCAACAAGAATCCAAACATATGTTTTATTAAGTTATGAAACCTTTATTATTTACTATGGCTTTCTTATAAAACATAAATGACTTTTCTAGACTTAAATTAATTTTTCAAACCAAATTGATTTTTCTCGAACTATTTAGGATTCTTGGGTAAATACAGAAACTTGTCGTTGACTTACTCTTTTCTTATTCTTCCTACTCATTATCCCTTATCGTTTTCTTTTATTCATTTTTTTTTATTGTTTATGCTTTCGTTTATTTTTCTTTTGTGAGTTGTATTTTGAGTCTATATTTTCATACCACTACACGAACGATGATACTAAACTTTTTTCGAAACAATAATACTAGAATTTTTGCAATTAATGATACGAGTATTCCACGAAAACTAAAACACGTTGTCTTTCGGATATTATATTATTTTACTCTTTGAGACGTATTTTGAGATAATACGTATACTATTAGGTCATGACGATATAGTACCTTTGTACTTGTACTCTTTGGATATCGACGTTCCTTCCTTCATGATTTGGTTGTGCTTGCTCTTTGATGCCAGTCTTGTTAGTTGTGATTCTTGCGTTGCTCGTATCAAGGTGAGTTCATAGCCCCACTTTTACTCTTTTAACTGTTTTATAAACTCCTTGGGGAGAATACATGCTACTACTGCTTTTATGATCACAATTGCTTGAAAATTTGTCTTGTACTTTTGATATTATGACTCTGCCTAAGTGGTTTGCCAAAAGTCCCTTACATCATGAACCATTAATCACTTGCGAGTGAACGCAAATATCGTGGATAGTACTATGGGAATTGACGACCTCGACTTCGTTATCGGAAATAACCGGGGCACTATATTTGGTATCTCTATGTAATTGGCTATTACATCTCGGAGGGCAATTTTATTTACTTACACCATAATTTAGGTGTATGCGCTAGTTTGGTGTCATGAGCTTAGTGCAATAATATCAACTATCTTTTATGATAACAACGTAGCTCTATGGCTTATCTTAAACTTGAAAATCTTGTGATCAACTGCTTTATTACTAAACCTATGAATTCACTCAACCATTGTGTTGACTTTTTAGCATGTATTTTCGGGATGAAAAGGCGATAGCTAACTCGAGGCCTTGGGCATTGGCATGTCATGGTCATAGATGACTCTAATTTACGTATGAGGACCACATTTTATTAATGGGCCATTTTTCCGATAACAATTCAACCTTGTAAACTCTGTTTTACTACCATAAATGAAATATCTTACGAAAAGGCTATTAATCTTTCACTTGTGTTATGATCCAACTGAGTAGCATCCCAAAACTTTTCTTCCTCAAAACCATTTTGGGGGTGTTACGGTTAGTATCAATAATGAGCCAGTTATAGAGAACTAGATATTTTTCAAACCTAGACTATAACCACTTTTACAAAAATTTAATCCTATGACCGCCACATGCCCTCGCCAAGTCGATTGCCTCACTTATGACTTGTTGAAGTCATCTTTGATAAGATATGTGTTTTATTACTGACAACTTAGTCTCACTATTAGCTATGATTGCTTTACCTATATGTATGTTTACGCACTACCAACTGTCCTTCTCCCACATAAATGAAATAATTGTTTAATCTTTCATAACAAACTTTAAAAGCATTAGGACATGTTACTAGTATAACTAAGCTAAGCATTGCAAGATTCATTGAACCTCGGGTGAATATAGCTTGATCACCTATATTCAACCGGGGACAAATGGGACATAGCCGATCACCTATGTCCCACTTCGAGAGGTGAATGTTGCAATGCGAAAGTAGTTATAATGGTGTTATGTCCACTTGACCTCCTAATTAACTTCTAAAAATGGTAAAATCTTCATGTGTGTTCATCATAAGAGTTACAAAGGGTTACTCTTACACATCACACACTGACGTCACAACATTTTCTCACTACTGTACTTTTTCTCCTAAGTGGAACGCCTTCCTCATTACTAAACCCTCTAAACCGACCATTTTACACTACTACCTACGCTCCGTCTACATCTTACTTAGCAACGTGCATGGAGATTTGCATGGCAGATGATGCACACTACCACTTCGCGCAAGGACACCACAACGAACTATGTTAAAACGAACCACTTTACGCCACCACTTTAGCCCTCCGTGCCTCGTTATGTATGAGATTTGCTTTGGCGATAATACATAACCAACGAAATGTTGCATGATGCGAGTTAGTGATTGTATTTACCATTTAGATTTGCTTAGCGGGTTATGCGCGACTAACTAAATTTTAATTACCGCACGACATTACTCTATGTTTAGATTATATTTTTGGGCCGCTACTATACCATGTCTTATGTTTCCCATCTCATCGACTTATCGTTCTTCATTGGATCATTAAACCTTTATTATGAATTAGTGCAACCCACGCTTCATAACCCCATCCTATCATTATACCCTCATATACGTTGATATCGAAGTTGTCTCGCCATGCAATCGTAACAATATCACCTCTACCTCAAAACTCGTACCTAATCGATGAACCGGATGACATCTCTAGCCGTTCTAAGAACAACACACCTCAACATCTACAAAGGTAATCCCCCGCTAAACATAAATAATAAACGAATGGCTAAAAGATTTTAAAACGTACCAAGAGTCAACTTGCAACTCAAGTCATATTTTTCTAAACGGATCCCTAATCTTCCACTCATCCCTTTGAAATACCAACGATCGTCCTACTACCCTCTTATGAAATAGTAAACTTCGTCTTTATCTAAGCAAATCCAAATATTTTACCGACCATTTCACGCGATTGCGTTTTACTAAAAGTCTTACTATGGTGCCATTAAACCAAAAATTTTGCAACTTTACTAATACTTTGTAATCAACGACCTTACTAAAGCCTTGCCAACTATTTTCTTATAATGGGATGAATCGATTCATTACCCTACTATTGTTTTATAAAACAACAAACAATTGCGATAACAATTTATAAACTATATTACAAATTTTCCTCCAAAGTTATATTACGGTCTTATAAACTATTTTACCCTTTTAGTGAGTGTGTTAGCCATGCGATTTAAAACATAAAACTTGGTACTCTTACCTCACAAACTATTTTGCCTTTACCGTACTAAGTATTTTACTACCACCTACTTCTTGAACTACGAAATCTTCTACTATTTGACAAACAATAAATTGTTTCCTTATAAGCTATTTTACAAATCATTTCACGAGTTATTTTATAATCTGAATCGTTGTCTTACCAAAATATCATAAAGTTAACTTCGATTTCACTACTATTCTATAAATAATAAATCGTTTTCTATTGCTTCATAAGTCGTTAAAAAAATCACTTCTTTTGCTTTAATACCAAACCACAAACTACGATTTATTATTAAACCTGAGATAATAAAAATACTTCCTTCTTACTCAACAAAGTAGTTTTACAAAACTTTTCCATAAACTTCACTGCAATTTCTTTATAAACTATTTACTCCCTTGAGAAACTTTAAAGGATAACCGATATTTTCTTTTGTTAATAGAACAAATCTTTGAGTAAAAATAAGCTTTGTTTTGAAAAACAATAGATACACATTTTAATGGGAAATGCTTGGAAACAAAACTGACTCATCATCTACAAAAGCTAAGGTATTTGAAACTATTTGAAATTTCGAAACGACTTTTGAATTCACATAAAAACCTCCAACTTGGAACCGATTCCATGTTGTCGCCTAAAACCTTATTTAACAAGTTTTCTTCACAAAAGCTGAAATTTAGCAATTTTCTTTACATACATCAAGTTCTCTCCTAAAATTTTAAAGGCCCTATATTTTAATTTTTTATATATACCCCACCGAGAAGCATAACCTTAACAACTCAATCATGCTCATAAACTTTAAAACTTCTCAAAACGCGTACAAACCCAACTTTCTATCCACGAATTTGTTCGGATCAAAGCGAATGCAAATTGCTTGCGGTCGTCGGAAGGTGTGATTGAAAATGATGGAAATCTTGGAGATTCCATGATTGGAGACGAAGCTATGCTTAAAATCTCACCATGGATTGTGTGATACGTTTAGTAAACGTGGAAAGTTTAATCTTTGTTGTGTTGATCCTTGTTAAGACTCTTGCTAGAGTTAGACTAGTGGCTTAGAGACTTGAGCTACCGCTAGAACTTAGCTATTCATGCCGTTTACATGTGCGTAATTTGAGGTAATGCCCCGCGGTTGAAGGAAATTGTTGTCCTTGCTGGAAGATATCCATATCGACGGCTAAAATTTGCCGGGTTGAGGAACTTATCGAAATGCGGAACCGCGTGAGGTCAAATGACTTGAGCAAAGTTGTTTTTAATTTTTCTTGTCGATGGAAACTCTAAGAAATATCTCAATTGGCGTGAGAACGTAAAAAAATGGAATCTTGAGAAAATATCTATATCTCTTTTCTCATTCTAACGGATAACTCGAATTGAATCGCGAGGACGCGATTATGAGGGAAGTCTGTGACAACTCGCACTCTTCCGGATATTCGTTTTCACGGAATTATGTTTGTTTATCATTTACCGACTTTTCTAAGCCTGTTTGACAAGAAAAGCGAGAAATTTGTCTCTCATGAAATGTGAAATTTGCACCTAACGCTGCACACACCGGCGTTTTGATTTATTTTGATTTTTGGTATATGATAAAATAGTCAAATAAATACTCATTTTTATTGGAAAAATTATTCTGAATGCGATGGCGTAAGTCTCGTAATTTTTATCGAACGTCTACTCCTCCGAATGTGTCCCGAATCTAATATTTATAAAAGTTTACTGGAATTACGAGTTTGGTCCCTATAATATTTTCACTTATCTTACCTTACACTTTGGATATTGGCAAACATGGTCCCTCCTGGAGTATAAAACCCCCCATCTCTCTCTCTCTAACTCATTTTTCACAAATAACTTTCTCACTCTTAAATAAATCTCTCCTCTTCTCTAAATTCCGGCCACCGACGGCCATACTCACTTACGCCGCCATGCATACGTAGGTCCACCGAAAAATACACCGCCTATTGGAAGATAGATCTCGAGCTTGTGGTTACTTTCGTGTGTTGCAGCGCCATCAAACTCCCTCATTCAGTAGATCTCGAATCTAAGATTCGGAGTAGTGAGGGTATCATCTTAAAGGGTTGCATGTTTAGATCGGGTTTAGATCATGCTATATTCTTGGTTTCGGGTTGTTTGTGTGAATCACCACCATATCCGCCACCTCAAGCCGTCATAGCCACCACCGCCTCCACCATCCTTTTGTTTAGCAAAAGCGAAGATTTAAAGGTCGTGTTTGATCGTGTGTTCGCCTCCACCCTCGTCATCTTTGTCCTCTCTTCCTCTCTTTGGTTATGTGGGTATGTCGACACACCAAAATGTTCTACTAGTTTCGTTGATTTAAGTTTACAATGCAAATCAGATCGATTTAAGTTTTCGTGGAATTTATTTGGTTCAAAAATAAAAAATAAAATAAAAAGGCTTTTGGATAACTGATGTCGTGTAGTATAAGTAGTGAATCGGATTTGATTTAATTTCATGTGGATTACAAATTGATAAAACATGTTGTGTGATTCAAATGGGGTATTTGTGTTTTGGAATAAATTAATCATCGTTCCTTGTTGTTAGTTTGGTAGCTTATTTGGTTTTTTTTCGATGGTCTTGACATAAAAAGTACATGCAAAGGTCTTTGTACGAGCATTGGGTCTTGGAATAATTTATTTGACTGGGTTTCGTAGCTTATGTCGGTTTTAAATAAATGTTTATTTGGTTTGTTAATTTTCTAATACTTATTTTGTGACTACCGTGTTGTCTCGTTCGTAAATGATGGACTCGTTTGCCATATCAACTTAAAGTTCTTGTCATTTAACACATGTACATTTTATTTATAATCTCTATTGATAGATAGTTTAAATAGAAAATGACAAAACTTTGAAACTATGATCGCTTTATTGTTTTTTTTTAATCTGAGTTGGAAATTGTTGCATGGGTAATTTCTATGACCATGGATTAGTACAATATAAAAGAAGCAATTTAGGCCTTAAAAATGATACAAGTTAACCTACTGAAACTACCAAACAATTTTCTTGTTATTGTTTATTTATTAAACATTTGACTAATATAATTTGTTGTGTTGGCTTTTGAGTTTGTGGTACGTTTCGGATAAAATTGGAGACCTGACACTCGATATCAAAATATACTAATACATAATGGAATTTAGATACGGATTATGACTTTAGATATGAGACGTATACCGGATTAATAATATTTGGAAAATTGGACATTAGACTCGTAACGGACCAAAACAAATAAACTAATATTTATAAAACGAATAACAAATTGTAAAACCCAACAAGAATCCAAACATATGTTTTATTAAGTTATGAAACCTTTATTATTTACTATGGCTTTCTTATAAAACATAAATGACTTTTCTAGACTTAAATTAATTTTTCAAACCAAATTGATTTTTCTGAACTATTTAGGATTACTGGGTAAATACCGAAACTTGTCAGTGACTTACTCTTTTCTTATTCTTCCTACTCATTATCCCTTATCGCTTTTTTTATTCATTTTTTTTTTATGCTTTCGTTTATTTTTCTTTGGCGTGAGTTGTATTTTGAGTCTATATTTTCATACCACTACACGAACGATGATACTAAACTTTTTTCGAAACAATAATACTAGAATTTTTGCAATTAATGATACGAGTATTCCACGAAAACTAAAACACGTTGTCTTTCGGATATTATATTATTTTACTCTTTGAGACGTATTTTGAGATAATACGTATACTATTAGGTCATGACGATATAGTACCTTTGTACTTGTACTCTTTGGATATCGACGTTCCTTCCTTCATGATTTGGTTGTGCTTGCTCTTTGATGCCAGTCTTGTTAGTTGTGATTCTTGCGTTGCTTTCATGATCAAGGTGAGTTCATAGCCCCACTTTTACTCTTTTAACTGTTTTATAAACTCCTTGGGGAGAATACATGCTACTACCTTTCTTATGATCACAATTGCTTGAAACCATTTCTTTTACTGATATTATGACTCGCCTAAGTGGTTTGCCAAAAGTCCCTACATCATGAACCATTAATCACTGCGGTGAAAGCGCAAATATCGTGGATAGTACTATGGGAATTGACGACTCACTTCGGTTATCGGAAATAACCTGGGCGCACTATATTTGATATCTCTATGTAATTGGCTATTACATCTCAGAGGGCAATTTTATTTACTTACACCGAATTTAGGTGTATGCATTTAGTTTGGTGTCATGAGCTTAGTGCAATAATATCAACTATCTTTTATGGCGATAACAACGTAGCCCATGGCTTATCTTAAACTTGAAAATCTTGTGATCAACTGCTTTATTACTAAACCTATGAATTCACTCAACCATTGTGTTGACTTTTTAGCATGTATTTTCGGGATGAAAAAGGATAGCTAACTCGAGGCGCTTTGGGCATTGGTGTCATGGTCATAGATGACTCTAATTTACGTATGAGGACCACATTTTATTAATGGCCATTTTTATAACAATTCAACCTTGTAAACTCGTTTTACTACCATAAATGAAATATCTTACTAAAAAGCTATTAATCTTTCACTTGTGTTATGATCCAGCGAGTAGCATCCCAAAACTTTTCTTCCACTGAAACCATTTTTGGGGTGTTACAAAGCGGATGTACCACACGACGTGTGATAAATATAGTTATATAATAAATATAGTAAATGAATTGCTACCCCAACTCTCCTCGCAATTCCTACCCGCTAGTGAATTCATTTCACAACACTTCAAATGTATATGTGTTTTGTTTAGGTTTTTAGAGTATCTTTCCGTGACATCATTATTCCCATATAAAAAGACCTTCACAATCTCTTACCCACAAACACTTTTCCAAAAGTAAATGATTTTGATAAATAAAATTTGTATTAATTAAAATAAAAGTTAAAGTTATAAAAATTTGAATCAAAATAAAAAAAACCTACTAAAAATGTAACAACTAAAAACTCATAAAAATATATCAAAATGGATGTTGAATTAAAGAGCACAAAATTTTAAAAAATATTGTGAAATTAGATCATAAAAAAATTAAACGAATTAAAAGATATTTAAATTTAAAAATAAATGTTATTAATTAGTTAAGAAGTGACATGTGTCACCCCATTATTAGAGCTCCTTAATTTAGTTTGTTAAAGCTCCTCCCTTTTTGTTATTTTTTAGTTAGAAAAGTGACACATGTCATTCAATGATTGGAGCTCCTTATCTTAATTTTTTTTTAACCGACAACTTAAATGTTTTATATAGTAGTATAGATATGTAGCTTAATTAGTTGTATTTGCATAAATTAGATTTATATTATCATTCATTTGTACGATTATTGTTAAAAAGAAACGTGTAACCGAACAACATTTGTTCACCACAAAATAGTCACAGGGTACCCGTCGCCGCATCGCGCGGATACCCTGTTAGTAAAAATTTATAACGGAAGGATGCAAATATGCAAGCTTAGGCATATTGTGACGATTGTAATTCTTTTGTTTGGAATGACACTATACTTTGGAAAAGTTTCGAACTTCTTCGATGCATTTTACCATTTTTCAAACTATAAATTAACTAGTAAAAAAAAATACATTTACAGGTAAACAAATCAACTTAACCATAGCAAAAGTTCTTCTAAATGTAAAATATGTAAAAATAATGATAAAAGAAGCTTAACTATCAAATGGAAAGAACATGGGTCAAGTTGTCAGCCTATCCTGAGCTCGGCTTATCTCACTGCACCAAACATGTACATGAAGACCATGCCAAAAACTTTGTGCATAATAAATGCGAAAATGATACCAACTTCCAAGTATTAGTCTGACCAAATTTTATAAAAACTGAACATTGCACACAAATAAGAAAAATGCACAAACTAAAAAGATGACACTATGGCCCACCCAAGTACCCGACCTTTTTTAGGAATATCAAGAGAAGGCATAGTGAGACATTGAACCAAACAAACCAGGTTATTATAACCGAAATCACACACCGAGAATCTTATATTCTTGATAGAGTACAATTGAAGACTCCACATGAAAAAACAAGAGTAACGTCATTCACAAAATCGGCATTGTAGTTTTATATGGAACCTTAATTTATACCGACAAATTGTAGATTCTCTAGCAAGCCAAAGGAGTTGCACTCGTCACTTATGCCATCATAGGGATCGATCCACCGGCTTGTATGATTTGTTGGCTTGTTGCTCAAGCTGCATTTTCAAGAATATGTCAAAAGAAAAACAAAAAAGTTATATCATACTAAGACTATTTACTTATAAATGAGGGGATAGCTACGACTTAGTCACTTATTAATGAGTATAGTTTGGTTGAATCTAATCTGTAACGGGTCGAATGAGTAACATAAAAGACCCACTTAAACTAAGAAAGGTCAAATATGTGGAAAGGGTAGAAAGTTGCTGAAAGTGTACCACTTATGCATACATGATACAGTCTCCTAAATGATCTTTACAAGAAAATTATTTATATCGCAATGAAAATATCTTTGTAATCTTACTTAATGAACTTAGTACTATTTATAAGCAGTTCAAAAATAGTAAAAAGGATTTGGGATGACCCACTCGATCCGTTTCAATCAGCAATAAAACATTATCCGTTACCTTGACCCACTAATTTTGTAGCTATTACGAAAAAGTTAATACAAGTTTGCATACGCTGAGGGACGAAATTTGACCTTTCAGATAAAAATACCAAATAGTTTCAGACTTATAATTTTGCTGATGGTGGTAGACTTACGTTGAACAAGGCTTCGAGTTTGTTCCTCACGATGATAAACTCAGTTTTTGCTTGTTGCAGACATAACATACACCTGCACTCATGATATTGTAGTAAATAAATAATAATAATAATTTAAAAAACTTTGCATCAGAACACATATTCAAGCAAGTGACTCGTCTAGTTATAAACTTATAATACATATGGCATTAGTAATCATCACAGTATTATCACGTAAAGTGAATATCATATATATCATTTCATGCGAATAATATGTATAATCAGTATTCCCCAATTCAGCAGGACTTAGCATAATCATTTGTTATGATTCATGGCATAAACTACGGTACAGCTTATGGTAAACAATATCTCTCTAGTATATTCTTTAAGTCATAATGTGGAAAAGACTACCAAATACCTCAGCAGGACTCAGTTGTGTTTCTTTCAGCTCAAACTTCATTAGTTCATTGACTTTGTGCAGGATAGGATCCTTCACCTATATATAAATTCAAGTGTTATCAATATATCCAGAAAATGATAAATTTGAACTTAAGAGATGGTATCTTAATCAGTAAGGATGATTCTGCGTGAACATTTAGACTGACCACTACAAATCACTGTATCCATTTTATCATCCTGATTGACCCCAATTCTACCCTTCTCAGCCCCTGCTGCATAGCTCTCTATTGAAGCAATTGGCTGAAAAACACATATTACAATAAACTAATCAAATTCCACTAACAAAAATAAATAGACATTTTTTCAACTTATAAGAAACTTAGACAAGAACCTGATTGTTGCTTGTGGGAGTCTTCTGCCGCTTCTCTCTCAATTTAGAGAGTATCGGGTCACTGCTGTTGGAAACATTCTGTTGCAAATCAGATTTGTCCTTTGTGCGTGTGAGATCTGATCCAATGGACTGGACTGCACCAAGAGTGGATGTCTCATGGCGATTGGCCCCTGATCAAGTTGTCCAATAAGTTAGGCCATGACTTTCGATTTTCTGATTACCATTTTAATAAAAATGCATACCTGTTTGGTTTTCTGAGACATTGGATTTATTAAGTGTCTCATTTGCATCCTCCTGACCAAAGTGAACACGAAAATAATAAGATAAATAGCACTTGATAACCCGACAGAGAGTATTAAGTTATTACCATAGCATCCATGTCCAAGACCTTCTGGACTTCAGCAAGTTTCTTCTTGGTCAGATCAGACTGAACACACATTTTCCTGTAACATTGACAAATGTTAATCGAATATTTTATAAAGTTCACTGTAGTCAGAACTAAAATCATTTACTGTGAAAATTTTTACCTAGCCTACGGTTGTTTGAGGCTTCAATATACCCTTCTTTGGTCATTTTGTCCATTAGCTTACGAACAGCATTTTGGTTAGCCTCTCCACCAAGCTTGCTTTGAAGCTTGGATATAGTAATGTACTCCATTGGAAGAGCATGATAGATTGCCTGCAATAAGTGAGCTCAATATCAAACCATTTTTCTTAGTAGTTGTATTAAAAGTACAGTTTTAATACAGAAAAAGTCAACTAGAATGTGAGCTCACCTTCATATACATAAGACCTTCTACTGTGGTGAGTGGACTTTTATTACCAGGTGCAACATAGCCATCATTTTCATCTTTCACAGCATCAAATTCATACTCCAAATTCTACTTATTTAATACAATGAGATTTGGTTAATGATTAAAAGGGGTATTGATAAATGAAGAGATAGAAGTATAGAAGATGACCCTCGCCCTCTTGATGTTGAAACTGTTATTTCCAGCTTTTAGTAGAAGGCCTTCATTAACAAGCTTGTCCATAATTTCTGAAAAACGAATTTAAAAATATGGAATAATTGCAAACAATATCATGATCATTAGCTTTATTGTCCATTCAGATTCTTTGGTTACCTTCAATCAAAACCTGCAAATACAATAAACAGCATTAAGTTATTGTTTCATAATTGGAAAGAATAAAGCTCTGCTCATCAATGTTGGTGAAATTAAAGAAAAAACCGTACCAGTGAGATATCAGGGAAAGCTGAGAGCGCATTAGTGACATCAAAATTGTCTAGATGATAAGACTTGATCCAATCCCTCGCACGGTTAAGTTGCTGCTCATCTTCAGCTGGATCCTGAGTATCATCTGCATATTTGATATCAAATAAGTGGTCTCATATTATATTGTAAGTAAATCATAATCAATCTCTGTATTTTATTTGTAAATGCGTAAGGTTGAGTGGAGTAAGCACCTTCATCAACCATGGTACCATCTTGTTCCCCTTTATGGTTATCTGATAACAAAAATGTAGTTATTGGAGGGATTTTAGTCCTAAAGATACTGAAATCAAATTAAAACATATTGACACGAAAATTACCTCTCGATGCCACTATGTACTCCTCATCAGAAATGCTGGCCTGTAATGGATTGAAGTACAAAGAAAGTTTAGTATGAGATGTATGCAGTATTAAAGGGCACTGGACGGTAATCATTGTGGTTAATTTTAGTGCATTTTATGTATGAATGAATCGATAAGGTTATATTTTATCTAAAGCGGGTCAAAATAGAAGCATTTAGAAATAAAATTCGAGTCAAATGGGTCAAATTTGGCACCAATAGTATTTTGGACGCACAAAACTTTTTGGATTGCTTTATTATCAAGTTTATATTACCATTGTAATGATGTAGTTTCTGTAATCTAATTTAACAGATGAGTTATCATTAGATAATGAACAAAATAGTGTTTGTGGTTCAACCCAACCCAAGCTATTATTACTCAGTTTTGACCCGATACCCACCCACCAGCCCATTTTTCCAGTTTTAATTACTAGATCTGGCACTTCACCTCGCTGTCAGATTCACTATCTCCATCTAGTTGCATTGAATCACCGCCTAAACTCACATTATCATCCTCGCAAGGATCAAGCACACTTTTAACCTGTAATGATCAAGAAACATAATGATTAGTTAACTATACTGAATTATAAATTCTAGGTTGCTATTGCAATCATAACTCCTTACCTTCAAAGCTAGTACAAAATGCTTGCTGTTAACATTGCCAACCTCCATTTTCAAAGGATTTTTGGTCCATGGGTTATGGGTTTCTTCCTCTGTGCACCCTCTGAAGAATGGTGGCTCGTAATCAGCAGGCTGCAAGATAGAAGCAGATATTTTACATTACTTATATTTTGATCATATCAAGGAAACAATGTAGAGACTAAGTCAATGTTATATGGAAATTTACAATCCTGTCATACGATACATATCTACAGAGGTATATGAATATCTGGTTTCATTGTTCTTGCAGCGATAGACCGATATAATTACAAGTTTAAGATGCTTCATTTTTGTTGACATTAACAGAACTTGATAGTATAGGTTCTACATGTAAAAAGAGAAATTAATGCATCTGTTTAGTCAATTTGTCCTGTAACAGTAAGCAAAAGTGCAAGTTGCTGAACTTATCTATACAGGTTAATAAATAACCGCAGTTGCTGTCAACTAACAGCATGCAATGTTATGGTATAATTGCTAACAAGATCATACCGTGACATCATCATAATAGAGAAGTTTCATCAAGATGGCGCGCTGAAACAAAAACAAAATAAGCCACATTGAGACGAGCATCCATATAAAGATTTCAATCATAAGATAGTAAGACTCTGCAAATGTCACTACATCAAAAAGTGTCTTACCTCTTCTGGCATCTTATATAGAGTTCTCATAAGTTGAATCAGTGTACGAACCATCTTACACGCAGAACTCCTGAGATATAAAGTTGTATTAATAACATCAGATCACAATGTCCGAAATTTATGTTTAAATTTAGGAAATGATTAAATAGGCCCAGAAACATAGACAGAGGTAAAGCAATTCGTATGGAAATAGTAGTACTTCATTTGAGTTGGTTTTATCTCTGTTGTAACAACTTGAATTCCCCTTACTTCTTGCTTCCAATTCGATTGAAATTCATAGAAACCTCTTGACTGTCAGAGTTTGAGTAACTGAAAGAAACTGCACGCCAATGTGTATATTAGTAAAGCATTTAAACAAATCATACTTATGAATTTACAGAACTGGCGATGAATTCCTGTCAATCAGGAAAACTGAAATAGTGACCGAAATCCCTATCATTTCATTTTTATTACAATACTATTTGGGATCTTACAGGCATATTTTTCAATCATTGCCCCGTCTACTTTCTCATACACGCAGAACATTAGTGTCAATTGAAAGCGTTATACCTTTCTCCATCCAGTCAATTAGTCGTCTAGACTCAGCATCCATAGGCATTAGCTTTTTTATCTTCATCTATGTTGATGACAATTTATAAGCAAGGCCATTTATCAGGTCAAACCTCTTAGCCTTAAAAATATCTTAGCAAGAATGATCATTGGTAATAGCCTAAGGCATTCTTATCACTGAAGTATTTCTCTGGAAAAAGGCCTCTGATATAACTGATATTGAATATCGCTATGCGTAGTAGGTTCCTTGTCTGTTTTGAAACAAATGAACCATGAGATACTGTAACTGATATATCTCAAACAAAAATAGTAATTTAATAGTTCCACTTTTAGCCGCAAAGGCTTCAGCATTACAAATCTTTAATAATGTATCATTATTGTGACTTTGTTTCACAACTAACACAACATTTTATACATTGTACTATCCTGCTAATCTGAAATTAACTACTATAAATCACATACTCTGCATCATGGTAAGTGCTACAGAGTAACGTTAGCAGATGAAATACTAAATGCTATACAATATCTGCATTTACGCTCCTAGATTGTCCAATTTATAGCTAGCTTATGAATAACAGTAATGTATGAACAAAACTTAAACTGCAATGGATGAAGTTGCCAAATACCATACCATGAAATCTTACGCTAATAAGTACGTTTTCATCTGAAAATATACGGTAAGTTATATCTGATCTAGGAGCATTACACAGCTCAATTTATTAAAGTTTTATGTCTCATTCTAATTTTTCAGTATCATATGCTAAACTCAGAACACACATCCAAACGCGCCCAAAAAAGAGACATGAGATGACATTCCCCATTGGTAGTTTATTATATCAAGCTAACATCAAACATGTCAAGCAACGAGGCTTAAAACATTTATTTAAAGAATTATTTGAACAAGAGGAATTTTTTATCCATATCCTATTTACTAACAAAAGGATTTGAGCAGGAAAAGCATACAAATACTTAACAGACAAACCAATGAGCAAAAAACAAACTGGGAACAACATACCTCGGGTGCCATCCAACGAGTCTCGGCAGTCATCATTTCAGTAACAGTTTCTTCCCTTGCAAGACCAAAACTGCAAGTTTCGCAGTGAGCAGTAAGTTGTCTGCAACAAAATCAGGAAGAAGGTCACAGAATATCATAATCAATAGTTGAATAGTTAAATATTCACAAACTAATATAAAAAATATGTTTGGATGTGCATTTTGAAGTTGATTATCTCGGTAATGCGACTTAAATAGTTTACTTATCATGTCCCTAAATTGTCAGAAATTCCCACACTCCACAGTCCACACCATCAAACCCGATTATTACACCTTTATGATTTATATACAGTAATTAGCTTATTAACGTTTATTATATAAGCTGGAAACCGAAATATAAAGCATTCGAAATGGATAAGCAAATAAATGCCAGGCTTTAGATCTCTATGTATAATCCCATTGGCATGCAAGTTATAAGATGCATTTATATTCACTACAAGTTATAAACAATGAATTGCAAACAGAGCCAACAAAAACGCATTACAAGAGCAAACTGTAAAATAATAATCCAACCTCTATCAAGCAAAATCTTGACAATCTCAACATTTCCACTGCTCGCCGCAGAATGCAATGGCGCCCAACCTTCTTCATACCACTAACGGATTGATCAAAAGCTGAAAGCATCTTCACCACCTGATTCATCACATATATTCCAGACATTAGTAAAAAGCAGTTATCATTCTTTCCCCATCTCAATGTCCTAAAACTACAAATCACCCCAATATATAAAAAAGTAAACGGCTAACAAACATCAAAACCTTAGAGTACATCTACAAAATCATTTGATAAAATTCACAAAATGCATACTCCCTTCATCCAAGAAGTGTAACTAACTCACTTCAAACCTAAGTAAAGGAAATTTAATTTTGAAGCTGATACGAATCTTGCAGCCAAATAAATATAGCACACAAGGCCGTAAATGAACGTTAGGGAGGAAGTTCGTTTGTTTGATAAAGTAACATGAACAGGGAATTTATGTTTTGTGAAGATTCATTAGTCCATTCATTCAAAAACAGAAGTATTAGGTATATACTCTAATAACGTAGGTAGTCCAAATACATTAGGCTTGTCATGAAATCCGTCCATTAAGACACCAAAGAAACACACACAAACATCTATCCTTCCAGATACTGGAGGTATACAGGGTTTGCCAGGTATAAGGAAGGAGACAATTGTGGAAAAACCCTAATAAAACAACTAAAACCAATAAACAATTGTGGAAAAACCCTACTAAAATTATAACAAAACACATAAATACGTTACCTTAATCGGGTTTTCATCTTCAATCGTCTCTTTTTCTTTAATCTGTTCTTCCATAGAACATATAATGGCTCGATTACATGTCCGTGTGTGTTTCATTCAACCTGGTCTTGTGTGTTTGATGGTGTGTGTGCTTCATTTGAGTGTTGCTCGGTGTGCGTGTTTTTTACTACTACTTTTTGGAGGTAACTTTAGTTAATGATGTGAGGGCAAGTATAGTAAAATATTTTGTGCATATATACACTAAAACTTGTATATTTGTATATACTCAAAACATGCTTAATTTACATTGTACACTATGCATTAAAAACTTGTATTATGATAAAATATGTAATTTCTGAGTTTCAGTGGGTATATATATAATTCCCCCTAAATATTTTGAGTCTGAAAAAGTAGGTAGAAAAATTGTACACGTGGCAAGGAGTCATGAAAAAAAAGTCGAGTACTCGTTCAGTCTATGTTTGGAATTTTTTTTTAAATAGAAAAAATGATATGGAAAAGAAAATCTTTCAGTCTATTTAAGCCATTGACCCAAAAATATATTGCAAGCGTGTGTGAAGTATTAAATAATAAGGAGGTATTTATAAGATTTTTAAAGAGTAAAAATTGTATTTTTTAGGGTATTAAATATAAAAAAAACGGCTATATTATAGTTTTATAACTTTTGGATTTAAAAAATAAAAAATAAAATAAACCGAGGTGGCTGGTAACCACGGCGCGAGCACCAATGGCGCATAGGTCTGATCTGGCGGTTGGTTTGGTTCGGCTGGTAGAACGGCGCGAACCAACCAGCTCCATCCCCTAGACAAAATTCGAGTCGCCCAAATATAAATCGCCAAAAAGTCGTAGTATTGATACGGCAATGTTACAAATTTCGACAACAAAGAAATAGTCAAGCAAATAAAAGGGGTTATCATATCACATTCTTTCAGTAGTATATAATGATTTTCAGGTATAATATACACCCATTATACCAAATTTTTTACCCAACATTTTTTTATACGCCCATTATACCAAAAATTTTACCCAACATTTTTTATACTCGTACCGGTATAGAATTAGTATTGGGTATGCAAGGTACGATAATCGGTATTTTGGGTTTATATTTCTTGTTGATTTTAATGAAAAAGTTGAGAACAATTATATTTAGTAAATCAAACCCTACTTGACCCATTGAAACTCGAGCACGTTTCAGCAGTCACCCAACTCACTCATGCGTTTATTTAGTATATCACTGATTTGGTGTGTTTATTTTTTTAATATCGATGTTTCATTTGTTGCTTTATATTTTAGAAGACACTTAGTCTAATACTTTATTACTAGATGATTTTTGGTTCTGGATATGAAATTGACTATTATTTATGGCAATGTTTTAAAACCCGGGTTGTCCCGGCCGATTCAACTGGTTGAAACGGGAACCGGCTTGGAGATCGGGCCGGATGTGACCAGATTTTTGGTTGTTTGAGAACTGGATTAAACCGCTGGTTTTTCATTGACCTGGTTTGATAAACCCGGTCGACTCATGACTTTCTATAAAAAAAAAATCGTTTCCATCAACCTTTATAAGTTTAATTGACAAATTGAAGTATGTTAGTTTAAATTTTGTAAAACAATAAGTTATAGTTATAGACTATCTTAGAAACTAATATAGTCTTACACTCTTAAGGTGCGCTTGGTTCGAAATAAGGAATGAGAAACGGAAAGGCAAAAGGAATGCAAAGAAATGAAATGTAGATTATCATTATTTTGATAGTGTTTGGTTTAAGAAAAACACATTAACCTCCAAAGTGGTAGTGGTAGTGGCGGCTGGTGGTGGTGGTGCTGGCTACTGGTGGTGGTTGTTGTTGGTAGTCGTGGTGGGTAATCATTACTATACCTCCCAATTTACTGGGTAATTCCCCATTACCCAATATTAAATAATAATTGCATTCCCTACTCCTAATCAGGCATGTTTTAATCATTTCTCATTTCTTTCCCCTTACCCCAACAAAGCACCCCCTTAACATAATTCCTCAACCTAGTTGATGTGTAACAAATGAGTATAATCTGTGCAGACTCAAATGGATAAATGAGCTGATATGGGTGTTATCTCGGGTTGTTCCAACTGCTTTAATAGGTTAAATATTTCCCAAAATCATATATGACCTCCTAAATTGTTACATTAAATATTACTCTGCATATCTTTTAAAAGCTACAGATGTCAAAGCATAAAAGTATCATAGAAACCCCATAACAATAACTTAGTGCAGCACTCACAGATCTGATAGGTTTTAGTATTTAAAAGATAACCTTCTGTAATAACACAGAAAAGCAATGTTTGACTTATGCAATTTAACAAAATTTCAACTCTTTAAGGGGTGTTTGGATTTAGCTTATTTTAAAGAAGTCAATAAACTCCGTTTCTAGATGGTAAGCTCAAGTTGTTAAGCTCAAAATGTGAGTGTATCAGCTTTTCCTAATTAAATAAGCCCATAAGCCGGCTACGTAAGCTAATCCTCCTAAAATGACTAAAATATAGCTTCCACAAGTGGCCATACCTGCATTTAAGCACAAGCGAAATGCTCACAGAGCCTTTCTTTCTATTTGGTTGGCATCAAAATCAAAGCTTGGTTCAATTCATTATGCTCTCTGTCTTTTCCATCCAGCTTAGTTTGCTTCTAGACTCATCAAGCTCAAGAGAACATAAGATACCCGAAACAAATCTATAAAAGACAACTAGTTCATAAAACCAAATACATGACTAATTAAAAAAAAAATACACATATAATAAAGCTTAGACATCAACATCGTAGATATAAAACTCCAGCAGCTAAAGCCAATCAGGAAACATAAAGAGACTGCTGTTGAGTCAGAAAACTAAGGGAAGTCCATCTCTTCCTAACGGGGAAGATTGTTCAACAAATTTAAGATACTCCTATCCAGTGATCCGGCTGCTACTGATTCATGGAACAATGACAATGTTAAATCATAAAGACGGTGATTTCTTTTCTCCATTTTGTGTAGAAGCATCTCTACATCATCATAGCACTTGTTCTTAAGATATCCTTGAAGAAGAAAATTGTAAGTATCATTACTCGGCCAGCAAAAATTCTCTTCCATTTCAAGAAACAACTGTTTTGCATCATTAAGAAGACCTTCCGCACAGAAGCCACTAATCATCGTAGTATATACGTGGGAGCTAGGTTCCATACCTTTGACACTAAGGCCCTTGAAAAGTTCCCTTGCAATATCAAGCTTCCCACATTCGATTGCACCATACATAAGTTTGTCTACGACGAAAAGATTTGAATTTAGCTCGCTATCCTCACCTAGTGAATGAAACAAGGAGAACGCCTCTTCAAATCGATAGTTGTGGCAAAGATTATGTAAAATATAGCTATAAGTCCTTTCATCCAGCGTTTGACCTTGTGCGAACAGGTCGTCAAGAAGCGTGTGTGCATCTTCAAAACGAGCAGCCTTGAAGCAGCTCCGTATCATGCTGTTGTAAGTGACAGGATTGGGCTTAAAACCTTTTTCATTCATTTCATGATAAACAAGCATGGCGTCGTCCATCTTGTCATCATTGCAGTAGCCATTTAACAAACTGGTATAAGTAGTAGCATTAGGGGCGACATGCTTTGACACCAATAAATTAAAAAGCGACCGTGCCTGGTCCATTTCACCCACCAAACAGTGAACATGTATAATTGGATTGTATGTTGCGATGTTTGGAGAAATACCTCTTTCATGCATCATGTAGATAACATGACGGGCTACTTGGAGCTTGCCGTCAATGCAAAACGTATTGATTAATACATTAAAGGTTTCAACATCAGGAGAGATGTCTTTATCAAGCATTTCTTTTAGCAGCAAAGTGGCTTTGGTCCAACGGCGTATCTTACAAAGGCCAGAAACTAAAGAGTTGTACGTGACGACGTCAGGTTGAGAAACCATTTCTTGGAAGAGTTTGAGAGCATCATCCATCATGATTTTGTCAGGGTTATTGCAAAGGGCTTTAATAACTGTATTGTACATGAGTGTATTTGGTTCACAAAGTTTTTGTTTGATGAGCTTGTTTAACAACATGTATGCCTCATAAATCCTATCTTCAAAGATGAGTCCATTCAAGAGAGTAATAATAAAAGGAACACAGTTTTTTTTGAAAAAATCATCAACAGAAGGCAGAGGATGTTTCTGTGTCATTTTACTAAGCATATTCAACTCTTCATCCAAAGAACGAGGATTGGGGTGAATTGGGGGACCTGATTCTAAACCTATTTGAAAATCTGAAAAAGGGGTTTTAGTAAAAGACCTGCTACTCATACAAATACCTTTGAATCTGAGTTTGATCAAAGCATCCACAGCTGATTTTGTGCGACTCATCATCATAGCCGCTCTCCGGTGTTTTTCTTTTCTTATCTTTTAGGTTAGTTTGTTTGTGGTGACAAAACATCAAATACTAATGTTTTTTTTTTTTTTTTTTTTTCTTTTTTTCTTTTTCTTTTTTTTTTCTTTTATAAATCAAATAACCTCTTTCGTGTATCCACCGCTTTCACCAGGCACAACCACGCGCGTGATAGTCTCTCATTTGTACCGATAGTTTGATACATTCATTATATTTCCTTTATGTTTTAACGATGACAATAAACATTTGCAATAATTAAAATCACAACATTAGCCAAAAACCAAAATGGTCTAAAGTTGGCCTTGGCTATTGTGGCTTGTGTAGGCGTAGCAGCAGAACCTAATCTTGGTTCTTCTAATACAATTATGTATATGCTAATTGAGTCATTTGGAACACTCGAAACGAAGCGTATGTTGGAAAATTCGTTTTGCAAAATGAGTTTTTGCAAATTTTGGATAATATTTAATATATGTTATATGTTATATATATTTATGTTTCTTGGTAGCTTTGCGTTCTCCTCGACGAGAGCTTCGCAACGAGCTAAAGTATGTCCAAAATGGAGTTGAAATGAATGAGATATCGTGTCAAGTGAAGTGAGCAGAAACATAAAACTTGGAAAAATGGGAGAATCCCACATCGCCCAAAACAAGAAGTGGATGCTTGTTTATAAGGAATTCATAGTATTGGCTATCAAATTCCTTTAGGTTGGTTATGCTCCCACTCCTACGTGCGTGTGCGCGGGGGTGCAGAAAATGAGATTTCCGGGTCAAAACGAGTTCGAAGCTTCTCATGCATGAGCCCGCTGTGGACACGAATGCAGCTCCGAAGCCTCGCATACGTGCGTATCTTTTTGCTGCAATTTTGAGTTTCCTTTTTCCAGAATTTTCTGTAAATCTATTTTAGGAATAGGTTTAAACTTATCAAGTAAGTTTACAGAAATCGGTTTATATTTTTAAAAGATATGCAAATCAGTTTTATGTATTAAAAAATTTGCGAATCTGTTTTTGATATAATTTTTAGTTGTATATGGCGGAATATTTTTTGGGAGGGCAAGTTGAGTCTTCAATATAAATAAAGCCATATGTCTCATACGTTTTTACACATTGAAAACGGCTCCTACACGAAACGTTCCAACCATCTTATCGATCGAAACACTCAGTCTTTCCGTGATCTTTCGGGCAAGTAGTCTAGTCCGGCTTACAACGGCTCGTACGTTAATACCCTGGAAACAAACGGTGAATCTGTTTTAAGGGAATCGTGTTCAACACGAGCCTCGTGCAATTCTCTTTACTGCTTTCATTTAAATTATGTTGAATAGTGTTTGTCTTCTGCTTCTACTCCATTCTGTCTGTTATTTATTTACTGCTGTTTATTTGTTATAATTATAATCTGATTTTCATAAATAAAGTGTACACCATTTCCTACAGTCTTAAAATAGATTCGGTTTAACCGAATTTATCACTTTGTTAAAAATCGGATTAATTCTTAGCATACTTTTATAACTGTTTCTATCGAAACCTTGTTGAGTTTCTTTGGAAATCAGTTTCTATTAAACAGTTTTAACATACAGTTTTGGATTAACAGATCTATAACGTTTTTTTAACCAGTTTTATTATCAGTTTTAACGAAACCAAGATAGAGTTTCTATTAAACTGATTTACTCGATCCATCAAAACCAAGATAGAGTTTTGTTGAATCAAATCTGGTACAAGTGGATACCATTTAAAACAGTTTGTTTAACTGTTTGTGTTTGATTTTTCAGGATGACAAACACCACTACCCCTCTTGTGACTACTCATGTGAACGTACATGGTGCGCCAGTTACCAACACGGTTGCTAATCATGCTGAGAAACTAGAGAAATTCAATGGGCAGAATTTCAAGATGTGGCAACAGAAGATGTTTTTATATCTCACTACTTTGAACCTTGCGAGGTTCTTAAAAGAGAACCCACCTAACGTGGAACCTCCTGCAGAAGGTCAATCCTCTAATCAACAGGTTGTTCAAGCCTTGGAAGCATGGAAACATTCAGACTTTTGTGTCACAACTATGTTCTGAATGGTTTGGTTGATTCTTTGTACAGCGTCTGCTTTACAAGACCAAGACTGCCGAAGAATTATGGGAGTCATTGGAACGCAAGTACAAAACTGAGGATGCTGGTACAAAGAAGTTCGTGGTAGCTCGTTTTTGGATTACAAGATGGTTGATTCAAAGAATGTGATAAGTCAGGTTCAAGATCTTCAGGTTCTGCTACACGACATTCATGCTGAAGGAATGACTTTGAGTGAAACTTTTCAAGTTGCTGCTATTATTGAAAAGGTACCTCCAAGCTGGGTAGAATTCAAGAACTGCCTGAAGCATAAGCGAAAGGAGATGAGTGTTGAAGACTTGGTTGTTCATCTTCGTATTGAAGAGGACAACAAGTGGCTCGAAAAAACATTATCGCCTGATTCGCAAAGGCAAATATGGCTGAGCATGTTTCGTCATCTTCAAAGTCCAATGTCAAAGCTAAAGGCAAAGGAAAAGGAAAGAATGACAAAAAGGGCAATGGGAAGTCTGAGTACCTTGCTCCTAAAGCTGCAATTGTGAAACAGAAGTTCCAAGGGGTGTGTTTCAACTGTGACCAGCCATGTAACACCCCAACCCGACAAGGGTAGAAGTGTCACATTCTGGTGTCATATCAGAACATACAATTAAAAGCGGAAGTCTTAAGAATAAAGTATCAAGTCATTTAAACAATGATTTACAAGGAAAATTACAAAACCCAAAATGTCTAAGATAAAATGAAATCTCAAAACAAAAGCCCGCCAAAATAAGTCCAAATAATAAGGTAACTAGGTTTAGTCCACTCAGATAATCCAACTCTCAGCCCATCGAATGCCCATCTTCAAACCTAAAACCTGCCGCAGGAAAAGAAATGCGGCTGAGCTTAAAAAGCCCAGTGAACAGATATAACAAAACGAAAGCTAAATAAAATCTGAAATGCGAAATGAAACAAAGGAAACGGATAACAAAGTCGCAGCGAAATGAGAACAATGAGTCAATGAGGATCCTGCAGAACACAATTATACATATATCCAAAACGAACAGATAACAAGGAGAACGAAACAAAGCAAAGCATCGATGACATATAAACAAGCACATACGAACCATGACATACGAGAACTGAAACATAAGCAAACATAGCAGGCGTCGTATCCACACAACATATATGTCATACAATCAAATCAGGAAATCAGAAGACATACAAGCCAAACAGATATCTACAGGCAAGCGGAAGCAATTAATTAATAAATGAGCATGGCAATTCACACATGTCAAAACCCTTAGTTGAAAACATAACCATATCATAACAGTGAAGTACTAACAAGTCAACACATGGCAGTTACACGTAATAAGTAGGAATACAGTATAAAGATATAATTAAATAACTTAAAGACATAGCAGGGCAACTAAACAAATTAACAAGCCAGACGTCACAAGCTGAACCATTTACCCAATCAAACCGTAGCATAAACCGAAATGCAAACATGGCAGGTCAACAACAAGCAGATAAGGAAACTATCAGATAATCATAGTCCACGAAATTATCTGAACAAGTACACATAATAAACAGACAAAACTATCGATTACACACTAGCATGGTCACCAAACAATTAGAGGGTCACATAACAGTGAGATCACATATAAACAGATGACAGCAGATAATCATATCGCAGCAGGGAAATCAGTAGTCATATAAAACATGAATAGCATAATCAAATCCAATAAACATATAACAACCCGGTACGTGAATGGAACCACAGTCTGTAGTAACGGAATGAAAGTGTGACAGATCAATGAAATGGAGTATCTATATCTTGGTAAAAGCAAATCATATAAGGGTATTGAGTAATGAACAAGTAATACAGATTATGGTGCGTTGGGGAATACGGAAGGTACAATATAGGTTTATCAAAAGTGTAAGGGTTATCAGAAATCTATCCCGAGCCAACAAAACAAACCATATCAATAGTGGCAATAGCAGCCAAGTAACCAATAGTAACCATTGTATTCGGAGGGGTGACCTCGGAATACCAAACCAATATGAGGGGAGACCTCAGTAACCAATGGAGTAGCTAGCTCCCAAAATGTGAGGGGGTGTATTGCACACACGCACCGCATCACCAAAACAAATCATATCATTTCAAATTCAAATCAAAACAAATCTAGGATGCATCCATACGCCCCCTGCAAAACAATAGTGGCCATACAATATATCTGAAGCGCGCATAATCAATACAAAATGGGGACGGTGTGGAACATCACTCATCCACACTGGAGTCATGCCATTGGTGCATCAATGACACGGACATGGAACCCCCATGCCTAGTTAATGGCTCGGGTATCAATCTGAAGGGTCAAACAAAGGTTCAAAGTGTAGCAATATATAGGTCTTCACAATCAAAGGTTCAATATCAATGGTTCACAATTCAGAGGTTCATAGCAATAATTCAATATCAAGGTCCAATATCATTGTTTCAATAACAAAGTTTCAATAGCACACATATAATAGCATAGGTCAATAGCAAAAGTTCAATAGCAAAGGGTTCAATAACGAAAGGATCAACAGCAATGGTTCAATATCAAGGGGTCAGCAGTAAGCAAAGGTTCAATATCAGAGGATCAATAGCAATGAGAGCATAGCAATGAATATCATAAGCGAAACAAAGTCGAAGAACCAGAAAGTCATGAGAGATCCCTACTGAAAAGGGATAGAATATCTGTACCTTATTCGAAGCAACCCAAAATATGAAAGTAAAGTCGCAAGACGAAATAAACCCGCCGTCCGGAACCTATATGAATTAGATAACACTTATCAAGATTAGATTACTCATTTTAGACGGCTTTCCATTTTTAGCAGATTTCTATAATTAATCGAATTAGGGTTCTTAACGAAATTTATTTCCATAATGATCAAATTAGAGTTTCTTAGACACTTAGTTAAGTTTAATAAATATCTTAGTTATAATTAGATTTTTAAGGCTTTTAAATGACATTTTAATAAAGTCTAGGGTCAATCATAATGATAATCAAAGTGTAGGGTTAAAAATGATAAGATATTATAGTTTAAGGATTTAATGAGTAAATAATTAAATGCATCATGCACTTATTACATTCATGCGTACAAATTTTAATTTCCTATAAAAATTCATTACAAAGATAGCATTCAATCTCGACGTGATTATACACATGCTCACGGTTCATAATATTCACATTTACGACTAGGTAAACATGTAAACGGACGCACACATAGACCATCTTCCCCGACCCCCTTTCAAAATACCGAACGACACACACAAAAATTCCGCGATCATCCTCAAAGTTGCCCCATGAGGCATGTTATAAAAATGCTATGTGACCATGTAATAAAATTCTATCCACGACTGGTTCATATACACGCATACGTGACACATTCAAATCAACCCATGATCAATGACATATTCATGCAATACATCTGATCTACCCTTTGCCATAACAGTTTACATTTGATTTTAGCATTCATATATTTTCCTAACACCTGATCTAACCCCATATGGACGAGACACCAAGCAAACACAAGCATTCATATCGATACCGATTTATATATACTTGACCCTTTACACGATATTTAGTTTATTAACAAAATTGTTACGAGCATGCAAGCATTCTTATATTATTCGACCCATAACGTTCAAGACCATAGAAAATATATATACATGAACGAAACACAAAGTAATTTATTCGACACGCAAGCATTATACCCATAACGACCCATCTATATCAATTCTCTACTCGCGACATTCAGATTTTTTTATACGCATATGTGTTCGTTCCTACATCAGTATATTAGCTTTAATGATGACAACAACTTAGAACAGGTGATACTGATTCATATATCGGACCGTAGGATAGGTTAAGTTTTCGTGATATATATACATTTTATTAATCATGGGACGATTTACATGAAACATAGAAGATTTCCATTTACCTCTTGGCCGATCAGGGAGGAAACGAGACACAAAGAAGAGACCACAACCCACGACTATATCACCCTGATCACCCAGCGATTTTCCCACTGATATACCCTATTTGATCACCGAGCACCTTCGAACTTTTTTTTTTTTTTTTTTTTTTTTTTTTGTGAAGAAGAAGAACAAAAAATGGAGCAGCCGCTTATTTGGTTTTTAGGGTTTAGAAAAGTGAGATGAATGGGGGATCGGTTTCTCAAATAAAAGGGATTGAGGATACTGATTTCTCGGGATTTTGAGTGGATTGGAAGTCAATCAGAATTCTTTCCCTACTTTAATATGTTCATCTTTTAAAATAAACGTGTAGACATATTTAAGATATTTGGCCTAGCCTTGGGACTAGTAGGCGTGTGATAATTTTAAATATAAGTGTGGTAGTCAAAATAATTAAAACATAAATCAGGTCCCAATTACGTGAGACATAAACGACAAAATTTAGAGTTTTACTTATTTCAAAAATATTAAGCTCAAGGGGCAAAATAGTCATTTAACACGTTTACAGATTTTAGGGTTTTACAAGCCAGGTCACCGTGCTGCTAATTGTAAGATGCCGAAGTGGGTGACTCCACGCCAGGCTAATATGGTGAATGAAGACGTGGACATGATTGCTATGGTGTCTGATGTCATTGCCATGATCTCTGAAGTTAACCTGATAGGTTCCAACAACAGGGAATGGTGGGTGGATACTGGGGCTACCCGTCATGTATGTGCTGATAAGAGTATGTTTCACTCTTTCAGAGCGATTGATAGTGAAGAGAAGCTGTGCATGGGCAACTCTGCAACTGCTGAAATCAAGGGTGAAGGAGATCTAATCTTGAAGATGACATCCGAGAAAGAGCTCAAGTTGACTAATGTCTTGTATGTTCCAGAGATTCGCAAGAATCTTGTGTCTGGTTGGCTGTTGAACAAGTTTGGTTTTCGTCTTGTTTTTGAGTCTGATAAGTTTGTTCTTTCTAAGAATCAAGTGTATGTTGGTAGGGGATATGCCCTGAATGGTATGTTTAAACTCAATGTAATGGTTGTTAAGAATGCTATCAATAAAATGAATTCTTCTGCTTACTTGATTGAGTCTTCTAATATGTGGCATGGCCGTCTTGGACATGTAAATTTTAATTCAATGCGACGTTTGATTAAATTTAATTACATACCTAATTTCCATATTGACTCAAAATATAAATGTGAAACTTGTGTTGAAGCCAAACTTACAAGAGCATCTTTCAAATCGGTTGAACAAAAAACCGAACCACTTGATATGATACATACTGACATATGTGATTTGAAATCACTACCCACAAAAGGTGGCAATAAGTACTTTATCACGTTTATTGATGATTTTACAAAGTATTGCTATGTTTACTTACTGAAAAGTAAATATGAAGCTATAGACAAGTTTGTTCTATACAAAAACGAAGTTGAGAATCAACTTAGTAAGAAAATCAAGGTGGTCCGAAGTGATAGAGGAGGTGAATATGTGTCTCCATTCGCTGACCTATGTGCGAAACATGGAATTAGACATGAATTCACTGCTCCCTATTCACCTCAGCAGAACGGTATTGCCGAAAGGAAGAACCGTACCTTGAAAGAAATGGTTAATGCCATGTTGATAAGTTCTGGTCTAAGCCAGGACATGTGGGGGGAAGCCATTCTAGCAGCTACTTATCTTTTAAATAAGATACCTCGTAAGGAAAAAGAAGAGACCCCATATGAATTATGGATGGGAAGAAAACCATCATATCAGTACTTACGAGTGTGGGGGTGTCTAGCAAAAGTAGCTATACCAACTCCCAAGGCCCAAAAGATTGAACCTAAATCTGTGGATTGTATATTCATCGGATATGCTAAGAATAGCAGTGCTTATCGTTTCATTGTACATGATTCGAAAAATCCGGATATACAAAAGGGTACATTAATGGAATCAAGGAATGCTTCATTCTTTGAAACTATATTTCCTTGTTTAACGAAGGAAACTGGAAATTCATCTAGAATAGATGAAGAAGTTGTCCAAGATAAGAGACAACGAGATGATAATGATCTCCAAGATGAGAGAAAAGATCAATCTGAGGAAGAAGAAGTTGAACCTAGAAGAAGCAAAAGGGCAAGAACCAAGAAATCGTTTGGACCCGATTTTGTTTATTTTATGGTTGAAGACGAACCTACTTCATACCGAGAAGCGGTTACTTCCTCAGAAGGGCCTCAATGGAAAGAAGCCATTAAAAGTGAAATAGATTCTATTTTAAAAAATCATACTTGGGAGCTCGTGGATTTACCTCCTGGTTGTAAACCACTAGGCTATAAATGGATCTTCAAGAAGAAGATGAAAGCTGATGGCACCATTCACAAGTATAAAGCAAGATTAGTCATCAAAGGATTTAGACAACGATAAGGTCTTGATTACTTTGATACATATTCGCCTGTTACGCGAATAACCTCGATTAGGATGATACTTGCTATTGCCGCTTTAAGAAATTTGGAAGTTCACCAAATGGATGTGAAAACGGCATTTCTAAACGAAGATTTAGAAGAAGAAATCTACATGAATCAACCTGAGGGTTTCATGGCTCCTGGACAAGAGAACAAAGTTTGTAGGCTTGTTAAGTCATTATATGGCTTAAAGCAAGCTCCCAAACAATGGCATAAAAAATTTGACCACGACATGCTAGAGAGTGGATTCAAAATTAATGAATGCGACAAATGTGTTTATGTCAAAGACACAAATAGTGGATATGTAATCTTGTGTTTATATGTTGATGATATGCTTATCGTTGGCAGTAACGACCATATGATCAAATCTACTAAAGACATGTTGAAATCAAAGTTTGACATGAAGGATATGGGTTTGGCTGATGTGATCCTTGGAATAAAGATCATACGAACTCATAAGGGACTTGTGTTAAGTCAAGCACATTATGTGGACAAAATTCTTAATACTCATAATGCGGGGGATTCCGGCCTAGCTAGAACTCCAATTGACACCAGTAAGCATCTATCTAAAAATAGAGGCTTAGGTGTTGCCCAATTAGAGTATTCAAGAGTTATTGGCATGTTAATGTACTTAATGACCGGTACCCGACCTGACTTAGCATATGCGGTTAGCAGGCTAAGTAGGTATACTAGTGACCCAAGCTATGCACATTGGGCAGCTATGACTAGGGTACTTCACTATTTGAGATACAGTCGCTATTATGGACTGCATTATGATCGATATCCAGCTGTTATCGAGGGATACAGTGATGCAAATTGGATATCTGACATAAAGGATTCTAGATCGACTAGTGGATATGTGTTTATACTAGAAGGAGCAGCTATATCTTGGAAGTCTTCCAAGCAAACTGTTATAGCTAAGTCCATGATGGAATCAGAATTTATCGCATTAGATAAATGCGGACAAGAGGCGGAATGGCTACGTCAATTCGTAGAGGACATACCAAGGTGGCCTAAACCAGTAACGGCCATTAGTATACATTGTGTTAGTCAATCGGCAATTGGCAGAGCTCATAGCATAATGTATAATGGAAAGTCCAGACATATTCGTCGTCGACATAATTCGATACGACAACTACTCTCAACAGGAGTTATCTCAATTGACTATGTGAAGTCAAAGGATAACATCGCGGATCCGCTTACGAAAGGCTTAAGCAGAGAGTTAGTAAGTAAGTCTTCTAGAGGAATGGGACTAAAGCCCTTGAAGGAATGAGTTTCTATGAAGGAAAACCTAACCCAGTTGACTGAAGATCCCAAGATCTGGGTTCAATAGGAAAACCTAATCATAGAAATGTGGGGGAAGTCACGTCAATGTGGGGGAGTTACTCAATATTGTAACTTTCCTAGTCCATTCCTATAACAAATGTGACTTGTTGAGAGGTTAAACATATGGCTTTAATGATTCAGGATGAAATCATAAAGCATAATGATTCAAGATGAAATCACAAAACATATGCTTTTAATGATTCAAGATGAAATCACATATGTGAGAGAGAAGAGGCGGAATGGCTACGTCAATTCGTAGAGGACATACCAAGGTGGCCTAAACCGGTAACGGCCATTAGTATACATTGTGATAGTCAATCGGAAATTGGCAGAGCTCATAGCATAATGTATAATGGAAAGTCCAGACATATCCATCGTCGACATAATTCGATACGACAACTACTCTCAACAGGAGTTATCTCAATTGACTATGTGAAGTCAAAGGATAACATCGCGGATCCGCTTACGAAAGGCTTAAGCAGAGAGTTAGTAAGTAAGTCGTCTAGAGGAATGGGACTAAAGCCCTTGAAGGAATGAGTTTCTATGAAGGAAAACCTAACCCAGTTGACTGGAGATCCCAATATCTGGGTTCAATAGGACAACCTAATCATAGAAATGTGGGGGAAGTCACGTCAATGTGGGGAGTTACTAAATATTGTAACTTTCCTAGTCCATTCCTATAACAAATGTGACTTGTTGAGAGGTTAAACATATGGCTTTAATGATTCAGGATGAAATCATAAAGCATAATGATTCAAGATGAAATCACAAAACATATGCTTTTAATGATTCAAGATGAAATCACATATGTGAGAGAGAAGTGGGGTCGCTTCGAAGGGAAATGTGGGGGCGCAATTCCTAAGAGCTCTTGCAGAACCAGGCTAGTGTTCATGACCATAACGAACACGACTATGAGGACTTGACAATGTCAGGGAGAGTATTGTGTAATGTGTAATATCGCCTACGTAAATGGATGATGAGTTTAAGGACATCGCGTCTACTCATATCTTGGAGACTAAGTACATCTCACAAGGGAAGGTTCAAAGGGTTATACCTACCTATCCTATGCAAGACTTAACCGCAGAAATTTCACCGAAACTTTCGTGTATTTTCGACCGATCTCCATTCATGTGGGGGATTGTTGGAAAATTCGTTTTGCAAAATGAGTTTTTGCAAATTTTGGACAATATTTAATATATGTTATATGTTATATATATTTATGTTTCTTGGTAGCTTTGCGTTCTCCTCGACGAGAGCTTCGCAACGAGCTAAAGTATGTCCAAAATGGAGTTGAAATGAATGAGATATCGTGTCTCAAAGTGAGGCACTTGAAACATAAAAACTTGGAAAAATGGGAGAATCCCAGATCGCCCAAAACAAGAAGTGGATGCTTGTTTATAAGGAATTCATAGTATTGGCTATCAAATTCCTTTAGGTTGGCTATGCTCCCACTCCTACGTGCGCGTGCAGGGGGGTGCAGAAAATGGGATTTCCGGGTCAAAATGAGTTCGAAGCTTCTGAATTCATGCGAGCCCGCGTGACCTGCGGATACGAATGCAGCTCCGAAGCCTCGCATACGTACGTATCTTTTTGCTGCAATTTTGAGTTTCCTTTTTCTAGAATTTTCTGTAAATCTATTTTAGGAATAGGTTTAAACTTATCAAGTAAGTTTACAGAAATCGGTTTATGTTTTTAAAAGATATGCAAATCAGTTTTATGTATTAAAAAATTTGTGAATCTGTTTTTGATATAACAGATTTTCATGTATATGGCTGGAAAATATTTCTTGGAGGGCAAGTTGAGTCTTCAATATAAATAAAGCCATATGTCTCATACGTTTTACACATTCAGAAAACGCAGCTCCTACACAGAAACGTTCCAACCATCTTATCGATCAGAAACACTCAGTCTTTCCGTGATCTTTCAGGCAAGTAGTCTAGTCCGGCTGTGCAACAGCTACGCACGTTGTACCCTGGGAAACAGACGGCGAATCTGTTTTAAGGGAATCGTGTTCAACACGAGCCTCGTGAAATTCTCTTTACTGCTTTCATTTAAATTACGTTGAATAGTGTCTGTCTTCTGCTTCTACTCCATTCTGTCTGTTATTTATTTACTGTTGTTTATTTGTTATAATTATAATCTGATATTCATAAATAAAGTGTACACTGTTTCCTACAGCGTAGACCTAGAGCGATACCAAATCACAACCTCTCATTTTTTTACAAAAACGCCAACTCAATTCCTTTACACTTTGCCTCTATCCAAGTCCAAACCCATCTTCTAAACCTTGTATATTCATACTTTCAACATACCGTCAAACAAAAGTATTCATATGACCATAATCCTGATTTACATCTTCTCTAATCACGTAACAGGTCTACTCCCTTATGGTCAAATAAAGTCAAAGGTCACTTTGCGTAAATACATCCTTTCACGTATGGGATATGCTTCACTCATGATGCAAAGCACTTAGCTTTTTTGCATCAAGATGATTAATGATCACTCTTATTAGTGGTTAATCATGGATTTAGTCATATCGACTGTTTCAGTTTGTGTTATGTGAAAGATGATTATACTTTGTATGTTTTCACTTCTAAACCAATAAATGTTTTGCAAACATCCACATCTCTTACACATCATTCCCTTAAATTTATTTGATCCTCATTTCTCAAACAAATGATTAATCACTTCTTCCTACACAATCTCAACATTCCTACAAACATTCTTTGCATTTTCCAAACACATTCCATAATCATTATTGTCTAATTTTTTTCTTTCTTAAATGAAAATATGATTAATTTCATAATCAATCCTTTAATTATATCCTTCTTCACCAAATAAACCTTCCTCAAAGCCATTCACACCCACATGTGACAACTTACATCCCCTTACACATTGCACCTTCATGTACTTGTTTCTCCCATCATTCCAACATAGGCTCCTATGTTTTACATCACAACATTTTCATCCACACAACTATTCACTCTTTACTTGATGCTAAATTTATACCATGCTTTAATATTCATAATTACTCGTTTACCTAAGTCTACTAATGCACTAACGGACAGAGAACCTGATCGTATGTAGTGTAGTTAATGGTAAAGCCGAGGTCATCCCAAGATCTAATGGGTGGTTTCTAATCTAAGTCTTAGTTGTCACGATGTTGATTGATTTGAATTAACTAAAAGCAAGGCAATAAATGATGGAAATGAAATAAGTTGTATTGATCAAGGGAGAAAAGCGTGCTAACCTAGTTACTACATTATACATGCAATGATCTCATTCTTAAGTGATTTGTCTACATTTCATTTGACTTCATGGTTCTAATATTATTAAGGTCGATTTGTGGTCAAACCCTAATCTATAATTCATATGACCTCAACCTCGTGGCTTACGGAAGTTGAGTATATATGACCTCAACCTCGTGGCTTACGAAAGTCGAGTATATAGTTCATAGTGATTAAGTCCCCAACTACCTTAAAGACCTATCTAATGTCGACAATCCCACTTCTCGATATTCAAGCCCCTATTGTGGTCTGATGCTTAATTTCTAGATCACGTTTTAAATTTATAATTACTCGTGTACCTATGATCTATTATTGTACTAACGGTGTACCCGATCGTGTGTAGTCTACTAATTTATAAAACCGAGGTCGTCCCAAGAGCTATTAGCGGAGTCTAATTTAAGTTCCAATTGTCACGAAAATGATTTTAGATTAATTAACTAACTAATAAACGAAAATGAAATGTGAAGATAATCAAAGGAGAAGAATGTGCTAACCTAGTTACTACTTTATCATGCAATGATCTAGTTCCTTTGTGCAATGTCTATGTCTCACCTTATGTAGTGGTTCTAAGTCATTAGGCCTGAATGGTCATCGTGACCTAACCTATAATCCCTAAATCCCAACCCCGATGGTCACGGGTAGCCAAGTATCTAGTTCTTAGTCATTAAGTTCCAACTATCTATAAGACTTATCTAGTGTCGAGTTTCCTACTCCTTGACACTTAAACCCTCGTTTAGTCCATGTAAGGTTTACCTGCGCTTCTTACGTTCCTATTATAGTATAGGCGGTGACATGGTCTGTTAGGATTTAGTAAATCTAGTTATTAAAGAGTCGGTCACCTCGAGTATATGTAATCGTTAGAAAGCTCGTAGTCGTATATTATTATAAGTTAAGTAGTATTTAGTTTAAGTAACACCGTGGAGGACAGACGGGTCTTTACCCACTGTATGCCTGATCCACAGCCCGATAGGTGGCGATTTATGTAATGACTATAAATACTCTCTACCTCCCAAGGTAGAGAGTTGGAGCTCATAATAAGATTTTTCTTTCTCTCACTAAAGTTCCCAAACCTCTAACTTTCTCTCTCTAGAATCAACTTGTACGCCTACTTAGTGTTTGGTTTGATGTGTATGTGAAATCCAATATGTTACAAATGGTATCAAGAGCCATGGTTAGATCATCTCTTACATATCTTTGGATTTCTAGTGACTTTTAGGTGGTTTTAGAGATTGAAAAAGTTTAGTGGTTTTTGCATCATTTGGATCATTTCTAGTGTTAAAGTTTTAATCTTGGGTGTATTTTTGTGTTTAGAATCATTGTATGTGCTTGGGTTTTGATTTCCTAAGCTTGAATCATCGTGGTTGGGTTGTTTTTGGATTGAAAAGTGGTGTTTGTTTGATTTTCTAGCTAGCGACTTGAGCTACTGATAATTTGTCTTGGTAGCGACTTGCTTTGTAAGTTGGTAGCAAGTTGTAGTAGAAGTTCTTAGCGAGTTGAGCTTAGCGACTTGTCTATTGAGACAAGTTTTACAACAAGATAACTTAGTGGATTCTCCACTACGGGTAGCGACTTGGTGAAAGTTAGCGAATTGTACTTAAGTTTGTTAGCGACTTGGTATTAGCGATTTGGTGCTTAGCGAGTTGCTATTTAGCGACTTGACATCTTAGCGACTTGGTGCTTAGCGACTTGCTGTCAAAATTTGCTAGCGACTTGGTTCAAAGTTTCTTAGCGAGTTGGTTGATTTTTGTCTGCAATACGGTTTTCTCTTGATTTAGTAAAATCCCGTGAAAGAATCTATTTCTCGGTTTAATCATAGAGTTATAAAATCCCGTTTAATCTGTTAACATGTCTACCAACGTACCTACAATCATCTCCACTGTTGCCGAGGATGTTCAAGCAGCTGGTTTAGATACTCGTCCACCCATGCTTGACAGAACTGACTACGACTCTTGGGCTCAACGAATCAGATTGTACTGTCTTGGAAAGGAAAACGGGGTCAACATTCTCAAATCCATTGATGAAGGACTGTATCGGGTTGAGACTACTAGAGACATAATTGATACAACTGAAGATGGAACAATGATCTATGGAATAGATAGACCAAAGACGTATGATGAGCTCAATGATAAGGAGAAGAAGAGATTCGATGCAGATATCAGGGTTTCTAACATTATACTGCAAGGTATTCCAAAAGACATCTACAAGCTTATCAATCATAACACTGAAGCAAAGGCTGTATGGGATAATGTCAAGATGCTCCTATCAGGTTCTGAATTAACTATTGAAGACAGAGAATCACAATTATATGATGAATTTGAGCATTTCAAGATAAAACCAGATGAGTGTCTATGAGTACTACGTGAGATTCCATAAGCTTGTGAATGACATGAGGAACATCAGAATGACCATGCCAAACATTCAGCTTAACTCAAAGTTTGTAAACAACATGAATCCCAAATGGCACAAGTTTGTCACGTCTGTGAAGCTCACTAAAGGATTGAAGAATACAAACTATGAGCAACTGTATGCCTTCCTTCTTCAGAATGAGAGACATGCTATGTTTGAAAAAAGGATTCTGGAACAGTTCAAAACCAATCAGGTAGAAACAAGTTCATCAAATGATTCAACTGCTTTTTGCACAAATGTTGGGATCACCACCAAAGCTTCTCAAGTTGTACCCATGGGTAATGGTAATCACAAACTCATTCCTGATCCAATGTTCAAACAAGCTGATGCTGATGCAGCCGTTGGAAACTTCATTAATCAACTAGCTCTCATGATCAGTCAAAACATGAACACTCTCCCACACACCAACAACAACCTCAGAACAGCATCCAATCCACACAATCAAGCCACTGTCAGAGATGGGAAGGTTATGGTGCAACCAATTCAAGAAAGGCAGTACGATCAGAGAAGGGGTGGAGTAGGTGGAGGCTATGGTGGAAATCAGAATCGAGGAAGGATTGGAAATCAAGGACAAACAAAGCCTATCAAATGCTACAACTGTGGTGGTGAGGGACACATTGCAAGGAACTGCACATCTCTAAAATGTCCACAGAATGCTGAGTACTTCAGGGATAAGATGTTGCTAGTGCAAGCTCAGGACAATGGAGCAGCTTTGGATGAAGAGGAGTTACTGTTTCTTGCTGAAGGGAATGCCAAGACTTATGATGCTGATGTTGATGAACAGCCAATTCAAGAGATAGGTCATAATCATCAGAATGCCTTTCAAGTAGCTGATTTTGATGCATTTGATTCTGATGTAGATGATGAACCTACTGCTCAAACAATCTTCATGGCTAGCATCTCTCCTATGGTGTCTCCAAAGGTCTCTCCTCCACAACAAGCTGGTCCATCCAAAGACAAAATCATTTCAGAGGTATTAAAACTATATGATGATGTTGATGAGCAAAAGATGCATAATGAAGTACAATCTTTTGAGACTTATGAATCAGATATTGATAATGTGGGTAATAGCAATGTTTTCCCATATGATCAATATGTGAAGCAAAGTGAAAGTGAGACTGTACCAAGTAATGCATCTTCTGCAGTCAATAATGACTATGTCTTTGATGAATTCACTGCATGTACCCCTGATGATTTTGTTGTCTCTGAACTGAATGTCTATAAAGAACGTGTCGCTATTTATGAACAACGTGCTAAATTTGAGTTGACCACCCGTGAGCAGGAAATGGATGACCAAATGCGTACAATCATTAGAAAAAGTAATTTTAGAGAAGAAGTATTAAAACAATAGTTAAATTCCTTACAAGAAAATCTTTCTAAAACTGCTAAGCAAAAACAAGAACTTCAAGAAAATGTGAAAATGCTTAAGCAAGAATTCAATGCTAAGGAATCAAAACTTTTGAATGATTTTTCTAATCTGAAAACTTTGAAAAACAAGCTTGAAAATAAGTTGTACGTACAAAGGAACACCATTTAGACTGCTCACATGCTCACTAAGCATAGAGTCTTAAGCGATAAGCATAGCATTCCCCTTGTTGAGGAACCAAATCCAGAGGTCATTAAAAAGGCTAGAAATGCTCATAAGGTACTTTATGATGGCAATGAAATCCTTAAGCCTAGATAGAAACCTAGTTGCGCTGAGTGCACTGAGGAAGATAAGAAATCAGATGAAGTCACTAGGGAAAAGATGAACAAGAAACTAGATGATCCTAAATGTAAAGAGAAGAAAATAACTATCACAGCCCATGATAACAAGAAGGAGAATTGGATTTCCTTGAACAAGTTTAAGCCTCAGACATTGTTAACACCCGAACAAGTGTTCTGGAAAAAGGATTTAGATAAGCAAAAAGCAGAGAATCTTGTTGTAACAAACCCCTTTTAGGAAAATGCTTTCAGCGACTGTGTATCCTCCCAATACACCAATGCATTTAGTTCCTAGAACTATTGCCACTAAAAGCAAGACCTTAATCAGTCAATATGTTATTTTTCAACTATTTGTTGATTTTGAGAAAACTTGTAAGAAAAGGATCACACCCACTGGTATAACTGAAGGGGAAAGGGGTTTTGAACAAATGAAAGAATGTTATTTAACTGAAGTCATGCCTTTCTTTAAACAACTAAAAGATCAATTTGAAAGTCTTAAAAAGGGAATGAATTTAGACATTAAAGAAATGGAAAAGAAATTTGATGCAATGATCGTTGAGGTTAGTGAGTATGAGCGAGAATTAAAATATAATGAGATTGAGAGGAAGAACTTGCATACACTGAATGAGAATATGATTTTTGAATGTATTGCTCAAGATGTGTTTTTCACTGCTACAAATTGTTCCATTAATGTTTCTCAATTTCATGAATTATCTGTTGCTTTGAAAGTCTCCCGCGATCGTGTCATTGAGCTTGAAAAAACTAACTCTAAACTAAATGAGAAAATTGATCGGGATGATCACGATAATTTGGTAAAACACCTTTCTAAACTAGAAGTTGATCATTTTAATTTACAACTAAAATATGAACATCTTAAAGAAAATGTCAAAACCTCAAATATCAAGACATCCTCAGATGCTCCAGAGTTTGATGCAGTTTTTCAAATAAACAAACGTGACGAACAGATTCAAGCTCATTGTAACACGATTAGAAAGTTGAAAGCCCAAATCTCTCAATTAAAGGGTGAAAAGAACAATGTGACTGGCTCCCAAATGCCTCCTCCTTTAGATTCTCAGAATTCTCAAACGTTTCATCTTCAAAACTTAGTAAATGCATTACAAAAGGAAAAAGAGAGTTTTCTAGAAGAAAATGAAAAGGTTAAACATCATTTCAATGAGTTATTTAAATCAATAAAGGTCACTCGTAACAAAAATAACGAACAAATAGCTTCATTGCAAAAGGAAATTGAGAATCTGAAGAGCCAGGTAAAAGGGAAGAATGATGGATCAAAGGTACATGTTTGTAATAAATATGCTTTGTTTGTGAAATATGTTCCTCCTCATCTTAGGAACAATAAACTTGCAATTCAAACATATTTCTCATCCCTTAAGGATTGTCTACAATGTCTCCGTGAGATTGTTGAAGAGGATAAGTTAGAGAAACCACTTGATAATGCAATTGGGCTTGCATGCTTATATGCCAAACGATCTCAAGAACTTCTAGAATGCTTAATCACAATATGCCCTAAGTCCTTAGGTGAGAGAGTTAATCCTTTGATTCCGTGTTCTTTGCCTAGTGCCAAGTATGAAATCCATTCGATGCCCAATGTTATGAATGTGAACTGTAGTATACCTTCAAGTAGTTCAGATCCCAACACCTCGAGTGTTAAAAAGGTGAACTTTAGTGCGCCTTCAAATAGTTCACATCCCAGCACATCTAAACAGAAAATGCAAAAAGTAGCAAAGCCAACTAATGTTCCCATTCCCTCTACAGGAGTAATTAGTGACATTAAAGCGAGCAGGTCAAAGTCTCAAGACAATACAAGGAATGATAGGACCTCGCAAGCTAAGAATGTGCATTGGAAGAGTGTAGAAGACCAACCTAGGCACTTTAAGTTTGAGTCGAATAACACGAATCATGTTGATTCTAGTATTTGTCATAGGCGTACTGTAATTAATTCGAATTCTGATACTATTTGCAAACCTTGTAATGATGTCTGCTTGAATTCTGTTACTAATCATGAATGTGGTTTGAATGCTTTGTCTAATGCTGTCAAATCCCTAGTTAATATTGTTAATGCAAAATATCATGCTAAGAAGGCAAAAAGGCAAAGGCGAAAGAAAGTTAGAAAACAGTGGAAGCCCACAGGAAGAACATTTAGTAAGATAGGTTATCAATGGATACATGTTGGCCATAAGGATAATCAGATAATGCCCACTAGAAAATGGATGCCTACTGGTAGAACTATTCCCTTAAGAAGTGAACATACTTTGAATAGGGCAAATACGGACACTAGTACTGCATCTATTCATAATGATTCCATTGCTTCAATTTCTGATATGGATGTTTCTATTTCTAATGTGGGTGTTCCAATCACTGTTACTAACCAAATGGAACCCGTTCTTTCATGGGGATCCCAATTATCCAGTTATCCATTCTTGTCTGTGTTCAACTGTAGATCGTTCAAATCGTTCTGTAGTACCTGGACTCAGGCTGTTCCAAGCATATTACTGGAGACCGGTTGCGGCTCATGAACTTCGTGAGTAAATTCATCCGGACAGTTAGATTTGGGAATGACCATTTTGGAGCTATTATGGGTTATGGAGATTATGTGGTTGGTAAAAGTGTAATTTCCAGGGTATATTATGTGGAAGGTCTTGGTCATAATTTGTTCTTTGTTGGTCAATTATGTGATTCCGATCTAGAAGTGGCTTTTAGAAAACATACTTGCTTCGTTAGAGAACTTGATGGTGTAGAATTATTAAGAGGTACTCGAGGTTCTAACTTATACACCATATCTATCGATGACATGATGAAGTCTTCTCCAATCTGCTTGCTGTCAAAGGCTTCTAAAATAAAGTCTTGGTTATGGCATCGTCATCTCAATCACTTGAACTTCGACACCATAAACAACCTCTCCAGAAAGGATCTTGTCAGAGGCTTACCCAGATTAAAATATGAAAAAGATCATCTCTGTTCAGCTTGCCAATTAGGAAAAAGCATTAAATATGCCCACAAACCAAAACCCACAAACTCTGTAATGGAAGTTCTTCATACCCTTCATATGGATCTGTGCGGCCAAATGAGAGTGAAAACTATTAATGGGAAGAGATATGTGTTAGTAGTGGTTGATGACTACTCCCGATTCACTTGGGTTAAATTTTTGAGGACGAAGGATGAAACTCCGGATGTCATCATTAAACTCATTAAACAACTTCATATCCGACTCAACAAAACGGTTTGAATCGTTCGACTGACAGAAATGAACTGAGTTTGTTAATAAAGTACTCAATGAATTTTATGAAAATGTTGGAATAAGTCCTCAAAGAAGTGTTCCTCGAACTCCTCAACAGAACAGTGTATTTGAAAGACGAAATCGAACTTTTGTAGAAGCTGCAAGAACAATGCTGATTTATTCAAAGGTTCCAATGTTTCTATGGGCTGAAGCTATTTCCACTGCTTGTTACACTCAAAATCGATCTCTAATTCACATTTCTCATGGAAAGACTCCTTATGAACTTGTCCACAATAGAAAACCTGATCTATCATACCTTCGTGTGTTTGGTGCTTTATGTTATCCAACTAATGATGGTCAAGATTTAGGAAAACTGAAATCTAAAGCGGACATTAGAGTATTTGTAGGATATGCACCAAACAGAAAATGTTACTGAATCTACAACAGGAGAACCCGAAATATCATGGAAACAATTCATGTTACGTTTGATGAGCTGACCGGTCAAATGGCTCCTGGACAATCCAGTTCAGGACCCGCACTTTAAAACAGTCCCATTGGTTCATCCCTTGTACCAAACTCCTCTCCAGCAACTCCATATGTACCTCCATCTGAAGATGATTTAAAGAAATTGTTTGATCCTATGTTTGATGAACATTATGAGCCAAGTACCAATAATATGTCAATTCCAAAAACAAAGGCTGCTCTTATCTACGATAATAAAGTCAACCCTTCAGTCTCAATATCATTAAGTCAAGAAGCGCATGCTGCTGATCACTCAGTCTCATCAACAAATCATCAATCTTCGAATGTACATCATGGAACTGTTTCTGGCATCAATGATGAAGTTAATCCCTTTGCTACACCTGAAGATGTTCTATTTGAAAACATATTTGCTCCTGAATCATCATCAGAACCATCTTCTTCAGGAGACATCGACTCTGCTACTTTAGTCCCTAAACAACAGCCACATAAACACCTCAGAAAATGGACTCACGATCATCCATTAGACAAAATCATTGGAAATCCCTCTCGACTAGTATCCACACGGAAACAGCTTGCAATCGATGCCTTATGGTGCTTCTTCAACTCCGTACTCTCAAAGATCGAACCAAAAGATGCTAAAACCGCCATGAATGAAGACAGCTGGTTCAATGCCATGCAAAAAGAAATTCATGAGTTTGATCGACTTGATGTATGGGAATTAGTACCTGCTCCAGATTGTTCTATGATCATTGCTCTAAAATGGATCTTCAAAGTGAAACTTGATGAGCATGGTGATGTCTTAAAGAACAAGGCTTGATTGGTTGCTAAAGGATACCGTCAAGAGGAGGGCATTGACTTTGAAGAATCATTTGCTCCTGTTGCTCGTATCGAGGCAATCAGAATTTTCTTGGCTAATGCTGCAAGTAAGAACATGGTAGTCTATCAGATGGATGTAAAACGCATTTCTTAACGGAGATCTTAAAGAAGTCGTCTACGTCAGCCAACCTGAAGGCTTTGTGAATCCAGAGCATCCTACTCACGTTTATTGTTTGAAGAAGGCTCTTTACGGTTTAAAGCAAGCTCCAAGGGCATGGTATGATATGCTATCAGAGTTTCTTCTATCTACCGGATTCAGCAAAGGAGCAGTTGATCCAACATTGTTCACCAGGAAGTCAGGCAAACATTTAATTCATGTTCAAATTTATGTTGATGATATCATCTTTGCCTCGACTGACTCCAATGAGTGTGACCGTTTTTCAAATGAAATGGGTTCTAAATTTCAAATGTCAACGATGGGACAAATGTCATTTTTCTTGGGATTACAAATTTCACAATGTCCCGGAGGCATATTCATAAATCAATCTAAATATGCAAATAAGGTTTTAAAGAAATTTAGATTTGATTCAAGTGACCCTGTTGACACTCCCTTGATAGAGCGTACTAAACTAGATGAGGACCACTCAGGGATCATGGTAGATCAAACGAAATATCGTAGTATGATTGGATCCCTGATGTACCTCACAGCTAGTAGACCAGACATCTTGTTCGCTGTGTGCATGTGTGCCAGATACCAGGCTAAGCCTACTAAAAAGCACCTTGAAGCGGTTAAACGGGTCTTTTGGTATCTCCAAGGAACCATCAATATGGGACTTTGGTACCCGAAGGACACCGGTATGTCACTAACAGCCTATGCAGATGCTGATCATGCAGGATGTCAAGATACTCGTTGAAGTACGTCTGAAGGTGCTCAATTTTTGGGTGATAAGCTTGTGAGCTGGTCTTCAAAGAAGCAAATGAGTACTTCTATTTCCTCTACCAGGCGGAATACATAGTCATGCCATCTTGTTGTGCTCAAATCCTATGGATGAGATCCCAATTATCTGACTATGGCTTTGAATTCAACAAAATCCCTCTGTACTATGATAATAAAAGTGCTATTGCTCTCTCATGCAACAACGTACAACACTCAAGAGCAAAGCACATCGACATTCGACATCATTTCATCATGAAGCAAGTTGAAAATGGTGTGGTGGAACTTTACTTTGTGAGGACTGAATACCAGTTAGCAGACATCTTCACCAAATCTCTTCCTAGGAGACGTTTTGAGTTTATTCTTCCACCCACTTGGTCTTAAAGAGCCTTCAACCGAAACACTCAAACGCCTTCAAGAGGAAGAAGAGGAGTAAAAGGTTTCCTTCATCTATCTCTTGTAAATATTTATTTGAAAAAAAAATACAAAATTATAAAACCTTCAAAAATCGAAAAATATAAAACTTTCAAAATCCATAAAAATTTAAAAATTAAAAATTCAAAAAATATTGTCATTTTGTCATGTTTTCTCGATTCGATAATATCTACGGTTCTGATGTCTGTCATTCAAAGAATGACACGGGACTTTAGATTTTGTTCGAATTTTTATAAAAAAAAAAAAAAAAATCAAAAATATTTTTGGGAGAAAGAGAAACAATGGTTTATTGTCATTTCAGGCAGTAACCCGCTTTTCAAAGAAAGAACAGCCATGCTTTATCTTGTTTTGAATCTCCTGCTCGATTCTTTAAACAAATTTTACTATCTAATGAAAACTAGTTGCTTTGAAAAATAACTTGGACTCTATTTTTGATAATCATCCTGACTTAAATTTGTCAAAATATCAATTTCTCAATCAACAACCTATGTCATTGATTGAGGGGAGAATGATTTCAATTAAATTAAAAGGTTATTATTCAATTGTTTTCAAAAGATAATCATTCATGTTTATTCAATGGAGTTTAAAGTCTAAAAATCCGATCCTTATCAGTTAAAACGCTTTTATAATCAAGTCACAATTCTCCTTAAAAGCTTTCAAAATCAATTTAAATCTACAGAGATCACAAATCTCAAATGATCTGATAATTATGATTGGGGGAGAATTTGTGATTTAAATTGGATTTAATCTGATAATCCAGTAAATGGTTTTATAAGGATTTACAAGCTCTCCATCCCACATGTGTCAAACAATTTCAAAATTTTCATGCACATGTTGAGGGGGAGCATCTATCTTAAACCACAAAGATTTGAAACGTGATCAATGTGCAGTTCCCCTTGTATGTGCAAAACTCTTTCAAAACTCAAGGCACATATTGAGGGGAGCAAACTTATGAAAACCTCATCCTTCCCTAATATGCTTTATCTACTTGATTTGATTAGGGAAGTGATGTTGATATCTTTTAGAAAATGGTAATCAAAGAAGTTAATTCTTTCTCTTGCCTCCATGTGCAAAACGATTTCAATCACTTAATGCACATGTTGAGGGGGAGCTCTTGTTCTAAAATTATCAAAAACAATTCAGGTACAAAATGCTTTGATAATATATCATAAGTATCTGGATTGATTTTCAAATGGTTTTCAATTGGTTCCTATGGCGGATGAACAATACCAAATAGACCGACCAACTTTACTTTATGTATGGTGATATAAGGATGATAAGGTTAGGTATTTGTTCCCATGATCCGCCAGAATCGGAGGGATCTACCCAGGACAATCCACTAGATAGTGTAGAAGTCCTTAGGTATGATGAAAAAAGGAGAAAAATGAGATATGGGAAGAGTGCATCGAGACGAACTAGTATCGAATAAACCCAACAAGATTCTAGCTATGAAGTCTCAGTAAGCACTGAAGGGGTTGAAGAATGAAAAAGAATTGAATGAGAAAAGGGTGAAAACAAATAGCCCTCAATTTATTCAACCTTAGGGCAGAAACCGGGTTCAATTCATATGCTACTAGTGGTTACCAAGGTAACATCGGTATTGAAGACAAGACGTCATGGACCCTGACGACCGCACTTCAACTTTCCAAACCACTCAAGTTCCTCTTAAAAGGACTTGTTTCATTCTCACGGGAACCGACATTATCTATCGACTTTCTCTTAGAGATTGTTGATATTGAAGAAGGAGACCCTCTCCCTAGTCTCCATATAGGATCCAAAAATGAACAAATTGAGTCTAGAGCCACGAGATCATCAATAAATCTCATTAGGACACTTTCAATGAAGACTCTGTTTCACACAATGTGGAAAGAGAGATTATATCTTGAGTCCTACGCATTATCCTTGTGGTATTGCCGTAACATCCGAAAGTGATATGCACATATTCACAATGAAGATGGAAAGCCTTCTCGAGCCAACATCAAACAAGCTCTTGGTAGGTGGCATGTGAGATCTATCCAATAGATCAACCATGTGACAACCTAACGTAAACAATGGGGAGATTCAATCTTTTGAATCAATCCCGTTCAAGTTATGGATTGACGGATACCTTTGAAAAACCGGTCGTTGTGCTTAAAAACTCTTTCTTTAGCACATCGACTGTGTATGAATATTTTAAATCAAAAGGTGTTTATGATTGATAATTGATTTTCATTAAAACCTTCGTTGTATTGCAAAAACAATTTCTATTGAGCAATACACCATTGTTTTTCAAATCTCTTTTCATCAATCTGAATCTTTATTCCCTGGTTCACTCATTCGCGGTTGTTTCTTTGAGACGCTCCGGTTGAGAGAACGCTAGAGCGTACCGTGAAACCCTCGCAAGGAAATTCTTCGAATTATACCATCACGTGCAAGACTTGTATTGATCAAGGGAACCGTGGGCCGTGTACCTCAATTCAACGAAAGTGATCAAAGACACTTTCGTGCGCTTTATTGCTAAATGTTTTATGCGTGTACACCCTACGCTTGCGGATCGTAATGAAGCGGTCAATCCATGGCCGCATGCTCACTCAACACATTCATCTCAAAAGAAATCATGATTAGTGCATCAATGACTCTGATATTTTCACTCCATGCTTCGCTACGCTGCGCCAATATCATGAATCAACGAAAGCTTCCGCTACTGATGAGAAGATATCATGATCCAGAATGTGAGCATGTCGGTCCAAAAGTCACAACATCACATAATACCAACACCACAATGGATGTCTCAGAGATTTTTGTTAGCCGATGATCTCAAAATGGCTCAAAACTCATTATCACGTGGATCAAGAAAAGACCCTACTTGGATTAACCAAACATGCAATGTGAAGAATCAATGACTACAAGCTTCGGAGCAAAGTACTACATCAAGAATGCAAGAACAAATTTTTTTAATGTAATATCTGTTTGTATTCAATGTAATTTAATGTGTGTTTGAGGTGACCTCCCTTAGGGGAGATTGTTAGGATTTAGTAAATCCAGTTATTAAAGAGTCGGTCACCTCAAGTATATGTAATCGTAAGAAAGCTCGTAGTCGTAGATTATTATAAGTTAAGTAGTATTTAGTTTAAGTAACACCGTGGAGGACGGACGGTTCTTTACCCACTGTATGCCTGATCCACGACCGATAGGTGGTGATTTATATTAAGACTATAAATACTCTCTACCTCCCAAGGTAGAGAGTTGGAGCTCATAATAACATTTTTCTTTCTCTTACTAAAGTTCCCAAACCTCTAACTTTCTCTCTCTAGAATCATCTTGTACGCCTACTTAGTGTTTGGTTTGATGTGTATGTGAAATCCAATATGTTACATGGTCAACCCCTACACGCGATGTCACAATTTGTGTAACCTCTTAGGCTAATGTTGGAATGGTCATGTAATAACTAACATATTAGGTTCTAACCTAGTTTCAGTACTACCAAAACGTGAGGATTCAATGATAAGCTAACAAGATATTCACATAAAGCGATAAATAGACAAGGAACATAGATCAAAGCATAAATAAATTCATTCTAGGCTAACACATGAAGTGTTTAGCCTCTCATACTAAAAAGTACAGAAATAACAATGTTTATAATCAAAGAATTAGTAAACATCGGGTTTGATACAAATACTTGATGATACACTAAAGCTATGTATGGAATGGTATGAATTCTCCCGCGGAAATTCTTCTGGAACTGCTAGAAATCGTCCTTGATGGAACCCTAATCGTCCTTCGATGCTATTTTTCCTAGATCATGTTTTAAAATTTATAATACTTATTTACCTATGATCTACGTGAGCACTAACGGGCAATGTACCCAGTCGTTAGTAGTCTAGAAATGGTAAAGCCGAGGTCCTCCCAAGAGCTATGTGGCGGATTTTAATCTAAGTTATATGATGTCACTAAAAGGAGGGTTTGATTAAGAATTATGTTAAACTAATTGAAATACAAAAATCAAGTTGAGATTGAATCAGTGGGAGAAAATATGTGCTAGCCTAGTTACTACTATTATCATGCCATAACCTAGTTTTCCTAATGGTTTCTATTATCGCTTTACGTGGTGGTTAAATATCGCTAGGATTAGTTGGTCGAATCGCCTAGCCTATAATTCCAGACCCGTACCTCCTTTGGTCAATTCGGTTGTTCAGTCCAGTCTTAGTCATTAAGTGCCAGCTATCTGTCTAGACCTATTTTGTACCAAGGGTTCTTACACAAGCAAGCAAGGTTCATGATGTGTCGTTTAGTATAGGTCTATTTGTGAATTCAAGTTTTAATATTTATATTTAGCCGACTTAACCTATAACAAACGCTAACGAGCAGTATACCCGATCAGTGTAGCCTAGTTGGTAAGTAGAGTGTCGATTATTAAAAGTGGAACATTAACACTTATATATCTATTAGTATTTTAATCCTAAAGTTAGTCTAATTAAACCTAGTCTAACACAAAGGGGGGTTTTAGCTTGTGAGACTGACACGATGTTTAGATTAAGTAAAACTGTAAATAAGACGATTGATACACACGTACACATATAAGAATACAAATAGCATATAAGAGGCCTGATCGATAGTAAAGTAGATTTTATTCACTTAATTGTGATAAGATCGTTTATAAGCTCAGGTAGGGATCAATAACAAAGATTAATAACATGCATAACGGAATAAACTAATCAATTCTTTGTTATTGAACAAGGTTTTCAATCACTAACACTAACTAATCTTAGATGTTTATAGGAACACGTCTAGATAACTAAACTAATAACCTAGGCATTTACAAGACTATACGCCTAGGTTACACACACACCCCTTTACTAGACGTCTACATCTTGGAAGATTATGTAAACCTACACCCCATGTCCTCTTTATATACTAGAGGATTACGGTTTACAAATCTCTACTAAGGACTAAATAATAAATCTTGTTTACCAAGAAAGTCCTTCCATCTTTTTGTAGGTTTCCTTCTTGTCATATTAAGTCCCTCTTGTTTCATTATTTTTGTCTTATCAACTCAAACGTATAATTCCCAAAAATCTTCCCCTAGTTGATAATGACAAAACCATTCTTGAACGAACTTCCCTAGACGAAGTAGAGAAATTGAGATAAATAAATCTTGCCATAAATGAAACAAGTAAGTCTTTCTTTGTCTTCCCCTTAATCCATGCCATGCCACTCAAACATCTCTTCCCCTTTTTGTTATTATCCAAATAGGAACGCATAATAATGATCTTGACCACCACGAACAAATATCATACTTCCAATCTAAGTCGCCCAATGCTTCAAATCTACCACACACGCGATCATAAGAAAAAATGGATCCAAAATAGTAGAAACCCAACTAACAAGTAGTAATAATGATCAACAAGAGTAAAATCAAACACTTCCCCTTGAGTGATGCATGTACATCAAATGATTCTCCAAATCTGTAAGCTCCTTGTAATGATCACTTGTGAAGAAAACCAAATATAACGAATTTGATGAAGAAGTAAAATAACCCAAACTTGTATCTTATATCTTACACTATAGATGACATTGAACGTATACCTATGTATAGGGAGACCTCAATCTCTTGATGATAATCTCTTAGCACAATAACGTCACTCCTTTAAGTGTTATGTCAATTCTTTGTCATAATCATTGAAGCACGAACAAGTTACCTCCTACTAAAAGGTATGATAAAACACGTATCCAAGTTATTCCACTTCACCTTCAATTAAGTGATAAATAATCCTTTTCTTAATCAATTCTTCAATAAAATCAACTTCGAGCTTTTTTAAAATCTTTTAAGAACAAATTCCAATCTTGTGTGTGTGAAACAATATCATGTGTGTGTCGCCAAAAAATCAATAACAATCATCATGCTTGAGTTCCCCTTAACTCCAAATCTCCTCGTAATAAACCATTATGCTGCCAATCCAAATAAATTTCGCCATGCAAAAACCTTTGCAGATTACTTTGAGAAGAATAAGTATCTTTAAGCGATTTACTTTGGACAACAAGGAGCGTAACTTTCAGATATAAACTGCAGTACTTTCATAAGGACACCAGCAATACTTTGAATCATAAGCAGTACTTTAAAAAAATCAGCAGTACTTTCGAACTTGGGCAACGCAGGATGGACTTAATAGAAATATAGTGACCAATATTAACCTGGCAATCGAACAATATTACCCATTATAGTCATGTGCTCACCTCCATGTGACGACAGATGCCAATAGATCTTCCCATGTGCAGAGATATCTTAGATTCAAGGACCAATCAAAAATTAACTCGTGGGTCCCAGTAGCTAAAAACAAGTGTGTGAATTTGTGATTTCACGTGTGCACCAATCACATGTAGACCAATCACGTATGATCCATAAATCAACCAGTGTTAACCAATTAAATAAAAATCCTCATCTGATCACTGACCCACGTACCAATCGAATCACCATTGTAGCACCACACAATCAATTGTAAAACCCATGCGTCGTACACGATTGTAACCCAAATTGATTTTAATATTCAATATATCATCGCCATAATTAAAATAGTACGAGGTAAAATATAGAAGATACCATAAAGTCGAGTCAAATCATCTTTAAAACTGCATCTTGCCAAAAAAAACCTTGAATAAACCCTAGATATCAAGAGCTCCCCACTTTGATACCAATTGATAAGATCGTTTATAAGCTCAGCTAGGGATCAACAACAAAGATTAATAACATGCACAGCGGAATAAACTAATCAATTCTTTGTTATTGAACAAGGTTTTCAATCACTAACACTAACTAATCTTAGACGGTTATAGGAACACGTCTAGATAACTAAAATAATAACCTAGGCGTTTACAAGACTATACGCCTAGGTTACACACACACCCCTTTACTAGACGTCTACATCTTGGAAGACATGTATTAAAACCTACACCCCATGTCCTCTTTATATACTAGAGGATTACGGTTTACAAATCTCTACTAAGGACTAAATAATAAATCTTCTTTACCAAGCAAGTCCTTCCATCTTTTTGTTGGTTTCCTTCTTGTCATATTAAGTCCCTCTTGTTTCATTCTTTTTGTCTTATCAACTCAAACGTATAATTCCCAATGAATTGCTTAGTTATATATGATGAGTACTAATTATGGTCTTTCTCATTGGTTATTCATGTGTCTGCGTATATCATCCTAAGCCTAGGCGCATCTAGATCTCTAGATTCTTTCTTTAAGTCTTTCAACAAACTAATCTTGTCACCATTAATTAAACATGTATTAAGACCACCTTATGATTACTAAGTTTATGTATTATTTATCCCGTTAGGGCTTACATTAATTATGTAATTATATTAATGAAGTAATTGTGCGAGCCTAAGGTGGACAAGGCACGATAAACTATGTAAGTAATCAAAACAAATGCATGAACAGCCAAATAAACATCAAATAAACTTATAATCGATGGGAAAGCAGATTAAATGCGAGTCAAACGTTGAAGACAAGATACGCAATCCTGATGGATTAAAGAGTACTAATACAAATAAAGCAAAATCTACTTATGAATTAAAGCATTAACAGGACCTACTTACAATGGTACACAACACATTCTATGACCAGAAACTTGAGAACGCAAAGATTAGAATTCGGCGTATACACCCTTATTTTTCTAGACACTTCAACATTAGATAACACACATTGAATTCCGAGACGGAATTCCCATTAAGGTGGTGAGACTGTAACAATTTTCATTTTCAGGATTTCTATCCATTCTCAAATTTTTACTATTCATCTCGAGAATTTACTATTCACTTCACTATTCACTATCACTATTCATCTCGTAAAATTTTTATTTCACATTCTCGTAAGTTAAATTATTTTAGTAATATCCTGAGAGTTTGACAATCGTTAAATCATCTTCGCAAAAGTTATTAAGAAAACATCGTTTTAAAGTTTCGTTTTGGTCGAAACACCATTTAAACATCACGCGCATAACGAAAATCAACTCTGACAATTTTCCTCACATCAAATTAATTTTTAGATCACTCACAATCAATTAGAGAATTTTTAAGATTTTATTTAAATGTTACCAAATAAACCCTGAGCCGTACGAGACTAAACTTACGTTTTAAACAATTCTACTTAGACCCAAACTTAACCATTCCTGCACTGTATTTTCTAAGATATTTTGACGCCTGATAAGGTTTTAAAAGGTACCTTTTGAGGGGTCATTTAAGCCCTTATTCGATCACTTTTGTATCCGTTATTGCTTAATATCGTTCCTTTTCACTTTTTAGGTCTCTTGAAGGCAAAATGCTGGAATGACACTTATTTGGACGAAAAGGCACGAATATACGAAGAAAATGGCCAAAGTCAATAATCGAGACACTCAAAGTCTTAAAACACAAGGCGCATCGGCTGCCATCTGCTTTCGCGACGCTGAAGGATTTTTGCGACGGCTCGTAAGCAAAATTGCATGTTTTCAAGGGACGCGTCAGTTATAAAGAGTAGGCCGTCGCTACTGAACGGCCTAGATGCAGCCAAGACGGCGTCAGAAGTGAAGGGGACGGCACACAGTCATAAGGTGACGACGCGCGAAGGTTTACATGACCAAGACGAAACCCTAATGACGGCGACACCGACGGCCACGAAACATAAGGTGACACCGTCGCAGATGTAATCTTATATATAGAATCCGAATTTTTCAGTTTTAGATGTGTAGTCTTTTGGAGTAAAACCTAAAACCGAACCAAGGCTTTCTTTGTGCAGTATTTAGAGTTCTAAACCCTATCTTACATCAAGATAAGTGTTTACTTCATTAATACAATTATGTCTTTGATTATTTGTGTGTATGCTTGCATGTTCTCCATGTCCGCTAATTTACTTGTGTGTTTGCTTAGGCAATATGAAACTTAATTATTGAATATTGATTGGTTGATTCTTATCTTAGTTGATCAATGATCTATTAGTGCGATAGGTCATTCGTTGTGTACTTAACGCTTGATTCATCTTTGTGAACCTTAGAATATAATTACCTGAGTAGTTGTAGGCTAAACCATCCAAAGATTTTAGAGTAGGAGTTTATAATCCCTTGTGAGTTTGTAGACAAGACCCTTTGGTAAATTCAAAGAGTTAGGGAGAAACGCATACCCTACAACCTTAGACACACAACGTAACTAGGAATAAGGACGTGACAATTCAACCATCAATAGGAGATAATTAAGGAGTAGTAAAACCTAAGTAAACACATCTTTAAACTATCATACGAGCACACATTAATTAGACATAGACTACCTTCACCTTAGTTAGTTAGATAATTAGATAATAGTAGAGTAATCGGTAGCAATACCAACCCCCCAAATCCAATACCCGAGATTCGTACCTTTTCATTTTCTTAAAAACAAAAAAAAGACAAAAAAAATAATCTTCCTCAACCTCAACCTTAGCGTAGTAACTTCTTACTAGCATTCCTATTCCCCTAGAGAACGATATCAATACCCGTGGCTTACCCTAATTACTACACTACAAATTAGGGTGCACTGCTAGGGTGTTATAAAACTTGCTCGAAGAAAAAGGAAGTTTCCTTGACCTCGACGACGGCGTGTAGCGTTATCAATTTTTGGCGCCGCTGCCGGGGAATAGAATAGCTAGTTAGTAGTCCACCTCGTTTAGGTTTCTTTGCTTGATTCCTATCAAGTAAATTTTTTCTCATTTTTAGCTTCCTTGTAGTCTATCCCCCTTCTTTGTGGTTGTGTTTGTAAAACCCTTTTCATTTGTCGCTATGGCAAGTGAAATTGCATTTGCATCATTAACAAATGAGGAACAGTTGAATTTCGTAGATTGGTTTGGTTTTAATTGTTCTAATGAATTTGTGAGTGAACTTAGAGATATCCAAAAGGAGATGGGTGTAAGGTTGGATGGATTTGATATATTTTGTACTTGTGTGGCTTCTATTCAACAATCGTTGTCAGGATCAACTCCTTTTAGTGACACCATCTGGAGAATTTTTCAGAAAAGCCTCCTATGCATAAACCATCAATTGAATGATCTTAGGCACCATGATCAAAAAGACCTAGTTTTTAAGAACATGGAACCTAAACCCGAACAAGATTGGGAGATGGTTATAGTTGAACTGCCTAGTTGCATGCGTGGGATAGATTTCAAAGCATCGAATGCGTGAGGAATCCTTTCGGAAAATAGAACATAGTGATCAAATTTTTGAGAATAATTCTTATGAATCGGACCAAGAATTTGAAATGGCTAAAGAAGGATTTGAGATGCTTAGGAGTGTATTTGGGTCAGATCATACTAAAACACATGATGAACATTTAGGAGATCTAGATATAATGGAAAATGAGGTGGAAACTCCAAAGCCCAAAAGCCCTACCATCACTTGAGGAACACACATCGCCTATAACTTACCCGAAAGAAGTAGAAGAGACTATAGGAACCCCAATTGATATAGAACCTTTGGACCAAACGCCACTAGAGAATGTAGGTTTATATGCTTGTTGTCATGACCTCTCTCTTAGTCCTAGGGAAGTTCCTAATTTTGATGAACCGGAGCCTCAACTAAAAACCTTACCCAATTTTCCGTCTTTAGATGTGAATCTTGGAATTGAATTAGGCCCCAATCCACACATCAAAATAGATAGTCCGGGTAGTTGCTTGATAAAGGTGATAGATTCTAGGCCATGTAGAGTGGAAGCTAATATAGGAGTAACCCATGATCTTACACACTTATATCACCCATTCATGGTTGATAACAAGAAACATTATGGGTTTAAACCGGGTTTATTAGGTCAAGATGGATCCTTAACTAAGAATCTTTTGAAGTTGATAGAAGATGATCCATTTTAGGAGAGAGATTTGATTCACCCGCTACACCAATAGACTTAGGTAAGGTTATAATGAATGGAGCACACCTTTGAGCATATAAATCACCCATCACCCTTCTCCTCAACGAGCAAATTTCCACCCTAAGGGTGTGTATCGCTACTATCACCCGCACTAAAACTTAAGTGTAGGAAAACTTCCCTTTATCTGTTAAATAAGGGTAGAGTCGCTCGTGACTCAAACAAAGCGCTTCTTGGGAGGCAACCCATGTGTTTTTCCTTTTCCTTTTTATTTGTGTGTCGTATATTTTTTATTGATCGTTAATTCTCATCTTTAAATTTGTAAAAATGCTTTATTTTGTCTTTAACCTCGTCTTAATTACATATAAAGGTATTTTACATAAGGGATAAGTGTAGGGAGGATTACACACATTTTCAAAAGAAACGTAAACATGAGAATTACAATTATTTAAAAGATATCCATGTGTGTTTGTTCGAGTCAAATTCTTGTATCGAGTCATAATGGATGTTTTTGCAGAAATTTTTACAGATTCTAAAGATGTAAATTTTCCAGAATTTTTCCGTAAAATCGCAGCACGTTTTTGTCGACAACCTGACGGCATCAGGATTTCAACCTGACGCAAGGCCAGAAGGAGAAAACATCGGATCACTTTTCTCGCTTTCTCGAGCTACTTATAAATTTTGGAATTTTCGGTCTTAATTTTCTTAGAAATTCCGTAAACATCCATTCCACAAGCATTATATCCTAGTTTAAATCGAGTCTTATATATATTATTGCCACGATTTTACGAAGGTTTCGTTTGTTTTGTTCAAGTGTGCAAGTTTAGTTTGTCAAGAAGAAGTTACACAAGATTGGAAGGAGCTTTTCACGCAATAATTCTTCTTGAAAAAGATTTAACCACCACTTTTCACGGATCCTACCGAGCTAATCAGGGGATTATTAGTTTCTTTCGTTTTTAATTACCTTATCTTATCATAACTTTGATACTTTCGGGGAACATTGGGGACAATGTTCAGTTTAAGTGTAGGGAGGGAAAATAAAACGGGAACTTTGAAACTATGCTTATCCTTGACTATTTGCTTTGTCTAAGTGTATTTGTGTAATAAACCATGAGAAAATGTCGGTTAGGGTAATTTTGGCCAAATTAAAATTTTTTTCATGACATATAGGAGTGGGCCATTAGTCTTAACAAAAGCGTCTCATGGATAGGAAGTTGCATGACTAGCACAAAAACCCTTTACCACCAAAATTCCACCCAAAATGTGAGGATCGCCCTTAGATTAGTAGGAATTAAAGCATTCATCTTTAATGCTTAGAGTGTGAACCGGTAGTATATTAGATTCTAGAACTTGTTTTGTGATGCATTCCGAGATCGCTAGTGAGACTACACTTGTGTAGTTAGGAATAACTAAATGATAAGAGGCATTAGGATAAACCCTTGTTTGATACCAGAATATAATTACTTCTTCCACCTGTTGAGTAATTCCCCCACACCCTTTCGTTGTACTCATCTTTAGTACACGATACCCCTAGTTAACCCCTCAGAGCCTATCCTTTTCGCGGTTCTCGTGATGTTTCGGTCTTTCCGGAATATCAATGAAGAGCATTGTTTACACCCCACCCCCAAATATACACCCAAATCGCCTTAGCCTACCCTTTATTGCACTCACTTTTAGTGCAAATTTTAGTTATCACCCAAAACCCTTAGTTCAATTATCTGGTTGCTTGCATGAGTTGCTAAGTCGAGTCATATCCTTTGTATACAGTTTTGGGACGATTGGGATTCATGGGAAAAGTTAAAGTTTGTGAAATGACGGGAAGAGAACGTTAAATTCAAATTCCCTTTGTTTGCGTAATAATGTACCCCAAGTGTTTTGATCTTTTCAATTCGGGTCAAATTAGTGTTAGAGTAATAAAACTCAAGTGTAGGGATGTGTCTATAAATCCCTATTATTTTGATGTACCGTAGAGGATGGTAGAGTAAAAGTGTGGCGCAAAAAAAAAAAAACGGGCTACCATCCTACATCTATCTTTTAAATTTATGTTTGTTTATTTACGTTGCCTAGAGTTTTAGAGTGTCGAGTCTTGGCTTAGCAACGCCATTCTTCGTATACTTGCAACATAGAGATTTTTGACTATCCACCACTAAATAGCCTATCCCACCAAACCCTTCATTTCCCTACCGTAAGCCTAACGTTACAACCCTTTAAAAGACCTCTTTGATAGTCTTTCCTAGGTGCTTATGCCAAAGCGACGGAGGTTTGATCTATTCTCAAGCCTATGGTAATCTATGTACTAGGACCGGTTAATGAGTGTTTATCTTCCATTTCCTATTTGTTATATTTCATATACACCCGAGAGATGTGAGTATCCAAACACCCCATGTGAGGTGCTAGTATGTAATTTCCGTGCTTGTTATGACTTTTAGTGGGCTTATATGTGTTGTGAACGTTTGAATCAATGCTTCATGACCCCTAACTTATAAATTAATTGGTTAAAAGCACATTTGCTTGAGGACAAGCAAATACCAAGTGTGGGGATATTTGATAAGGTTTTAAAAGGTACCTTTTTGAGGGGTCATTTAAGCCCTTATTTGATCACTTTTGTATCCGTTATTGCTTAATATCGTTCCTTTTCACTTTTAGGTCTCTTGAAGGCAAAATGCTGGAATGGCACTTATTTGGACAGTAAAAAGGCGAATATATCAAGAAAATGGCCAAAGTCAATCGAGACACTCAAAGTGCAAAAACACAAGGCGACGGCATCAAGCTTTCTGGACGCCGTCGAAGGATTTTGCGACGCTCGAATAAAATTGCATGTTTTCAAGGGACGACGTCAGTTATAAAGGAGTAGGCCGTCGCTACTCTACGGCCTAGATGTCAAGACGGCGTCGAAGTGAAGGGACGCGTCACAGTCATAAGGTGACGACGCCGCAAGGTTTACGTGACCAAGACGAAACCCTAATGACGCACACAGCGGCCACGAAACATAAGGTGACGCCGTCGCAGATGTAATCTTATATATAGAATCCGAATTTTTCAGTTTTAGATGTGTAGTCTTCTGGAGTAAAACCTAAAACCGAACCAAGGCTTTCTTGTGCAGTATTTTAGGGTTCTAAACCCTATCTTACATCAAGATAAGTGTTTACTTCATTAATACAATTATGTCTTTGATTATTTGTGTGTATGCTTGCATGTTCTCCATGTCCGGCTAATTTATTTGTGTGTTTGCTTAGGCAATATGCAACTTAATTATTGAATATTGATTGGTTGATTCTTATCTTAGTTGATCAATTATCTATTAGTGCGATAGGTCATTCGTTGTGTACTTAACGCATGATTCATCTTTGTGAACCTTAGAATATAATTACCTGAGTAGTTGTAGGCTAAACCATCCAAAGATCGCCTTAGAGTAGGAGTTTATAATCCCTTGTGGGTTTGTAGACAAGACCCTTTGGTAAATTCAAAGAGTTAGGGAGAAACGCATACCCTACAACCTTAGACACACAACGCAACTAGGAATAAGGATGTGACAATTCAACCATCAATAGGAGATAATTAAGGAGTAGTAAAACCTAAGTAAACACATCTTTAAACTATCATACGAGCACACATTAATTAGACATAGACTACCTTCACCTTAGTTAGTTAGATAATTAGATAATAGTAGAGTAATTGGTATCAATACCAACCCCCCAAATCCAATACCCGAGATTCGTACCTTTTCATTTTCTTAAAAACAAAAAAAGACAAAAAAAATAATCTTCCTCAACCTCAACCTTAGCGTAGTAACTTCTTACTAGCATTCCTATTCCCCTAGAGAACGATATCAATACCAGTGGCTTACCCTAATTACTACACTACAACGACAGGTGCACTCGCCTAGGTGTTATAAAACTTTCTAGAAGAAAAGGAAGTTTCCTTGACCCCGAACGACGCGTGTAGCGTTATCAACGCCCTTACATTTTTTGGAAAATTCAAACATACTTCCCTCCTCCTTTGACGATAAAGAAATTAACCTTGTACGTTCTACATTTTTGCTTAAATCGCGTAACTTTTAAACTTCACGTATAACTGTTAAGTTATCCCACGTATAACGAAAACCACATTTTGACATCTCATATCACTTATAGACTAATTTTATTCTACTTTAAATAAACTCACGGTCATTTCCCTGAAATCTCGTTCTTTTCTGTTAAATTGCATTTTACGCGCTTTGACCTGTTTCACTTTAGAGCGGCATTGCACCCAATAAGACTTATCACTCATTTTATATTTTTATATCGAGTATAATGATGAGTTTCATCATTCCTACAAGTTTCGTATTTTTACGATACCCGCTTACGCTTTATGGCTTAACAACTTACGTTGGCATTTAACTAACCAAATCATGCTCTAAACTCAAGATAATACCAAGACTATCCACCTAAGTCATCTTATCTTCATATGGATGACTTTAAGGGGGGGAGGGGAGTCATCATTTTGGTGGCTTAATCCTAACCATGCTTCATTTAGATCATTACATGTGTCCTAACTTAACCATGGTTAACATTTAACCCAATATATGGTTAACCAAACTTACCCTCCTATAAATAACAAGTGAAAGACATCCTAAAAACCCTCATACACTTATTTGGGTCGTTCATATCATAAATCAATCATATCTTCCATAATTTGATCTATAAAATCCAAGTTTATGCTAAGAAGTTTCAAGTAGTAAGTTACTACATCAAATCTCTAGCAAGTTTAAGTGATCTTCTTGAGTTTAGATCCAATCAAGTCACTTAGTACTTCATCACCAACTCTTCAAGATTACAAGGGTGCCAAGGTGTAGAAAGCTAGCTCAATCCAAGGTCCTAAGTGTTCAATCAAAGTCCTATCCTTACTAGTTACTCCTTTCTTAATTGAAAGCCAAAAGTTGTAAGAAACTAATCACCACCATCATCTCATGTTTATTATTCATAATCTTGACAATTTTATGTTATATATATAGTTACTATGTTTGTGGAAAACTAGAAGGGGGTTGAATTGTTTTGCCAATTTTACGTTAGTTTCAAAAAATTTTAGATTCGTTAATATGTGAGATCTTATGGATGTAGAGAAAGTATAGATATAATGATAAAGCAAGTAAATAAAGTAAAGCGAAAGGGAAAGAAAGACACAACCGACGTATAGTGGTTCGGCTACAAGGACACCTTCCTTGCCCTACTCCACTCCCCGAGTCACCTACTCGAGAGTTCAAGCACTATGTCAACAAACTCCTTCACTTGGCGGAGAAGCCTTCACAACGTTGCTTACACTTTTTCTGGTACAAAGCTAGATACCGAGTCCGTATCACGGTGGACCAAACCAACACAACTATTACACAAAAAATATGTGAAATATCAAATACAAGATCTTCGCAACAGAAATCTTGCGGAGTAACAAATCAATCAAGGACCCCTTGCTTGGATGACTTGTAGAATGCCCGTGATCTCGCCTTAGAGAAGGACCTGTATGAGGATCACAAATAGAAAGAAGGAAGAACAACTCTCTAGATCAAGTGATCTATATGTTAGAAGAGAATGAGAGTGTATGAGTGATTTAGTAAGAAGAGGGGTGAGTTAAAATGAAGAAATGGCTCTCTATTTATAGGCAAAATTCTTCACTGTTCCTCAAATCCCACGGATCCTTTCCACTCGATCCGCCTAGTGTAATCCTAGGGATCCGTGA
>OU343217.1:131990912-132233391 GCA_910596185.1 Chrysanthemum makinoi | reverse complement strand
TTTTATCACAGGAGGGAATGGGTGGTGCATTAAATGTGAAATATCAAACGAGTACAAAAAATAGTCTCCCTACATATCCACGCTTATACAAAAACCACCCTCTCACTACTCTAGCAAATACCCCTCTTCAAAATACAAAACACACACAAATTACTGCAACTAAACTCGGTCTAAAAATCCTTTCTCAAACTCAGAAAAATTTGTGTGTTATCAAAATCTTTAAAACCTCTTTTGGAAAACCCTCCTTGTAAACATTTTTACAAAAGTTTTCATCACAAACTGAGAGATCTAAAACACTTTGATTGTTCTAGCCAAAACATTTTTAAAACCTTAAAATCTTCTTTAATGAAATGGCTAGGAACACAATCTCTCCAGGTTTGCCTCGGGCCCTAGAGCCTTTGACCCACACCTTCATGATGAGAATAACCTTTAGACCACAGGGAGTATCTCTCATCGTTTGGCCCTAATGGGGCAAATAATACCAACTCGATTACAAAAAGCTTTGCACTTCAACAGGTTCGATTATAACAAAGGTGTTTATGTCGCCATCCCTGAACCCTCCACGCTTAAGGATGGGTTAAAAGCAAATCGCTTTTAGATCCAACTCTTTGGACAAGAACCTGGGCCACAAAAATTTCATTCCCCGTGGCTCGAGAGGATCCATTCACTTTGTGATTTAGGTCCTCGGCGGAAAACCACTCATCCACTGAACAATTTAACTCTATTCCGTTGATGATGGCATATTGCCTATGAATGGGTAACTGCCGCATAGGGGAGATCATTTACATGATTTCGAATGAAGCTACAAAGTAAAACTAGGACGGTATGTTTCAGATCCTAGGTTTGTCTTTGTGCTTTACAATCGCTACTGGAAAGTCTCCAAATTATACTCGTGATGAAAATTTGGAAATTTAATTGGCATCTGAGTCTATCAAACTTTCAAAAGGACCCATCCCTGTCACTCCCTGAATTGACGGCCTATGGTTGTCTGTAAACAACCAGGAGGGATCAGTGTCTCCAAACCCTGCTCCCAAAGAAAAGGGGAAGTCTCAGACTGGCACTAAGACTAAACCAAAGTCTCTCGGGCCCCAGGCCTTGAGCAATGACTCTAAGAGGCACAAAAAGCCCGTGACTAAAAGACACCTACCCATGTGAAAACCACCCTGTGACAACGAAGGACACGGATACATCAGAAGTCAGTGCCCTTGGTCACACCTACTACTCCCCAAGATCCAGAGGGAAACAAACAACCCGCTGGTAGGGGGGCGCCTTCCACTACCTGATGAGGACATTAGCAAATCAAAGCCTTTGTCTAAGGGCACACTGATCGATCCCAAGACTCCGGGGAAACAACAAACCCATGATAGGGATACAAATACCTCGACTCGCTAAAGGCACTGGAAAACCCATCGTGTCTCGGGGTCACCGGGGACAAAGAGTCTGGAGGGAAGGAACAACCCGCGGATATGGAACCCAAAACCAATCCGACCCGAGAAGACGCTGGAAATTCCCACCGTCCGAGGGGTCCACGGGGGACAAAGACTCAGAGGGATCAATACCACCAACATATGGAACCCATTGCCACTCCCTTGTTAACAAGCAATGAGGTTGCTGAGTAGCTAAAATCTGATGATGACCTTGCTGAAGTGATGAAGAAATTTATCCGCTAGGGATGAAGCGACGCCGAGGTTCAATCAACAAGAGCCTCAGCCGATCCAAAGGAGCATACCGGATCCCCATTTCAACATGATGATCATGCTTCTGAATCCTCCTCAAGCTCTGATGAATTCAAAGAGCTTCACAATGTTCTTCCCCTCAATGAAAGGCATTTGCCCTCAGTGGATCACCAAATCTTCAAGGAGGCTATACTCAGGGGTTACTAAAACATTGTGGGAACAACATACTGAGGTTGCTGCAAGTTATGCTGATCTAAGGGAGAGGTACAGGCCTTCGATGAAAATGTTCATGAGCAAGTGGACTGATGTATGACAGACTTTACCGACTGGATGAAAATTTGGCTAACTTCTTAAGACACCTTCAGAATGTAGGCACAAAGGTCGATGAAATTAGGGAGTTTGTCAAAGAAGATCCAAAGACTTAACTCTCAATGTTAAGGCTACAGGCATACTTGAAAACAATCCTCAAGCCTTAATGAAATGCTAGATCCTGCTCAAGTCTGCAAATGTTCAGGGTCTCCATCCTCACCAGTCTCTCAAGCTACAATTGACTCTTTGAATACAATGGGGTGGCGACCATGACTTAGCCTGAGCTTAGAGAGGAGTCACCCCAAACTTTGTCATTTCAATCCCAAGTAGTATTCCGCAAGTACTTGGGTAACGTATTCTTTTGATTTATCTCTAATAAGAATATGATGTTGAAAATTACTTTGTGTGTTTTACTTACATTACTTTTAGTCATTATTCACTATTAATTTGTGTTAAGTACTTAATTGTATTCAAAACGATAGTGAATAGGAAATAATAAAATGAGTCATATAAGGGTACTGAGTAATGAACAATTAACATAGAATATGGTGCGTTGGGAATACATAAGGTACAATATAGGCATATCAAAAGTGTAAGGGTTGTCAGAAATCTACCACGAGCCCGAAAACATATCATATCATATCATATCATAAGTAGCCATTGTATTCGGAGGGGTGACCTCGGAATACCATATATAATAGGAGGGGAGACCTCAGTAACCAATGGAGTAGCTAGCTCCCAGACTGTGAAGATGCGTATTGCACACGACATCATTCACCAGACAAATCATATCATATCATAACATATCAGATACAGAACAAATCTAGGATGCATCCATACGCCATGTGAGATAGGGCCATAATATATATATCGAGCTCATAATTAGATAACAGAAAGGGACGGTGTGTAACATCACTCGTCATGCCATTGGTGCATCAATGACACGACCATGTTACCTTCATGGCTAGGGAAACATATTTGGCTCGGGTTATCAAACTAAAGGGTCAAAGCATAATCATATCATAAGGGTTCATAACAAAGGTTCAGAAGTCAAAGTTTCATATCAAAGTCCATATCATAAGTTCATATCAGAGGTTCATATCACAAGTTCATATCAAAGGCTCATAATCTGAAGGTTCATAATCAAAGGTTCAAAATCAAACAGTTCACATAGGAGATCCAATCAAAGGGAGCATAGCAAAGTTATAGGGAAGCCCTAATAAGAAGGCTCAAAGTAAGGTATCACAGTTCAAATCTAATATCGAAAGATTTAAATGAATCATGAGAAACCCTAAGAGACAAGGTAAGAATATCTATACCTTAGCAACGAAATGAAAACAAACGGAAAAGTAACACCGGGAAGCGACGTCGTATCTTCTTCAATGAATCTACACGAATTGATATCATATATTACTTATATACTCATTTTATAAGCTTCTTATGCATGTGTAAGTGTTTTACTTATTGATATCCTCTTTTTATCTTTCATTTTCTTAAATTTACATCTGGACCAGAATTTAGCGATTTTTATAAAATACTTACCTAGCTCAAATAAAATCAAGTAAAATCCCAGGGGTTCCCATATAAGTTAAAAGACTCTTCAAAAATTTGTGGGTTCTATTTCCATGCCAAATGGCCTATGGAAAATCACAAGTCGGACCTGTCCAGTGATAAGAAAAATACACCTTAAAACTTTACGCTTATGGACTGTTTAGACACCTTGGAAAAACACCCAAAACTCCCAGAAATTCATTCATATTATAAATGTCACTCCTATAAAAGGAGAGATCCCAATTCCTTATGGTTTGAGAATGAAAAATCAAACAATCCAACCAAATTTCAGACCCGTTTTCTGAGCTTTGACACTTGATCTTGTAAAACTCAAAATACGACTTAGACAACTCCAAATTCGACCAAACCACTTGAAAAACTTAAATAAGACATAAAATAAACTTTTCTAATAGAAGCCCAGATTATTGCATTTATAAAATTCGATCTATAGCCCACACAAATTTGACTACAAAACTGTCTCGATCCAACAACAACACCTAAACCCTAATCAACGCAAGATGAAACCTCCAACACATCCGTAATTATGTTTTAATGATCAAACATACTTAATTACTGAGCCTTTGATGAACCCTAATCATATCCATCATTTATAGTTACAAAAAAAATTTAAAAACAAAAGATGTTAAAGAAAATAGGCGATTAATCATACCAAACCTTCGCGGAATTACTACAAATCTTGATCTTGAGTTCTTGATGAAAACCAATTATGGAGGCTAGGGTTTCTTTTCATTTTTTCTTCTGTAAAACGTTTTTTGGAGGGGATGGACCAATTTTCATTTTTCTTTTTGTCTAATATGGGTTTACAAAATTTGGGTTAGGCTTGGGTTTGTTTGGGTTTTAATTTTTTATCTTTTATTTCTTAACATATAGTTTTCATATCACTTATTTATTTATTCAACTTAGGATATAATCCAAAAATCTTACTAAAATTTTATTCAAATTTTTAGGGTGTTATAATTCTTCCCCTCTAAAAATAAAATTTCGTCCAGGAAATTGAAGTCACACAGATACACGAGACGTGCAAGCTTGGCAGACGTAGCAATCCATAGGTTCGCTTAATCGTAACAATTTCGGTCCAAAGTGTACAAAACTTATTCAGAACAGATGTCGATGAGAATCTCACAAAGAAGTACAGTGTTTAAACGAACAGGACGATTGACAAATAACGGATATAAGCCCTAGTCCATTCACGTACCAACCCCAGGCATTTCCCAAAATGTCGTATGATTCCAATAAGTTCAAATTATATGATCTTGGTATTATCACGTTGATCAGGCGTCATAATACTTGCATCACATAACAAGCTCTTATTGTCACCATATATTCTGTCTCGAGGTCATGACGAACCTACATAATCAATATCACAACAAAGTAGATAACACACAGGTAGCAAGTAACATACCAAAACAGGCCAGATCACATATATACATGATATACTACATCAAACAACTTACCGTAACACAAAAGAAGGAAGCCACCAACTTGCTCAAAATGGTTCCTCATGACTCGCTGCTGACGATCCGAAAAACAAAACTGAGATATCACCAAAATGCTAAACGAAAAGAATTCACTATTTCAAACCGAGTTCTGAACAAATCAAAGAAAAGCAATACCGATCGAATCATATAGAAAAATATCAAACCGTTCTCAGAATGCGTGACAAACAAATCAGATTAACACAAGTCGCGCCCAATCATATGAAGTAGATGAACCTTCTCACACAGTTGAATCTTGTCTCCATCTTGTGCCTTTGGTTGATCTGTCCAGCCTCCAGCAGCATCCTCGATGTCTCCAGTAGCATGGCGTCGGGGTGCACCTTACGCTTCACAAATCTCTCAAGCTCAGGAACTGTTGCTGCAATGCAGGGTCGGCACCATCATCTTCGATTCCACGAGTAGTCTCCATCTAACCATCGACAAACGATGTAAGACAAATCAAACAAAATCAAATGCGAAAGGAAGAAGGTCAAATCGCTAAGACAAAGAATATCGAAGTCAAATCGAACGACAATCAAAAGGAATCGGAGGAGATCAAACACGGAAGCCTAATGTCTACCCAATTCCTCACATGTCAATCCTAAGGTCAACAAGGACGAAACTGGCTCGATACCATAATTGTAACACCCCAAACCGGCAAGGGTAGAAGTGTCACATTCTGGTGTCATATCAGAACATACAAATGAAATCTTCACAAATGGAAACCTTAAAAATGAAGTATCAAAACATATACACAATTGACGGACAAGAAAATACAATATCCAGAATGAATAAAAATCCCAAAACAAAAGTTCTTCAAAATAAGTCCCAAAGTAATAAGGTGCTAGGGTTGGTAAACTCAGATACTCTAACTCTCACCATCGAAGCCCATCTTCCAACCTAAAACCTCAGCAGGAAAAGAAATGCGGTTGAGCTTAAAAAGCCCAGTGAATAGATATAACAAAACGAAAGCTAAATAAAATCAGAAATACGAAATGGAATAATGAACCGATAACAAGTTCATAAATGAGGACAATGAGTTAATGAGGATCCTGCATAACACAATTATACAGATATCCAAAGCACATATAACAAGGAGAACGAAGCAAGGCAAGCGGAAGCAGTTAATTAGTAAGTGAGCATGGCAATCAAGCAGGACAGAAACCCTTAGTTGAAAACATAACCAATATCATAACAGCAGTCAAAACATGGCAGTCACACGTAACAAGTAGGAATACAGTATGAACACTATAGTTAAATGAACTAGGGACATAGCAGGGCAATTAAACAAGTTAACAAGACAGACGTCATAAGTGGAAACATTTACCTAATCAATCCATAGCATTGACAGAAATGTAAACATGGCAGGTCAACAATAAGCATATAAGGATACAACGGATAGTCATAGTCTATGAGATTAACTGAACGAAGTACACATAATAAAAAGACAAATCAGAGGGTCACATAACAGTAAGATCACATATCATCAGATAATCGTTTATTAATCATATCATAGCAGGGTAATCAGAGTCGTCATAAAATATGAATAGCATAATCAAATCCAATTAACATATAATAACCTGGTACATGAATGGAATGATAGTCTAAGGTAACAGAATGAGAGTGTGGCAGATCAAAGCAATGGAATATATATATCTTGCTAGTAGAGTGAGTCATATAAGGGTACTGAGTAATGAACAATTAACATAGAATATGGTGCATTGGGAATACAGAAGGTACAATATAGGCATATCAAAAGTGTAAGGGTTGTCAGAAATCTACCACGAGCCCGAAACATATCATATCATATCATATCATAAGTAGCCATTGTATTCGGAGGGGTGACCTCAGAATACCATATATAACAGGAGGGGAGACGTTAGTAACCAATGGAGTAGCTAGCTCCCAGACTGTGAAGACGCGTATTGCACACGACATGATTCATCAGAAAAATCATATCATATCATAACATATGATACGAACAAATCTAGGATGCATCCATACGCCCGCATACAGATAGTGGCCATAATATATATCAAGCTCATAATCAGATAACAGAAAGGGACGGTGTGTAACATCACTCGTACACACTAGAGTTTACCATTGGTGCATCAATGACATGGCCATGTTAACTTTAGGGCTATGGAAACATATTTGGCTCGGGTATCAAACTGAAGGGTCAAAGCATAATCATATCATAAAGGTTCATAACAAAGGTTCATAATTCAAAGATGCATATCAAAGTCCATATCATAAGTTCATATCAGAGGTTCATATCAGGTTCATCAAAGGCTCATAATCTGAAAGTTAATAATCAAAGATTCAAAATCAAACAGTTCACATAGGAGATCCAATCAAAAGGAGCATAGCAAAGTTATATGGAAGCCCTAATAAGAAGGCTCAAAGTAAGGTATCACAGTTCAAATCTAATATCGAAAGATGTAAACGAATCATGAGAAACCTTAAGAGACAAGGACAGAATATCTGTGCCTTAGCAACGAAATGCAAACAAACGGAAAAGTAACACCGGGAAGCGACGTCGTATCTTCTTCAACGAATCTACACAAATTGATATCATATATTACTTATATACTCATTTTATAAGCTTCTTATGCATGTGCAAGTGTTTTACTTATTGATATCCTCTTTTTATCTTTCATTTACTTAAATTCACATCTGGACCAGAATTTAGCGATTTTTATGAATACTTAGCCTGCTAAAATCAAGTAAAATTCCAGGGGTTCCCATATGAGTTAAAAGACTCTCCAAAATTGGTGGGTTCTATCTCCATGCCAAATGGCCTATGGAAAATCACAAGTCCAGAACTGTCCAGAAAGTGATCAGAAAATACACCTTAAAAGTTTACGCTTATTGGATCTGTTTAGACACCTTGGAAAAATCCTCAAAACTCCTAGAAATTCATTTATATCCTAAATGTCACTCCTGTAAAAGGAGAGCTACCAATTCCTTATGGTTTGAATACGAAAAATCAAACAATCCAACCAAATTTCAGACCGCTTTGACACTTGATCTTGTAAAACTCAAAAATACGACTTAGACAACTCCAAATTCGACCAAACCACTTGGAAAACTTAAATAAGACATAAAATAAACTTTTCCAACAGAAACCCAGATTATTGCACTTATAAAATTTGATCTATAACCCACACAAATTCGACTACAAAACTGTCTCGATCCAACAACAACACCTAAAAATTAATCAACGCAAGATAAAACCTCCAACACATCCATAATTATGTTTTAATGATCAAACATAAATCATTACTTAGATTTTGATGAACCCTAATCATATCTATCATCTATAGTTACAAAAAAAATTTAAAAACAAAAGTTGTTAAAGAAAATAGGCGATTAATCATACCAAACCTTCGCGGAATTACTACAAATCTTGATCTTGATTTCTTGATGACAACCAATTATGGAGGCTAGGGTTTCTTTTCATTTTTTATTCTATAAAACGTTTTTTTGGAGGGGATGGAACAATTTTTATTTTTCTCTAATATGGTTTTCAAAATTTGCTTGGGTTTGTTTGAGTTTTAATTTTTTATCTTTTATTTCTTAACATATAGTTTTCATATCACTTATTTATTTATTCAACTTAGGATATAATCCAAAAATCTTACTAAAATTTTATTCAAACATTTAGGGTGTGTTATAATTTAACGCTGGTGAGTTCATAGGTTTAAATTCAATAAAAACATTGTGGACCTGTAGGAGTTGATTTGCTATGCGAGACTTAAGATAGATATACATCGATAACAAACCATATCATATCCAATATCACAATCCACCATCACATCCAATGATCGCAACGGGCCCAACGACTCTAGTCCAGCACTATCGTAGCAAATTCTAGAACAATTGCTAACCCTGGACTAGGTCGAGGTAGAAGTCTACCCTTAGCTAGGCAATAGTTATAGCAATTAGTATTGCTACCCTAGTCTAAGGAAACGACTACCACACATCTATCTAAACAGTCAAGCACATAAGCAAATCCAAATAGTTTTAAAGGTCCAAAAAAAAGAGCATGGTTCTCACCCAATTTAGTTAGAAACGATAAAAATGCGGCTATGAAACTCACCCCAGCAAGCAACGCACAAATAAATACTAGCGAAGATAACAGTAATCACGGCTCAAAGAACTATCCACTCGGCACAACCTATTAATGTAAACCAATTTTAATATATATTTTCCAAAATCAACATTATCTACCCCAATGTATTCCATTTTGTTATTTCCAAAAATATCTCATTTCACCGTTTAGTCCTAGTGTTTGGTATCCTCATGTGGGTGTATCGACTCAAAATGATACCATGAATGCACTTAAAAAACCAATATTTGACTCAATGCAACATAATGAGACCCCTAAGGGATAAGATCCATATTCCAATAAGTTTTGGAATAAATCGTAGACCTTATCGAATTCGTCAACTCGATAAACTCATTTATTTATTTGTGTTGCTTATTATCCCATAAACTGGTCGCATCCTAAAGAGTCATAAGGATAATTCACCCATTAATAATGTTACCCAACATACCTAGCGGACTCTTATTATATTCGTCAACCTAATAAATCCGCTACCCACATGGATCAACACTATTAATGTTAGGTTATCAGTAACCCATGCACACAACGTAAGTAAATAAATACTTGAAACTAGTATTAAATGCCCATAATTGGTATTTCGATAAACGCATTCAAATATTAATTAATTATTTATTATAAAACCTTCCCATTTAAGTGTTAGTTTCCATTTAAAATAAAAATAACAACACAAGTCCTATTATCGATATTTTTGGTATAAAAGCATTTTTATTATTATGTCTCATAGTTTATTAGACATATATATATATATATATATATATATATATATATATATATATATATATATATATTTCATCAATTTCAATATTAGTTTCATATCGTTATTCGTTTCGAGTCCACAAGCACGAGTCATGACTCTTTGGCTTTTAATCAATCAATAGTCCAAACTATACTAAAGTCCATGTTACGGCGTTGTCGGAGTCAACTATTGACTAAAAAGTCAAAGTAACACCGACGTCACTCAAAGTAGACAATTATATATATCAAGTCGAAATAAAAGTCATAATAGCGCAATTCAATCTCAAATCAACCCAAATCAATCTTCCCACAACCAACAACCAACCAAATATACCCGAAACCAATGTTATGACCCTAATGGTCATGACACGGTCACGGTTAAGACCACTTGAACCAAACAAGCTCTAGAAGCTTTGCTCCATGCCTCATCCAAACACAACAACAACATCAACCCACAAGCTACCGCGACAACTCGACCCGACCCTTGGTCCATGGGTCACGTACGCCACCCAACCATTCCCATACGTGGTTTGGTGCTTGTATGCCCCATTTCCACTACCAAACACCTCCCAAATTAATACCACAACATCCAAACACAATGAATCAACCTCCAATCATTACCAAACATCAAACCCATCATCTATTTCTAATAAAAACATGAACTAGACCTAAAATGCGAAAACCCAACAATATGATACACCACATGATACCAGATCACTAGCTACATGTTTATTTAAGGGTTGTACGTCGCATCTCTATGCTCAAACAAGACGTATTCAAGTCCTTACCTTTTCCAACACGAACTATAAACCGACTTGAAACCCTAAAGATTCAAATCGTATTTTCAAGATTTGGATGTGTTATTGAACTCTATATTGCGCGTGCCATATATGGTTGGAAAGGGAGAAAGATCTAAGATGGGTGGTGGTGAGCGTGGTGACTCGCGGTGGTGTGGCCGAAATAGGACGGAATGTGGCCGGATATTATAAGTGGCGGCTAGGGTTTGTGTTTTCGGGTTAGGGTTTGTAGAGAGAGAAAGGAGAGAGAGAGAAAGGGTGTGTGTGTGTTTTAGAGAGAGAAGTAAAAGAGGGAAATGAGATATGTGATGGGTATATATAGTTAAGGAGGAGGGACCTTAAAATAAATAAAAGGTGGGGAGGGGTGGCCGGCTAGGGAGAAAGAGGAGGGGCCGGGGTCGTAATTTTTCGTAAACTATCCCGTTTACCCATTTCCGAGCTCATATATTGTCCCCCGAGTGTCCCACCTAGAATTATTAGTCTTTCTAATTATCGTTATTTATGTTCTTCCACGAGTTTTGACTATTTATTTGCCAATTTTGAGTTACGGGTCTAAAAGTTACGTTATTTCTCGTTTTAGGCTTTTATAGTGCCGAACGAATAGTGCTATCAAAAGAGTTAAAACTCACACGATAAACTCATCCAATAATGAAATAAATCATAAAAACCAATAGATGATATAAAATTAAGTCGTGTTGATAAATATGTTTAGGAATTAGAAATTCCATAGTGAAGTATCGGTCACCCCAAATATTATCTAGCATAAGTTAGCTCGTAGACATATCATTATTTACATTATTTAGTAGTTAATTAGTTAGTCATTAGCGTAGAATAGTTTAGTGTAACACCGTGGAGGAAGGACGGGTCTTTACCCACTGTATACCCAATCCACAGGCCGCCAGGAGGTTGTTATGTCTGTAACTATAAATACCCCTTCCATCCTTGGAAGGGGTGGTGCTTCTAATAGTCTAACCTTTCATTATTTGAGCAACCTCTACCAAGAACACCCTCTCTCTTTCTTTTCTAAATGGCTAACATGTATTTCCATCATCCAAGACCACCCGAATCATCATTAATGTTAATACAAATAAGCCGTAAAAACGTTTATTTATATTTTACGATCTTTTAATGTTTTGTCGATAACAAACGTAAAATCATTTTTACGAACCAAATAAAATACGTAAATGGTTTGAACATAGTTTCTAACATATTCACATTTTCACATAAAACACTAAAACAAGTATAAGTGATTTCATGATTTAGATATATATGTACAACAACTAATGTTTACATATAAGGTTAGCACATACTTAAACTAAGTATACTAAAATGGGTAAAAACAGTTAAATACTAAAATGGGTAAAAAGTAGCAAATGGTATTGACCTATAACCCATGGTTTTATATATACCACTTAACCAAGTTCAATGTATCCTTAAGATACATTGTATCTAGAAAGAAAACCATGGATCAACCCATAACCCATGACCCATGAACCATAACCAAAAATACCCATGGACAAAGAGGAGCGTTCCACGGATCCCTAGGTTTGTGCAAGCAGCTTCCTGATCCTTGTGGAGGGATCCGTGGGATCCGGGGAACAGTAGTGTTAAGAATTAGAAATTACAGGTATAAAAGAGTCGGTCACCTCAAGTATATGTAATCGTTAGAAAGCTCGTAGTCGTTGTTCTTTTAAGTAAAGTAGTATTTAGTTAACTAACACCGTGGAGGACGGACGGGTCTTTACCCACTGTATGCCTGATCCACGCCCATTGTGTGTGGCTTTTATTGTAAGACTATAAATACTCTCTACCTTCCAAGGTAGAGAGTTGGAGCTGATAATAGGATTTTTTTTTCACTAAAGTTCCCAAACCTCTAACTCTCTAAAAACATCTTTTGTACCTACTTGTGATATGGTTTGATGTGTATGTAAAATCCAATATCCTACAATTGGGATCAAGAGCCATGGTTAGATCATCTCTTACATATCTTTGGATTTCTAGTGGTTTTTAGGTGGTTTTTGAGTTTGAAAAAGTTTAGTGGTTTTTGCATCATTTGGTTGATTTCTTGTGTTAAAGCTTGGATTTTTTTTAGTACTTTTGTGTTTAGAATCATCACAAGTGTTTAGGTTTTGATTTGGTAAGCTTGAATCATCATGGTTGGGCTGTTTTTGGATTGAAAAGTGATGTTTGTAAATTTTTCTAGCTAGCGACTTGACCTACGGAGTGCTTTCTTAACTTGCTTTACAATTTGTAGCGAGTTGCAGCTTGAGTTGGTAGCGATTTAGGTTTAGCGACTTGTCTAGTGAGACAAGCCGACAAGCAGTACACTTAGTGGATTCTCCACTATGGGTAGCGACTTGGTGGAAGTTAGCGACTTGTACTTGTGTTCGTTAGCGACTTGGTGTTAGCGATTTGGTGCATAGCGAGTTGCTATTTAGCGACTTGACACATTAGCGACTTGGATCTTAGCGAATTGCTGTCAAAATTTTCCTAGCGACTTGAATCTTAGCGAGTTGTTTATATAGTGACTTGACTGTGTACTAGCTTACTTGGGATTATAGCGACTTAGTAGTTAGCTTACTTAGTTCAAGATTTTCTAGCGACTTGTGATTTTGTGTAATACGGTTTTCTTTTGATTTAGTAAAATCCCGTGAAAGAAGCTATTTCCCGGTTTAATCATAGAGTTATAAATTCCCTGTAATCTGTAACATGTCTACCAACGCCTACTATCATCTCCACTGGCGAGGATGTTCAAGCTGCCGCTCGAGATACTCGTCCACCCATGCTTGACAGAACTGACTATGACTCTTGGGCCCAACGAATCAGATTGTACTGTCTTGGAAAAGAAAATGGGGTTAACATTCTCAAATCCATTGATGAAGGACCTTTCCGAGTTGAGACTACTAGAGATGTACTTGATACTACTGAAGATGGAACTCTGATTCACGGAATGGACAGACCAAAGATGTATGATGAGCTTGATGATAAGGAGAAAAAGAGATTCGATGTAGATATCCGAGCTTCTAACATTATACTACAAGGTCTACCAAAAGACATCTACAAGCTTATCAATCACAACACCGAGGCAAAAGCTGTATGGGATAATGTCAAGATGCTTCTTTCTAGTTCTCTAACAATGAAGACAAGAATCACAACTGTATGATGAATTTGAGCACTTCAAGATGAAACCATATGAGAGTGTCTATGAGTACTATGTGAGATTTCATAAGCTGGTGAATGACATGAGGAACATCGTAATGACTATGCCTAACATTCACCACTCAAAGTTTGTAAACAACATGAATCCATGGCACAAATTTGTCACTCTGTGAAGCTCACTAAAGGATTGAAGAATACAAATTATGAGCAACTCTATGCCTTCCTTCTTCAAAATGAGAGACATGCCATGTTTGAAAAAGAGGATTCTTGATCGTCAAAGCCCAGACAAGCTCAACAAAATGATCAACTGCCTTTACTCAAACATTGGAATTACCATCAAAGCTTCTCATGTTGTACCTATGGGTAATGGTAATCATAAACTCATTCCAGATCCAAATTTCAAACAAGCTGATGCTGATGCGTGCATGAGAAACTTCATTAATCAACTGGCTCTTATGATAGTCAAAACATGAATTATCTCCCACAAACCAACAACAACCTCAGAACAGCATCTAACCCACACAATCAAGCTACTGTCAGAGATGAGAAGATTGTAGTGCAACCGGCCAGGAAAGATAGTATGATCAGGGAAGAGGTGGAGCTGGTAGAGGTTATGTTGCAAATCAATCGGGAAGGAATGGAAATCAAGGTCAAGCTAAGTCGATCAAATGCTATAACTGTGGTGGTGAGGGACACATTGCAAGGAACTGCACATCTCCAAAATGCCCACAGAATGCTGAGTACTTCAGGGATAAGATGCTACTAGTACAAGCTCAAGACAATGGAGCAGCTTTGGACGAAGAGGAGTTACTATTTTTGCTGAGGGAAATGCCAAGACCTATGATGCTGATGTTGATGAGCAACCAATTCAAGAGATAGGTCATAATCATCATAATGCCTTTCAAGTAGCTGATTGTGATGCATACGACTCTGATGTTGATGATGGACCTTCTACACAAACAATTTTCATGGCTAGCATTTCTCCAATGGTCTCCTAAGGTCTCTCTTCACCACAACCTGGACCATCCAAAGACAAATCATCTTAGAGGTATTAAAACTATATGATGAAGTTGATGAGCAAAAGATGCATAATGAAGTACAATCAATGAAACTTATTGACTCAAATATTGAAAATATGGGTAATATCAATGTTGTCCCATATGATCAATATATGAAACAAAGTGAAAGTAAGATTGTACCAAGTGATGCATCTTCTGCAGTCAATGATGACTATGTTTTTGATGAATTCACTGCATGTACCCCTGATGATTCTATTGTCTCTGAACTTAATGCCTATAAAGAACGGGTTGCCATTTATGAACAACGTGCTAAGTTTGAGTTGACCACTCGTGAGCAGGAAATGGATGACCAAGTGCATACAATCATTAGAAAAAGTAATTTTAGAGAAGAAGTATTAAAACAAGAGTTAAATTCCTTGAAAGAAAAGCTTTCTAAAACTGCTAAGCAAAAACAAGAACTTCAAGAAAATGTGAAAATGCTTAAGCAAGAATTTAATGCAAAGGAATCAAAACTCTTGAAAGATTTTTCTAATCTGAAAACTTTGAAAAACAAACTTGAAAACAAGTTGTACATACAAGGGAACACCATTCAGACTGCTCACATGATCACTAAGCATAGAGTCTTTAAGCATAGCATTCCCCTTGAGGAACCTAATCCCGAGGTCATTAAAAAGGTTAGAATTGCACATAAGGTAATTTATGATGGTAATGAAATCCTTAAACCTAGACAGAAACCTAGTTGTGTGAGTGCTCAGAGGAAGATAAGAAATCAGATGAAGTCACTAGGGAAAAGATGAACAAGAAACTAGATGATCCTAAATGTAAAGAAAAGAAAGTAATTATCTCACCCCATGATTACAAAAGGATAATTGATTGCCTTAAACAAGTTTAAGCCTCGACATTGTTAACCCGAACAAGTGTTCTGAAAAATGGACTTAGATAAGCGAAAGTCAAAATATTGTTGAAACCAACCCTCCCCTTAGGAAAATGCCTAGAGCGAATGTGTATCCTCCTAATACACCAATGCATCTAGTTCCTAGAACAATTGCCACTAAAAGCAAGACCTTAATCAGCCAATATGTTATCTTTCAACTATTTGTTGATTTTGAGAAAACTTGCAAGAAAAGGATCACACCCACTGGTATAACTAAAGGAGAAAGGGGTTTTGAGCAAACTAAAGAATGTTATTTAAATGAAGTCATGCCTTTCTTTAAACAACTAAAAGATCATTTTGAAAGTCTTAAAAAAGGAATGAATCAGATATTAAAGAAATGGAAAAGGAATTTGATGCAATGATAGTTGAGGTTAGTGATTATGAGCGAGCATTAAAATATAATGAGATTGAAAGGAAGAACTTGCATACACTGAATGAGAATATGATTTCGTATTGCTCAAGATGTGTTTTTCACTGCTACAAATTGTTCCCTTAATGCTTCTCATTTCATTCATTATTCTGTTCTCTGAAAGTTCCCATGATCGTGTCATTGAGCTTGAAAAAACTAATTCTAAACTAATTGAGAAAATTGAACTGGATGATCACGACAATTTGGTTAAACATTTTTCTAAGCTAGAGGTTGAGCATTTTAATTTACAACTAAAATATCAACATCTTAAAGAAAATGTAAAAACTTCAAATATCAAGACATCCTCAGATGCTCCAGAGTTTGATGCACTTTTTCAAATAAATAAATGAGATGAAAGCATATTCAAGCTCATTAACACGATCGAAAGTTGAAAGCCCAAATCTCTCAATTAAAGGGTGAAAAGAACAATGTGATTGGCTCCCAAATGCCTCCTTCTTTAGATTCTCAGAATTCTCAAACGTTTCATCTTCAAAACTTAGTTAATGCATTACAAAAGGAAAACGAAAGTTTTCTAGAAGAAAATGAAAAAGTTAAACGTCATTTCAATGAGTTATTTGAATCAATAAAGGTCACTCGTAACAAAAATAACGAACAAATAGCTTCATTGCAAAAGGAAATTGAGAATCTGAAGAGTCAGGTGAAAGGGAAAATGCCAATGACCAATGGGGAGAATGATGGACCAAAGGTACCTATGTATAACAAATATGCTTTGTCTGTGAAATATGTTCCTCCTCATCTTAGGAATAACAAACTTGCTATTCAAACATACTTCTCATCCCTTAAGGATTGCCTAGAATGTCTACGTGAGATTGTTGAAGAGGATATCATTAGAGAAACCACATGATAATGCAATTGGGAATGCATGCTTATATGCCAAACAATCTCAAGAAATCCTAGAATGCTTAATCACAATATGCCCTAAGTCATTAGGTGAGAGAGTTAATCCTTTGATTCCATGTTCTATGCCTAGTGCCAAGTATGATATTCATTCGATGCCCAATGTTGTTGAATGTGAACCTAGTGTGCCTTCAAGTAGTTCAGATTCTAGATCTGTGAATGCTAAGAAACCAAACTCTAGCGTGCCCTCTAGAAGTTCAAATCCTAGTAATTCTAGTGATAAGAAAGTGAACCTTAGTGTGCCTGCATGTAGTTCAGATCCCAGCACATCTAAACAGGTGAAGCAAAGAGTAGTAAAACCAAGTAATGTTCCCATTCCTCTACAGAGTAATCGTGACATTAAAGGAAGCAGGTCAAAGTCTCAAGACAATACAAGGAATGATAGGACCTAGCAAGCTAAGAATGTGCATTGGAAGAGAGTAGAAGACCAACCTAAGAACTTTAAGTTTGAGTTGAATAAAACGAATCGTGTTGATTCTAGTATTAGCCTTAGGCGTACTGTAATTAATTCAAATTCTGATACTATTTGCATACCTTGTAATGATGCTCGCTTGAATTCTTACTAATCATGAATGTGGTATGAATGTTTTGTCTAATGTCAGTTGTCCGTGAAAAGTGTTAATGATAAAAAAACGCATAAGAAGGCTAAAAGGCAAAAAGAAAGAAAGTTAGAAACAAAGGGAAACCCAGGAAGAACCTTTATAAAGATAGGTTATTATGGATACCTTTTGGTCCATAAGAATAATCAGTCTTGTCCTCAATATGCTAAGACAATGCCCACTAGAAAATGGATGCCTACTGGTAGAACTATCCCTTTAAGAAGTGAACATACTTTGAATAGGTCAAATACGCACAAGTATTGCATCTATTACTAATGATTCCATTGCTTCTATCTCCGTATGGATGTTTCATTTCGATGTGGGTGTTCCAACTCTCGTACTAACCAAATGGAACCCATTCTTGCATGGGGATCCCAATTATCCAGTTATCCATTCTTGTTTGTGTTCAACTGCAGATCGCTCAAATCGGTTATGTGGTACTCGGACTCGGTCGTTCCAAGCATATGACCGAGACCGGTCGCGCTCATGAACTTCGTGAGCAAATTCATCGACAGCTTAGATTGAAATGATCACGGTGCAATTATGGGTTATGGAGATTATGTTTTTGGTGATAGTGTTATCTCTAGAATATACTATGTATTCATAATCTATTCTCTGGTCAATTTCTGATTCTGATCTAGAAGTAGCCTTCAGAAAACATACTTGTTTTGTTAGAGAACTTGATGGTAAGGAACTTTAAGAGGAACTCGTGGTTCAAATCTTTACACCATCTCTATCGATGATATGATGAAGTCTTCTCCAATTTGCTTGTTGTCAAAGGCTTCCAAAACAAAGTCATGGTTATGGCATCGTCATCTCAATCACTTGAACTTCTGCACCATCAATGATCTCTCCTAAAAGGACTTAGTTGTAGGTTTACCTAGACTAAAGTATGAAAAGGATCATCTTTGTTCAGCATGTCAATTGGGAAAACGCAAGAAGTATGCCCATAAACCCAAACCTACAAACTCAATTACAAGTTCTTCATACATCATATGGATTTATGTGGACCAATGAGAGTGCAGAATATCTTTGGGAAGAAATATGTGTTAGTTGGTGTTGATGATTACTCTAGATTCACCTGGGTCAAGTTCTTAAGGACAAAGGATGAAACTCCGGATATCATCATCAAACTCATCAAACAACCGCAGGTTCGACTTAACAAAATCCAATTATCCGAACAGATAATGGAACTGAAGTTTGTTAACAAACAACTTAGTGAATTTTATGAAAGCATTGGAATCAGCCATCAAAGAAGTGTTCCACGAACTCCTCAATAGAACGGTGTAGTTGAAAGACTAAATCAACTCTTGTGAAGCCGCTAGAACAATGCTGATTTACTCAAAGGTTCCAATGTTTCCTCAAGCTATTGCCACTGCATGCTACACACAAAATCGCTCGATTCATACTATTCATGGAAAACTCCATATGAACTTGCCCACAACAGAAAACCTAATCTCTTTCCTTCGTGTGTTTGGTGCATTGTGTTATCCAACTAATGAGGGTCAAGACTTATGCAAACTTAGAGCTAAAGCGGATATTGAGTATTTGTAGGTTATGAACCAAACAAAAAGGGATATCGAATCTACAACAAAAGAACCCGAAATATCTTGGAAACAATTCACGCACGCTTGATGAGTGACGGTCAAACGGCTCCTGACAATCCAGTTCGGACCCGCACTTCAAAATACCCATTGGTTCATCCCTTGTTCCAAATTTCCAAGAAACTCCATATGTACCTCCATCTGAAGATGATTTAAAGAAATTGTTTGATCCTATGTTTGATGAACATTATGAGCCAAGTGCTGATGATCTGTCAATTCCTCAACAAGAGGCTTCTTCTATCCAAGTGAATGAAGTCAATCCTTCGGCCTCAATATCATTAAGTCAAGAAGCACCTCGGGCCGACACTGTCTCATCAACAAATCATCAATCTTCGTACATCATGGAATGGTATCCGCATCAACAATGAAGTTAATCCCTTTACTCATGAAGATGCTCCATTTGAAAACATATTTGCTCCTCGAATCATCCTTAGAACCATCTTCATCGAGACATCGATTCAGCTACTTCAGTCCTCAACTACAACACATGAACACCTCAGAAAATGGACACATGATCATCCATTAGACAACATCATTGGAAACCCTCTCTCGTCCAAAGATCCACACGTAAACAACTTGCAAAGATGCCTTATGGTGCTTCTTCAACTCCGTACACTCTAAGATCGAACCAAAAGATGTTAAAACCGCCATGATGAAGACAATCTGGTTCAATGCCATGCAAGAAGAAATTCATGAGTTTGATCTACTAGATATATGGGAATTAGTACCGCTCCGTGATTGCTATGATCATTGCTCTAAAATGGATCTTCAAAGTAAAACTTGATGAGCATGGTGATGTGTTAAAGAACAAGGCTCGATTAGTTGCTAAAGGATATCGTCAAGAGGAGGGTATTACTTTGAAGAATCATTTGCCCTCGCTGCTCGTGATCGAGGCAATCGAATCTTCTTGGCTAATGCTGCTAGTAAGAACATGGTAGTTTATCAGATGGACGAAGACGGCATTTTGAACGGAGATCTTAAAGAAGTCGCTCTATGTCACCAACCCAAGGCTTTGTGAATCCCAAGCATCCTACTCACGCTTATCTTTGAAGAAGGCTCTATACGGTTTAAAGCAAGCTCCAAGGGCATGGTATGATACGCTATAAAAGTTTCTTCTATCTAACCGGATTCAAGCAGGAGTAGTTGATCCAACATTGTTCACCGTGAAGTCGCAAACATTTAATTCATGTTCAAATTTATGTTGATGATATCATTTTGCCTCGACTGACCCCAATGAGTGTGACCGCTTCAAATGAAATGAGTTCAAAATTTCAAATGTCAATGATGGGACAAATGTCATTTTTTCTTGGGATTACAAATTTCAGAAAGTCCAGGAGGCATTTTCATAAATCAATCTAAATATGCAACTGAGATCTTAAAGAAATTTGGATTTGATTCAAGTGACCCTGTTGACACTCCCATGATTGATCGAACCAAATTAGATGAGGACCACTGTGGATCATGATAGACCAAACGAAATATCGTAGTATGATTGGATCCCCATGTACCTCACAAGCTAGTAGACCGACATCTTGTTTGTTGTTTGCATGTGTGCTAGATACCGTGCTAAGCCTACTAAAAGCACCTTGAAGCGGTTAAACGGGTCTTTCGGTATCTCCAAGGAACCATTAACTTGGGACTTTGGTACCGAACGACACCGGATGTCACTAACAGATATGCATGCCGATCATGCAGGTGTCAAGATACTCGCCGGCACGCCCGAGGTGCTCAATTTTTGGGTGATAAGCTTGTGAGCTGGTCTTCAAAGAAGCAAATGAGTACTTCTATTTCCTCTACAGAGGCGAATACATAGCCATGTCATCTTGTTGTGCTCAAATCCTTTGGATGAGATCTCAATTAACTGACTATGGCTTTGTATTCAACAAAATCCTCTGCATCGATAATAAAAGTGCTATTGCTCTCTCATGCAATAACGCTCAACACTAAAGAGCAAAGCATATGACATTCGACATCATTTCATCGTGGAACAAGTGGAAAAAGTGTGGTGGAACTCTATTTTGTGAGGATCGAATACCGCTAGCGTGACATCTTCACCAAAGCTCTTCCAAGAGAACGCTTTGAGTTTATTCTTCCTCGACTTGGCTTGAAAAGCCTTCAACCAGAAACACTCAAACGTCTCTGAGGAAGACGAGGAGTAAAGGTCTATCTTCATCTATCTCTTGTATATATCTATTCAAAAAAGAAAAATACAAAATTACAAAATCTTCAAAAATCAAATAGAAAAATATAAAACTTTTAAAAATCCATAAAAATTTGAAAAATATTGTTTTATTTTGTAAAGTTTTTCTCGGTTCGATAATATCTACGGTCTTTGTGCTGTCATTCAAAGAATGACACGGGACTTTAGATGTTGTTCGAATGTTAAAAAAAAAAAATAAATAAAAAAAAAAAAATAAAAAAAAATAAAAATTGAGAGAAAGAGAAACTATGGTTTATTGTCATTTCTGGCAGTAACCAGCTTTGCGAAGAAAGAACAGAGCCAGACCTTTTCATGTTTTCAAATTCCATGCTCTGATTCTATAAACATTTATCTGCTGAAAACTAAATGCTTTGAAAAATAACTCGGACTCTATTTTTGATAATCATCTGGACTTATTTTTCATAATATCTATCTCTCAATCAACCACCTGTGTCATTGATTGCGGGGGAGAATGATTTCAATTAAATTAAAATGTTATTTGTCATTTAATTGTTTTCAAAAGATAATCATGCATGTTCAATCAATGGAGTTTAAAGTCTTAAATTCGATCCATATCGCTAAAAAGTTTTCATAATCAAGTCACAATTCTCCTTAAAAGCTTTCAAAATCAATTTAAATCTACAGAGATCACAAATCTCAAATGATTTGATAATTGTGATCGGGGGAGAATTTGTGATTTAAATTGGATTTTTACTGATAAATTGGTAAATGGTTTTATAAGGATGTACATGCTCTCCTTCCCACATGTGCCAAACGATTTTAAATTTTCCATGCACATGTTGAGGGGGAGCATCTATCTTAAACCACAAAGATTTGAAACGCGATCATCATTTATCTCAATCAGTGTGTTCCTCTAGTATGTGCAAAACTTTTTTCAAACCTCGAGGCACATATTGAGGGGGAGCAAATTCATGAAAACCTCATCCTTCCCGAAAATGCTTTATCTACTTGATTTGATTTGGGAAGTGATGTTGATATCTTTTAGAAAATGGTTATTAAAGAAGTTAATTCTTTCTCTTGCCTCCATGTGCAAAACAATTTCAAATACTTGATGCACATGTTGAGGTGGAGTTCTCGTTCTAAAAATATCAAAAATAATTCAGGTGCAAAATGCTTTGATAATATATCACAAGTATCTTGATTGATTTTCAAATTGTTTTCAATTGGTTCCAATGGCAGATGAACAATACCAAATAGACCGACCAACTTTACTTTATGTATTGTGATATAAGGATGATAAGGTTAGGTATTTGTTCCCATGATCCGCCGGAACCGGAGGGATCTACCGTGGACTATCCACTAGTTAGTGTAGAGTTCTTAGGTATGATGATAAAAGGAGAAAAATGAGATATGGGAAGAGAGCGGACTAAGACTGAGCTAGTACTGGAATAAACCCAACAAGGTTCTAGCTATGAAGTCTCGGTAAGCACCGAAGGGGTTGAAGAATTAAAAAGAATTGAATGAGAAAAGGGTGAAAACAAATAGCCTTCCATTTATTCAACCTTAGGCGTATACCCGGTTCAATTCATATGCTAACGATGGTAACATCGGTATTGAAGACAAGACGTCATGGACCCGACGACCGCACTTCAACTTTCCAAACCACTCAAGTTCCTCTTAAAAGGACTTGTTTCATTCTCACGGGGACCGACATTATCTATCGACTCTTCTTAGATTGTTGATATTGAAGAAGGAGACCCTCTCCCTAGTCTCCTATATAGGATCCAAATATGCACAAATTGAGTCTAGAGCCACGAGATCATCAATAAATCTCATTAGGACACTTTCAATGAAGACTCTGTTTTTCACACAATGTGGAAAGAGAGATTATATCTTGAGTCCTACGGATTATCCTTGTGGTATTGCCAGAACATCTGAGTGATATGCATACATATTCACAATGAAGATGGAAAGCCTACTGGAGCCAACATCAAACAAGCTCGGTAGGTGGCATGTAGATCTACTCATTAGATCAACCATGTGAAAACTCGAATAGAAACAATGGGGCTTTCAATCTTTGAATCAATCCCGTTCGTTATGGATTGACGGATACCTTTGAAAACCGTCGTTGTGCTTAAAAACTTTTCATTAGCACATCGAACCGTATGAATATTTCAAATTAAAGGTGTTTTATGATTGATAATTGATTTTCATTAAAACCTTCGTTGTATTAAAAATAAATTATTAAAAATAAAACAATTTCTATTGAGCAATACGCGATTGTTTTTCAAATCTTTTTTTCTCAATCAGTGAATCTCTATTCGCTGGTTCACTCACTCCGTGTTGTCCTCTTTGAGACGTTCCAGTTTGAGAACAGCTAGAGGAGCTGCGAAACCCTGTCAAGGAAATTCTTCGGAATTTTACCTAATCACATGCAGTACTTGTACTGATCAATGGGGAACCGTGGGCCGTGTACCTTAATTCAACGAAAGTGATCAAAGACACTTTTGTGCGCTTTATTGCTAAATGTTTTATGCAGTACTCTACGCTTGCGGTACCGACGTAATTAAGGGTCAATCCATAACCGCATGCTCACTCAACACATTAATCTCGAAAGAAATCATGATTAGTGCATCAATGACTCTGATATTTTCACTCCATGCTTCTGCCAAGCTGCTGCTAATATCATGAATCAACTAAGGCTTCCGCTACTCTGATGTGAAGAAATCATGATCCATAATGTGAGCATGTCGGTCCAAATGTCACAACTTCACATAATACCAACACCACAATGGATGTCTCAGATATTTGATAGCCGATGATCTCAAAAGTGGCTCAAATTATTATCACGTGGATCAAGAAAAGACCTCCACTTGGATTTTCCAAACATGCAATGAGAAGAATCAATGACTACGAAGCCGGAGCAAAGTACTACATCAAGAATGCAAGAACAATTTTTAATGTAATATCTATTTGTATTCAATGTAATTTTAGTATATGTTTGAGGTGACCTCCTGGGGGAGATTGTTAGAATTAGAAATTTAGGTATAAAAGAGTCGGTCACCTCAAGTATATGTAATCATTAGAAAGCTCATAGTCTAGTTCTTTGTTAAGTAGTATTTAGTTAGTAACAATCGGAGGACGGACGGGTCTTTACCTATTGTAAGACTATAAATACTCTCTACCTTAAGTGTAGAGTGGAGCCATAATAAGATTTTTCTTCTCTCACTAAAGTTCCCAAACCTCTAACTTTTTCTCTAAACATCTTGTACACCTACTTGTGATATGGTTTAATGTGTATGTGAAATCCAATATCCTACAAGTAGGATTTTCCTCTATAAATAGTGAGCCATTTCTTCATTATTTCTCACCCCTTTCTAACACACTTTCTCCCCTGAGTTAAATCTCACTAACCTTAGAACCAAGAGATCTATGTTTGTAGTTTTGTTTTTGTGTGATCTTTTAGGTTCCTGTTAAAGGCAATATCACCACCTTTGAAGTCGAGCAAGCTCAAGTCCATGAGTTGCCATGCTTCCTCATCATCAAGGCTACTTAAGTCTTCTTGTTAATGATTCCTTTCTCTCTTCAAAGAAGTATAGTGTTGAAGACATTAGTGAAAGATGTCTTAAGTGTCAAGACAAAGATATTAGTGAAGGGTATCTATCGTCTATAGGATAAGCACTTGTGGTAGGTGCTTAGAAGTCAAGACCAAGAAGCATTAGTGAAAGGTGCTTAGAAGTGAAGACACAAGACATTAGTGAAAGGTGTCTTGTAGATCTAGTCAAAGTTATTAGTGAAAGGTGCCTTAGATGTACATTCGATATGGTGTGTTTCGATGTACAAGATAGACTAGTATTAGATCCAGGGATATTGATATCCTTAATGATGTTGTAAATGAGTAGATCTCCTTTGGGATTAGTCGTTGGTGTAGTGTGGTAGTAGTTCCTCCATTGCAATGGAACTAGGTGCTTAGCCTAGTACCTAATAAAGGGTAGGCGACGTTGTGAAGGTGTAGTTCACCTTTGAGTGAAAGAACTAGGTACTTAGCCTAGTACCTAATAAAGGGTAGGCGATGTGTAGGTGTGGTTCACCTTGGAGTGAAAGAGCCCGGTGGTTAGCCTAGAACCGAAAAAAGGGTAGGCGACGTTGTGAAGGCTTCTCCGCCATAAGGAGATTGGTGTAGTGATTACGAAATCTTGAATAGGTGACTCGGGGAGTGGAGTAGGGCAAGGAAGGTGTCCTTGTTGCCGAACCACTATAAATACTTGTGTTGTGGTTTTGTGCTTCTTACTCTTATATTTTCATTACTTACCTTTATATGCTTGTTTATCAACATCCAACACACACATTCAAATAGATTGACATAAGTCGATCTAAATAGTTTATAAGGAAGTTTTAATTGGTAAAATTATTCAACCCCCCTTCTAGTTTTCCACAATTGGTATCAGAGCTTCGTTACCAAGTTTCTTGAAGTATATTGTACTTTAAAAACTTGATATGATCCATAGTTAATTGAAAACTACAAAGAAGGTTTTTCATAAAAACAAACACCATGTTTTTTTTTAAAAACTATATGTTTGGATGTTGATTTGATAACAACATTTTTCTTATTTACTTTTTCATTTAATTGCACTAATCTTCTTTGTCATGTTGATTAGTCAAAGCTCATACCCACCAACCTTTAGGAGTCACTTGGTAACAAGAATACATTCCTTAAGAAGGTATCTTAAAATGCAAAGAAGCGGGAATCGTCTAAGTGACATTTGCTGTGTCATTTGTAAAGACATTCCTAAGTGCACTAGAGGTATGATTTTATTTTTACTTTGCTTGATAATTTAGTATACCTATTTAGGTATTTATATGATTATCTTTTGTGCTTATACATGTTTTACATGAAGCTTCATTAGGTAGCCTTTTCTCACATAATGTTATATTTTCGTCTATAGTCAGTATAAAACTTATGTTTTATTTCTTTTAATCCATAATAAAACAAAACACCATTTCAAAAATTCCTCCTTCCCTATTAATAACCCCACCGTCGGCTACTCTACCAAACCCTCAATTTTTCAAATCTTCCAATTTCAAAAATTTCCTTTCATTCAAAAATTTCATCTTCCTCCTCATTCCATCTCAACCAAAACCAAGAAAGATCCGTCATCAACATGGTTTACATTGCACTCATACTCATCGCCCTTGTGTTCCCTATGATGAACTTCACATACAGAGACATTTACTTTGTGTTGTTAATCTATATTGGGGTTACATACCCAATCCTTTGTATCATCCTTAGTATTGAAATGCAATATTATTAATAATCTAGCTTATCTAGGTTATTTTTATCATAATATGTTTGTCACTTATTTTGATTTATATGTTTTATATTCTTTCGTGATACATTAGAAGTCATGTATGCATGCTAAAAGAAAATTTAAGATAAAACATATTTCATGGTATAAAAATTGTAAAACCTATGTTTTTATCAAAAGTATTGTTACTATTGATCCACGGATCCAGAAGATAAACTAGCGGATCCCTTGAAAAGGAACCGTGGGATCCGTCCTACTGGAAAACAGTTTTTCATGCAAATTAAAAACCACTATCTTTTGAAATGTATTAATCTACTAGAAATTCTAAACCTTCAGTAGGTTAAAGTGTTAAATACCATTGCTAATAAAATAGTAAAAACATTAGATTATCATAGGTTGACCATAACACATTCCTTTTTATTAACTTATCATTTCTATAGGTTCAACTATGACGCATGAATATGAGTTTGATTTTTTCACTCACTAGCTCGTCACACTGAACATCTCTCTCAACCTAACACACCTGGCAATCATGTCCGTGGGTTCAATAATCTCAAAACCGTCACTTCCACGAAGGACGTATTGTAGACACCTCTCAACAATTCAAAGAAGGTATCAATACCTCCTTCCGAGCCATAGGACTAGAATGTCTTCTTGAAATCAACGCGAAGATATGTCCAAGGTTCATAATGGAATTCTTCCGTCAAGTCGAACTCGTTCGTAACGAGGATCGCTCTCTATCACTTTGGTTTTATATCAAAAACCAAAAGTTCACTCTAACCCTTGGGCATTTTGCTCACATCCTCCGGATTCCAAATCATGGACAATGTGCCTTCATCGAAGATTGGTCTCTTGATTCTCTCTTCAACTTTCGTGAAGAAAATAGTCCATATTGTTCACACATACCCTCTTCGGAAGATTTAAATCGCATAATATGCAAACCTCGACCATATTACTCTGATCCTAACATCATCTTCACAAGGGATATCCGAGAAGAGTGCAAGCCTCTTGCACTCATCCGACGTGAAAATGTTTGGAGCCTTAGGGGAAATAAAGAAGTTCTTCCCGCTTGTTGTGCTCACATGTTGTACTGTTTGCTAACACAACAACCATACTCCGCCTACTTCTTCAAGTAGGCATTGAAAATCTTCAAGGCTCCAAGAATAAACTCATACCTTATGGAATGTTCTTGACACGCCTCTATCACAATGTTATGCACTTCCATCCTTAATTTCAAATTCCCTTGTACGTACTTGTGAACAAGATGATGGAACCGCTAAACATATCTCTCATGAAGACTTTCTTCATTCTTGATTCCACCAACACTCATCAATCACATAATAATCCATCTAGCAAAAACACTCAAGGAATTTAGTAGTAATTCAAATAGGATCAATTCTCTTGTACTCGTGCTTTATTAATGTAATCCAATCCCTTGCATGAAATAAAACATCTTACATTTGATTTCTTAGTATTCGAACTCTTTCTAGACTATCTTGAGATATCATGCATTGTCAAGATCATTGCATACCTTTAGTAAAGGTCCTGTTGAGCAAATGGGGATCCCAAAGATTGTGCTAGACGGATCCCTACACTTAGGGAACCGTGGGATCCGTCAAACAGAAAATGCAATTGCAAGCATTATATTTCAAACATATCCTTAGAACTCCTCACACTAAGCTAAACATAGTGTCTTAAGGCAAATTAAGTCCTTATCAAGATAGGTTGATCCTTCCTATTCACACATAACTCACCTAGATCACACTCTAAGATGCTTGTAGATCTACTGTTTCATCTTTAACCCATTACTCTTCCACTCTCAAACTCACACTTCATTTTCGACTTGATCCCTCACATCTAGTCCTAGAAATCTATCTATTATGGCAAAATTGCTCATAAATCATTCTCAACTCAAAATTGATCAAAGTTGATCAAACTCTAGTTTGTCCCATCTCAAAGCTTCTAGGACATTTTCCAAAAACACTATCCTAAGTCACAACCTAATCTCTAGGATCATTTAGCTTCAATTGACACTCTCATCTTTAGTGTCATCCTTGCTCAACCATTGGTACTATTGAAAGTTCCAAATCCTTCCATAAAAGACAATCGTTAGCTACATCACTCATTACCTTCAAGTACTTAAGCAACCCTTAATTTAAGACACTTAAGAAGACTGAAACACTCAAGATATTAAAGGTCTTAGATCTTAGAAAACATCATTTCTACTCTTTCATAGTTGTTGAGAGCCGGATCCCTAGGATTAGCCTAGACGGATCCCTCTGAGGAGGGAACCGTGGGATCCGAATGACAGTTTAGGTCAAATCTTGCTAAAACAATTATTTCAACTCATCTTCCTAACTCAAACACTCCATCTCATCTTAAATAAATTCCTAGATCAGTGCAAACTATGAAGTTGACTCTTGTGCATGTTAATCATCACATTCCAATGAATCCGAGTGGCTTAAGGCTTAAATGCACTTGCCAAATCTCTTGGTTTATAAACCACCTTGTTAGGACCTCTATAGTCATCACTCTCATCCTAACTTTCAGCTCTTGCAACCTTTTGAAATCATCTCATCATGAGGAAAACCCCAAGTAGTAACTTATCCACCAAAGAACCACCCATGAAAAAGGCTCGTGTTGTACACGAAATCTCTTCAACCGAATCATCTCTGGTCAAGCCAACAAATCATAGGATCCTTCATCATCCAATCAAACCAACTCCTAAACGGATAATACCCACAAAACTACCAATGCCAAATACCACCATACCTCCTAGGCAAAACAATATCATCTCCACTAAACCATCACCATTGGTGTTGAAACTAGCAGACCTTGATAGATCTTGAGCTCTCGTAGATCGTTAGTATTTCTTATGTAATCACAAACAAACTAATAGAAAATCTCTACAACTTGTATTCTTTAGCGGAATATAAACACAAGTATAAACACAGATAACTTAGAACTTGTTGATCCTCTATGGATCTTTATATTGATAACTCGTAAACTCGTACATAATTCATTCTATTGTGTTCCTTTTATAGACAAGGAACCCTAACTTGTTCTCTAAGAAACGTAAAACTAAATAAGATATAAACAATCACTTCCTAATAAAGCTCATGCATATCCTAACTAACTATAGAATATGCGGAATACTATCTCCGCAGAAACTAACTACAAACCATAATACTTCAGTAGAATTATGTCTTCAGCAGAATCCTCCACACTTTAGCAGAATCCTTTTAGCAGTAACTTCAGCATAATTCATACTTCACATAATTCCCAACAATCCTCCCCTAAACTGGAATTTGACTTGGTTAAGTTCTAGTTTCTTGATAGATCTTCAATCACTTCAGAACTAGAGGATTGTACTCGAACATCAGCAGCAAGGAATCAAAGTAAGAACACCTCAATGATGACAAAACGTTGAATCTACAGATCTTTGCAGCAACAAATGACAACAGGTATATCAAAACATATTAGTTTCATACTATTCTCGTCACATCGAGGTGTGTTAAATCGTGTGAGAGGTGAATCATTGAAAATAATGGATTTGATGTCTCTTTACCAATAGCCATCACTACTAGAGTAGCCAAATGTTTCAGTTCGAAAACCATGGTACACTGATAACCATCTGATTTATTAGCAAATAAGCAACCATGAACGGATTTGAAATGTCTTTACCTGTAGCCGTTTGCTCGGGACTAGTCAATTCTTAAAATTGGTGAACCGATTACCAAATATGGTATTCCACTGCCTTTACCACAAGCCATATACATGTGGGCTAGTCAATTATTGGATTCCAAAAAGGAATAAACCATGGTGAATTGATGACCATACAACTCTCAATTAAGCATGGGTAGTTGCAAACCCTATGATTTTGAGCAAACCATTACAGCTATCAATAGATTTGATGTGTCTTTACCAAAGCTGTACCATTTGGACTAGCTAACTCTTTGATATACACAAAGTACATCTGGTGAGTCAATAACCATCAACAATATACAACAAACCTACAAGAAAAGTTAGACATACTCAAAAATATACATCAGCTTTTCAGCACACATACACATAGTAATACCACCCTTTGTCTCCACCACATGCACATTAGGAAGAGGATAAAATCTCCAAGTCTCAACCTTCCACTTATGTGAATTCTCCCAAATAGAATAACCTTTACCATTTGGAGATTGAGAATCAAACAGAACATGAAGATCACCTAATAAGAAAAATCCAGAACCCTGTGGTGTATGAGTATGATAAAACTTAGTGACAAGATCCACTACAAGAAAAGTGGCTTTTTAGGACCCCCATAAGCGTCATAAAATGGTACTTTTTAGGACCTATCATTTAATAGGACCAAGGATGAAAGCGTTTAGGTAAGGCGGTGTAATAGGTCCAAAGCGTCCTAACCCTTATGAAACCAATTTTATGGTCGTATTATATGTCTATGAAGAACACAAATAGCGTCCTAATAAAACCATATTAGGACACTTTTACAATGTTTTAACATGTGATTACCTACTTTTAATCTTTTGAGACACTTAAAAACGTCCTTAAAAGTATTAGGACGCGATGTAACATCATAGCTATTTTAGCAACCAAGAAAAGGGTACTAATAACTAAAATAAGATTATGATACCAATTTTATGGTCGCATTTTAGGTCTATAAACAACACAAATAACATCCTAATAAAAACATATTAGGACACTTTTCCAATGTTCTAACATGTGGTAACCTACTTTTAATCTTTTGATACACATACAAGTGTCCTTTAATGTTAATTCTTATGACGGTTATCATATACCATTATAGTTACTTTAACACCAAGAAAAGGGTCTTAATATCCCAAATACGATTATGAAATAAAATTTATGGTCGCAAATATGTCTATGAACAACCAAATAACGTCCTAATAACAACATATTAGGACACTTTTACAATGTTGTAAAACGTTGTTACCTAATTTTAATCTTTTGATACACATACAAGCGTACCTAAAAGATAATTGTTAGGACGCTTATCATATAACATTATAGCTATTTTAGCACCAAGAAAAGGGTTCTAATATCTCAAAGAATATTATGAAACCAATTTTGGTCGTATAAAATGTCTATTAACAACCTAAATAACGTCCTAATAACAACATATTAGGACACTTTTACAATGTTAAGTTAATTGTTAGGACGGTTAATAAGTTTAATAGGACAATTTCAAAGTCCGGACAAGTCATATGATAGGACGCTATTTTCACCATGCACACTCTATTATTACGATATGAATAAAACATCAACTAAATATTAAATGAACAAAACGAAATTTTATTTCAAATTAGCAATTGTCATAACAAAATAACTAAACATAAATAAGGTAGACAGAATCTAACATAAAGTCTGTTAACATTAAACAATAAATTAATGCAACAAGAAGCTTAGTCCGTGGTCATCATGCATCATCTCTCTCAACCAAGACGGACCACCTACAAATAAACACCCATGTATAAGCATTAAGCTCCATGTTAGTAAAATTATTGGTATCACAAGATTAACAAAGACATACCGAGATAAAGGGACAAGGCCATGCTATGGTTGCACCAACACAGTCTTCAATTGTGGCAAATAACACATAGGGTCTCACCAACACTTCATCTCTTTTTGTTGGTACTTGAACGTTTACCTCACACCATCCTCGTCCAATCTCTGTACCACCAACTATATCATTTGGGTTCAAGCTCCTCACCCATCCTTTTGCTACAGTCTCGGTTGAGTTTAGAATGCTTTTCAGGACAACTTCATCCCCCTAGAACCTAGATTTTTCAACAAACATTTATCAATTTATAGTCAAGACACATGTATTAGGTTAAACAGATGTAATACTGCAGGTATGGAGGCTGGGGTATACAAAGGAGGTCAAAAATTGATCAGTGTAATACTTTAGGTTTGGAGGCTGGTGTATACTAAATAAGTTACAAATAAGCTACAATAAGCCAAGCTATAACTACATCAGTTGTAACTAGATTAAGCTAAAAACTACCAGATAAGCTAAAGGAATAAGCTATAGACCTGAATAATCACTTGATCAAATATCACAGGCCAAACAGGCCAAAACCAACAACCTTGCATCCTAGGGTCCCACTAAGGTTGACAAGGATCCAAAGTGAGACTTGATATGAAAAGGTGACTTATTGAGGTTTCTAAAAAGCTAGGACTAAAGGTTTGGGTCCCACAGATAAGCACTTGATGAGGGCTTGAACTTGGGTGGTCAACATTGATCACCGTGTATGGGTGGAATTGGACAAACAAAAAGCTATCTGCAGACCTATCTAATAAGCTCAAAAGTTTGAAATAAGCCCTGAACTTTATAGATGAGCTTATTGGATTTCAAAAACCAATAAGCTCACTGTGTGGCCCACTAATGAAGAAGCTAAGGCACATGAAAAGTTGGGGTTTTGACTGATGCCCCTGGTGTAGGGCAATGGTTAGCCCTGCTGGCCACTTTGAACTATCACCTAAGACAGAGAAAAAATCATAAGAATAGGCTAACTGTGGGATTCAAAAGCTTAGATGGGGAATTTCAACATGTAAAATTCTCAAGACTTGAATCTCAAACACAAAATCACAAAAATTCTCCAAGATCTGAGTTTCTGACTAACATACCACTAATTTTGATTATTTAAGCTATGATAACACTAATTTAAGATACATGAACAAGATTTAGACCAAGTGGGTGAGATTTGATCCTCACATGTCCCAACAGTGGACTGTGAGAGTGAAGGTAATTTGATTTTGACTTTCTCTAGTTCAAACATTGGTTTTATAGTTTTACTAGTTCTAATATCACCTAGAGGTCATAGTGTGTAGATAAACAAGTGAAAAGGCAACTACCACAGTTGAAAAAACACAGAACCAAACACCCCTTAATAACTGAGTTAACTTTATTATATATTCTTCTTATATGACATAATATATGATATATGATTTTTAAAACGATGCAATCAAGTAGACCATGTTAACCTGTTTCATTTCGAGCTTGTGTAACTACATGGTTTTCCTCATTTTCAGAATGCTCAAATTTGAATCTCCGACTATCATGCCATTTGTTAAATCATTCACATACTCCAAATCATCCTCATTCTCCCAATCTTATCTACATCATCTCTGAAGTAGCTTGTTGTTCAATATCTTCATTCATAGGTATGTCTTCGATATCATCATTTTCAACATCATAAAGGTCTTCATTGTTATCTATATTAAAATTAAAAACAAGTAAGCACCAAAACGTTAACTGAATATACACTTAATAGTAATTTAATATCATATATATAGTATTTGAAATTTATGTATAGTTACCATCATATCTCATGTCACGCTCCCCGCGGGTCATGATCGTTGTCATTGCAACCAAGTTTCTCTCAGTTGCAAAGCACTCCCTCTGCTGTTGACGTAATTTGGTTGATCATTTCTCGTTTGGACTTGGTCAGACTCCTGTACCCTACTACGTATTGCCCTCCCTGTATCAATCTGTTGTCCCTTTTGCGATTGAGATTCTGAAGATGTTAGCCAACTAGAGACATTCGGAGCACTCATTCGTTTTTTTGCTAAAATTTTATATCTAGTCATGGACTGTGGAGCAATGTATTTTCGATTCTGTTTCATGCAAATAGAATTGTTAGAAAACAAACATAAAGAAAATATAGTAGCCAAATTTATTCGTATCCCTTTTATTTGTTTGTGTAGCCAGCTTCTTCCGGTTATCTTCCTCAGCATTAAGATGGAAGTCTGAACCGCATATAATCTGATCTTTCTCACCGTATCCGTTGGTTTCTTTTCTTTCTCTTTGTTTTGTCACTCTCTACTAGACTTGTCAAAGACTTAGCAATATTTTTCACTCCCAAAGCTTGTAATCTCTGTTGGTTTTCTTGAATCCTTTTCCTTCTGGACATTTCATAATCATTCGTATTTCTCGTGGTGATTTGGCGTTGCATCCTGTTATTCCATAACTGGTGCACAAAAACAAATAAAATTATTATGAGATTGCAAAGAACAATAGTCATTTGAGAACAACAAAACCGAAATCAAATCACTATCTCGTTACATGTTACGAGAAATACATTATATCTACAAACAAAAATAGACGCAAATCCTTCAGTTACATGTCACAGAATGAAATACATTAGCTAGAAGCTGATATCAAATCACTATCACTATCACTACCCAAATCCTTTGACCCAACTTTACACAGGTATACCAACATTCATTTAAATTAAACAGAACAACTTAAATACAACTTGTACCACATCACAAATAAGCAGCACTTATGATCACATATGAGACTCATCACAAGATGTCAACCAAACACATACCTTAACCCAGCATTTCCCACACTAACAATGTATAACAATAACAACGTATAAATAAATGATAATACACCCACACATTAAGAATAAATAATAATAATAATAATAAATAACAATAATATAAATAATAATAATAATAATAATAATAATAATATAATAATAATAATAATAATAATAATAATAATAATAATAAATAATAATAATACAATACATAATAACAACAAGAGAGGTTTGCATTTACCTGTGATTCAGATCTTCATTCAAAAGTGAAAACCTACAATCCTTGTTTTGCTGCCCACATACAACCCTAAACCAAAATTGAGATTTTAACCGTCTGTGAAAAATGATTTCCATTAATAAAATCGAATCAAATACTTGAATTCCGAAAAGATATGCTTGATTTTCGTAGCGCCAAAAGTTATTTATGAATCTGAATTTTTCCCCAAAAGTTTTAAGCGGGTTTATGTGAACGTGGGTGTGTAAGTTTTCCCCTAATTTTTAGATTATAATTAGATTTATAATTAAATTAACTAATAGTAGTATATAGTATATGAAATGTATTATATTATTGTATATATATAATATATAATTATTTTATTGTATGTGAAACTAAAAATGAATTAGATTTGGCATTGCTTTTTCTCGACTTCCGGTCAAACAACAATATCAATGTGTTGAGTAATCAGTCTTTTTGTTGTATCTTACTGCCTCAAATGGAGCGCTCCAGATAGTTCATTTGTTTTACGCGAGCGTTATTTAAAATGTTGCTATTTTCTTACAGACGGGATTTATCCTACGTGGTCTACGTTTGTTAAAGCGTATCCGCACTGTTGACCAAAGATAAAGTGAGATGGGACAAGTAAACCACACTAGAGTCATATATGCCATTGGTGCATCAATGAGACGGACATGCATGGAACCCTATGAATAATGAAATGGCTCGGGTTTGAAACTGAGAGTCAGATATCATATCATAATCAAAGTGTCATATCAAAAGGTTCATATCCAATGTTGCAAATTAAAATCGCTAATCAAGTATCGGGCGTCAACCACCTTGTAGGTTGTAATTGGTCTGGGCGGGATGAATTGGTGATAGGGTATAATTTGATGTATAAGTAAATTAATTAATACTACCTAGTATACAATATATGAAAAGTATTGTATTATTGTATATATATAAAATATAGGTATAGGTATTTTATTGTATTTGAAACTAAAACTAGAGTATTACCCGGTCGTTGCTCGGGTTATCAACTAAGGGCCTGTTTGGTAGGTGGGTGTTGCTTTGGACTCGGGATTGATTTGGTAAAAACGTAAAGTTTATGAAATAATAACTTTGAAAAAGCTAATATGAATAACTCTCAACGGATGCGGTCGTTCATTTATATCGTCAAGAGTTTTTACGTAAGTCGACTTCCCATGACGTCACATTCTGGGGATGCTTTGTAGCCTATATTCTACACATATTGAACGGAGGAATTGTCCTAGGCATTTGCGAGGCCAATATACGCAAGGTGATCATAAAGTCCGACTATTATGATTGAATGTATTGCTTCGCATGAAGTCATAGATAGGACAGTAATCCAACACGAGCCCAGAAACATAACATATCATATCATATATAACGATAATCCAAGAATCGAGATAAAATATATAGGATGCATCCATACACCCCCGCAGATAACATAGTGGCCAAACATATACTTGAGCTCATATGAAGATTCATCATTAAGGTTCATCAAGGTCGACAACAGGGCAATATCATCGGTTCATATGACCCAAGTGTACCGTCGGGTTGTTTGTTAGTTTGGTTTCATTCAATTTGAAAATAATAATCATGAATATTTTTAAAATAATATTCAAATTATAACCATTTATAAAGATGGGCGTGATCTTTTAGAAATTCACGGGTTGAAAAGGTTAAACGGTTTTGGTTGACACAATCAACCCTTTTTGATACAAAAGTTGCCACATTAAGAAAAGCTTAAACGGGTTAGATGGGTCACCCAAACCCGACCCATTAATTTATTCACAACCCTAACCTACCCGATAATAAACGTTAGATGGGTCGACACAAATTAATTTATTCACAACCCGAACCTACCTCATTAATAAATGGTTAGATGGGTCAACCAAACCCTAATTCAAATATATTTATACTCAACACCGAAGTTACTAGTTCCTCTCTTGTTACAATTGCCAAACTCAAATGAATTGGTTACACTTTGAGTCATCCCAATTAAAATAATAAGCATCAATATTATGGGAACGCTGTAGTTTTTCTCGACCTTTGATTTTCTGCAGTCTCTTCATTTGTCATGATTAATTGTTTTAATTATTTCATTTCTCATTAATACTCTTAATTTTTTCACCATGCATCTACCCTTTATATATATGTTGGTTTTATTTTTATTTTTTCAATTCATCCATATACTTTTTTCAGTTCATAATTTTTCACTATATACAACCCTAATTGAAAATGTTCCACGCCATACTTGAAGGAACCAAAGATATTTTGTGGTCGAAAAGCTTCATGATTGTTTTATTTTTCTCAATATTAATGAGATACCTACAAATGAGGTCAACATGAGAATGTTATGCGGCCGTGAGACGACATGAGAATGCAAGTGGATAAGAGAACAATGAATGATGGAGGTGTTTTTTTGAATATTGATGAAGAAATGGCACCGGGATGTTTATGATTCAATGCATGAAGTCCACTCATTGAGAGGCATTGGTTGAATCTCTTGCAAGTGTTGTCACGATTTCGTGAGGTTGATAAAATTGAAGAAGGAGACCATTGAGATTCTAGAGAAGTATGAAGAAGAATGAAGGTAGTTTTGGGTCTTTTTGTGGTTTTTGTGTCTGATGGTCTCATGTTGTTGGGTTATGTACTTATTTTGATGAAACTTGTTATGTATTTATGTTGAAGGGGATGGTTTGTGAACAATGGTTTCTGAACAATGGTTTATGATAACTTATTATGGTTAATATTTCAATGGTATGCATATTTATGTTTAATGGCCGCTTGTTTTGTTATGTGTTGATGATAATCCCATAGTGCTTATGTTGCTTATGTTGATAATCTGTGATTGTTAGTTGTTATTGTTAAATGTTGGTTGCTTTTGTTTATATGTGTTTAATTTAGCCTAGTACAAGCTTATGTATTAGTATTATGATTTAGATTGATCATTTGCCTTTTAAATTTGTTAACTCGCTATTAAGGGTGTTTGGTTCTGTGTTGTTTCAACTGTGGTAGTTGCCTTTTCACTTGTTTATCTGCACACTATGACCTCTAGGTGATATTAGAACTAGTAAAACTATAAAACCAATGTTTGAACTAGAGACAGTCAAAATCAAATTATTCACTCACATTCCATCATAGGGACATGTGAATCAAATCTCACCCACTTGGTCTAAATCTTGTTCATGTATCTTAAATTAGTGTTATCATAGCTTAAATAATCATAATTAGTGCATAAGGATCAAACAAGTTTCATTAAAGTCAAAGTTTAAGTTCAAAATCAAAAAGTCAAAATGGTATGTTAGTGAGAAACTCAGATCTTGGGAGAATTTTTGTGAATTTTGTGTTGAGATTCAAGTCTTGAGATTTTTACATGTTGAAATTTCCCATCTAAGCTTTGAATCCCACGTTAGCTTATTTTTATGATTTTTTCTCCGCTTAGGTGAAAGTTCAAAGTGGCATGGGCAATAACCATTGCCCCGCACTGTGGCATCACCAAAACCCCAACTTTCCATGTGCCTTAGCTTCTTCATTAGTGGCCACACAAAGGAGCTTATGGGTTTTTTGGAATCCAATAAGCTCATCTATAAAGTTCAGGGCTTATTTCAAACTTTTGAGTTTATTAGATAGGTCTGCAGATAGCTTTTTGTTTGTCCAATTCCACCCATACACTGAGTGATCAGTGTTGACCACCCAAGTTTAAGCCCTCATCAAGTGCTTATCTGTGGGACCCAAACCTTTAGTTGTTATGAATCAATGACAATAGTCCCTGTTTTTATGTAAAATTAGTTGTTAACAACCCTGCTTAAGGGGTGTTTGGCTCAAATGGGTCAAACGGGTCAATATGGCTTTTATCACCGCTATGGGTGTTTGGCTCAAATGGTCAAATCCGGTCAATATGGCTTATCACCTTTAGCAAAATGCCCATATAAGGTTTCTAATGATTTTGTTAATCCTTTGAATTTCCAATTAGGTGGAAAGTAATCATTAAGATGATTTTGAGCTTAACTCATTTTCACAAATTTTGCATAGGTGATGATTTTGAGCTTCAAATGGTTATCACTTCTGCAACAAAATAATACTCATTTAGATCTTGAAATGCTAGGAACAAGGCATTCTAGTCTAAATTCTAATACAACCTAATACTATCAGAAACAATTGCAAAGTAGTAACAAAGTATGACTATCATCACAACTGTAAATGCATCCACACATATATCCCATAACAAGCATTTCATTAAACAAAAGGTCATTACATCAAACCTACATAACAAGCATTTCATTACACAATTTTTGACAACTTAACAAAGAATAACCAAACACAAAACAATAACAATTTTCTTAAAAACCACACTAGACTTGCTTTTTCTTAACTCCAATTGCGCAGAAAACATTTGCTTCTCCATAGTTTATTTTTGAAACTCAATCTCCCTTTCCAAATCTCTTATTTTTCCATACTTGTCTTCTTTCAAACGTTTTTCCTTTTGAATCAAATTAAAAACCTCTTGTTTGTAATAGTCATTAGGCAACTCAGATCTAGCCAAGAAAATGTCTTACATTTTGAACCCTATATGGTACAAACAACAAACATCACTAATATCAACGCATCCAAGAAAACGCATTATAATACTCAACGCATCCAAGAAACTTACATTATAATACTCAACATCCAGAAAAATGCCTTAAAGGGAAATCAATTGTCCGCGAAGTCTGCCTAATTACTTTTGCAATTTTGACTTTTAATTTCTAATTTTTAGATATAAATTAGTTTATCTAGCTTTGAAGTAATAATTAGGCAATTAATTAAGAAATAGCTTTAAAATAAATTGTAAAAGTATTTCTAATTTTAAGATCCAAATCCACATCATTCCACCATCCAAAATTGCCAACAGGAATCACCACCATCATCAAGACCGTGTAATACCTCATAAATGAAACCCTAATCGCTTTTGCTAAATTTTATGAAACAACATATGTGGTTAATTGAATTAGGCTCCCTTTGTTGAAATTATATGTGGTTTTCTGTGGTTAATTGAATTAGGTTTAAGATGGATACGAGTTGGATGTCTTTACCTAGATTTACCATTGAATATAAAAATGGTCTTGACGACTTTCTTGATCATATATTCTATAATGAGGGTAAAATGGACAGATTTCATGTCCATGTATTGATTGTGGTAATCAGATATGGGTAGATCGGACGGAGGCTACAACACATATGTTATGTGTCGGGTTTATGAAAGGGTATACAATTCCACCTTTCGCCCAAATCAAGTGATGCTCCAATGTTGGATGTTGAAGATGACATGCAAGGGTTGGTGAATGATGCCTTCCATCGGTTTGGTGATGACACACTAACCGATGACATGGGAACACAAACTGAAAGTATGAGTATGCCAAACCTAAAGGAGAAAAATTTTTATAAAGTGTTGGGAGAGGCAAAGAAACTACTATATCCTGGGTGTAAGTTATCAGTTCTTTCTTTTATCATTAGACTATTTCATGGTAAGTGTGTTGGGAAATGGAGTGATAATGGTTTCAAAGAAGATGCTAGATACAATGAGGGAAGCCTTCCCCGATGCTTCTATACCAAAGTCATTGTATGAACTAAGGAAGATAATTCGAGAGTTGGGACTTAGTTATGATAAAATTGATGCAAGTCCTAATGATTGTATGTCAGACTAGAAAGAAAACATTAATAAAACAGAATGTGATATATGCCATACGTCAAGGTATAAAGCAAGTGAAGATGATTGTGTAGATGAGTCAACCACACCGATACACACGTAAGAAGATTGGAGCAAAGGTGTTGTGCCATTTTCCGCTCTTACCACGATTGCAAATGTTATTTATGTCATCTAAAACAGTCGCCTCCATGAGATGGCATGAAGAGAGTCGCACGAAAGATGGTTACTTGAGACATCCCGCAGATTCCCGCATGGAAAGCATTTGATTTTAAGTATGATAAGTTTGCCAAAGAATCTCGTAATGTTAGGCTTGGTTTAGCGAGTGATGGGTTTAACCCTTTTGGAACAATGAGTGTTTCTCATAGTACATGGCCTGTTGTTTTGACGCCATATAATCTACCTCCTTGGATGTGCATGCAGAAACCTTATTTCTTTCTAACGTTACTTATACCTGGCCCATCTACCTGAATAATATAGATGTCTATATGGAACCGTTAGTTGCCGAGCTAAAGGAGTTGTGGGATCGTAAAGGAGTAGACACTTATGATGCATCAACAAAAAGTAACTTTCGGATGTGTTCTTGTTTGTTATGGATGATCGCAGACTTTCCCCGCTTATGCAAATTTATCCGGATGGAGCACCAAAGGTAAACTTGCATGTCCTAACTGCCATAAACATACAAAATCAACACGCTTGAGTCATGGCAAAAAAACAATGTTTTATGGGACATCGTCGATATTTGCCTACTGATCATGCTTTTAGCAGAGATACAAACTCTTTGATGGCACGTAAGAACTAGACAAACCCCGTGGCTTAACAGGACAAGAAGTACTTGATGAGTTAGATGGTTTTGAAGTTAAATTTGGAAAACTTGTGAAGAGCAACCCAAATTTACCTTTTAATTGGAAGAAGAAAAGTATTTTTTTGAGTTACCGTACTGGAAAGATAACTTGCTACGCCATAATCTAGATGTAATGCATATTGAGAAGAATGTTTGTGATGTTGTCTTTGGAACGCTAATGAATCTAGATGGGAAGACCAAGGATCATATAAAAGCACGCCTAGATTTACAAGAAATGGGCATTAGACCTGAACTTCATCCTATAGTTCAAGATAACAACAAAGTTTATTTGCCACCTGCTTGTTTCTCAATGGATAAAAAGAGAAAGATATTTTTTGTCGTGTGCTTAAGAAGGTGAAAGTTCCATATGGTTATGCAGCTAATATATCAAGATGCGTAGAGTTAAAACCTCCAAAACTATTTGGACTTAAAAGTCATGATTGCCATATTTTGATGCAGCAGTTGCTTCCCATTGCCTTGTGAAATGTGTTGCCTAAGCACGCATGCTATAATGTGATGAAGCTATGTCGCTACTATAAACAATTATGCGCAAAGGTTCTTAATCCAAATGATTTGGTTCAAATGGAAACCGAGATTTGAAAAATACTTTGTGATTTAGAAAGGATTTTTCCGCCATCATTCTTTGATGTCATGGTTCATCTTTTGGTTCATCTTGCTTCGAGGCCGATTAGGAGGGACAGTTCATTACCGTTGGATGTATCCAATCGAGAGGTGCACATTACTATTATAGTAAATACCTTTATTAACAAATATTATTGAATCTAAAATTATTGGTTTTGATATCTCATGTATTTAGCTACATTAAAATCTTACGTGCAAACAGTGAATAAACGTGGGTTCCATTGCGTAGGATATCTAGTCAAGAGTGTGTGTCGCTTTGTTCATTGTACTTATCCAAAGGATGTTGAGACGCATATAATAAGACAAGTCGAAATAATGATGACGATGGTTATGAGGATGTTTTACCTATCTTTTCTATGGCGGGTCGACCGATTGGTGCTACAAAGGTAGAAATGATGGAACTTGACATTTTTGCTAAAGCACATTCATATGTGTTGTTCAATTGTAGTGAAGTTGATGAATTTCGAACGTAAGTAATTATATTAGTTGTGAGTTTCATAAATTATATTATACGATTAATAGTTGTCGTTGTTATCATCATTATCATCTGTTAACACTGCAGTGAACATCCGGCATTGGTTCATCATCAAAATCGAGAAAACGAAGCGTGACATTCAACGTTTACATAGTGAGACTTTTGAGTCGTGGTTTCAAGATCATGTAAGGCATATACACAGGTTTATTACTTTTGTAAAATAATTATAATGACATAGCATTTTCGACCTACTAATAACAAAACAATTAACACATCTTGCCTTATTTCAGGTTGAGGAGCTACGTGCTAGAGGGGATCACGTAATCACGAAAGTCTAAGGTGCTTGGCAAGTGGTCCATCTGAGTATGTGAAAAATATAAGGGATTTATCATAAATGGTTTCTGATTTCACATAAAAGATGTAGAACATAATAGGAAAACACGTAATAGTGGGTTAATCTTCGTGCCATGACAAACAGCTACTCGAAAGTGCTACAGATAACAATCCTATCGCTGAGATGTAACTTACTACGGGTTTTGAATGATATAATTGAGTTGGAGTATGGTATTGACAAGAAAGTAGTTTTGTTCGATTGTGATTAGATTTCGAATGGTTCAAGGAAAAAAGAAGATGACAACGGGTTTACTCTATTGAATTTTGAAGGATTGAAGGCTCATAACGAGCCTTTTATACTAGCTTCTCAAGCACATCAAGTATTTTACGTTGCATATAGTGTTGACAAAGGATGGCAAGTTGTGATCAAGACAAAGACCTTTATGTTTATGACATGGATGAACAAACAAGTCTTGATGACGTGGAAACACATTTGCATGGTGACTCATTTATGTGTCCTCAACATGACGAAACAATGGATATTGAATTGGTTAGATGTGGTTTCGATGGAACCGCTAGGACAACAATGACTTAGTTATTGCCGATGAAGAAGATCCAGTTGAAGAAGCTTAATGATTTCAATTAGCTAAATAATAATAGTCCCTGTTTTTATGTAAAATTAGTTGTTAACAATCAATGACAATCCTCACACGTTTGTATAACTCTTTCTTATAAATTTCTTATTTAAATTTAGGTAATTTTAACTTTTTAGCTTCTTGTTATTTATATTTTCACTTTGAGATCTCAAAACAACCCTCCTTAAGGGGTGTTTGGCTCAAATGGGTCAAACGGGCCAATATGGCTTATCAATCGTTTACTCAAATGCCCATATTAAGAGCTTAATTTCTCGCTATTCACCTGTTGTTTCTCTTCGCTTTTAGTTTCCTTTATAGCTTGTACCATCGACCAGAGAGAGAATTTGAGCTTAATTGGGATTCTAGATCTTATCTTGTTGCTTTAATTTGGTCTCAATCACTCATTAGACCTAGATGCCCCAAGACTCACCATTTTGTTTTTAATCAAGCCTAGTTTATTTTGTGAGTGCAATTTCGCTTAGTATAGTACGCAATAATGCACCAAATTAACCATTATCATTGATAGATAAGGACAATACAAAGACAGATAACCCATACATAACTTCCAAAAGATTGAGACATATAACAATACAAAGACAGATAACAAGTGTCTTATTATGGTGTATCAAGTTTTGATACCCAAGTATCAAGTGTCATACTAACTAATTTTTAAATAAAACTTTGTAAATAAGCGCTCTAAAAACTGATGTTTTATGACTCAAATAAAGGAGTGTTCTATTATGGCGTAGGATAATAAAACCACAACAAATAAGCGTACTATAAAGGTTAATGTTAAAAGACACGGTTGTCAAGGGTCCTGTTAATTTTTTTTCAAATAAAACTTTTGCAATTAAGCCGCTCTATAAAACTGAATAAGCGTATAAAAGCGGATGTTTTACGACTCTAAAAAGATGTGCCATATTGTGGTGTATCATAAACAAACCATTATGAATAAGCGTTATATAAAGGTTAACGTTATAAGACGCTATTGTCAAGGGTCCTATTCACTTTTCTTATAAAAAACGCTATAATAAGTGTTCCATAAAACCGATGTTTTATGACTCAAATATCAAGTGTCTTATGATGGTGTATCAATCTATGGGACCCAAGTGTCAACCGTCATATTAAGTTATGTTTTAATAATACGTGAATAAGCCGCTTTAAATAATTAATGTTTTATGACTTATATATCAAGTGTCCTATTATGGTGTATTGTAATAAAACCATAATTAATATGCATCCTTTAAGGGTCCTATTAAGTTTTGTTATAATAAAAATTTTGCAAATAATCGCTTTAAAAATGATGTTATAAAACCATTGTACATAAGCGTCCTATAAAGGTTAACATTATAATACCCACGTGTCAAAGGTCCTATTAAATTTTGCTATAATAAAACTTTTTGTGAATAAGCGCTTTAACTAATGATGTCTTATGACTCAAAACTCAAGTGTCCTATTATGGTTTATTATAATACAACCATAATGAATAAACGCCTTATAAAGGTAATTTATTAGGATCCATATTTTAAGTGTCATATTAAGTTATATGATAATAGGACCCCAAATCATCTACCATCCTATTATATACCTTTTAGGACATCTAAGTAGCAAATATATTTAAAAGGACCCTAAACGCTCATATGTCCTATTAAATCGCTTTTTAGGACTCCATTATCATACCGTCCCACACAAAGGGTCCTAAAAAGCCAGTTTTGTTGTAGTGATCATACGTATATGCAACCGCCTCTATTCTCAAATGCGATTTCTTTCAAAAGTTGTAACAAGATAAGTAGATTGATCCAATCGATGAATGATATTAAGCTCATCATCTTTCAAAGTCCAATTAACCAACACATCATGAGATCCCTCGTGAAAGCGTTAAAGTAGTACCTTCTTTGATGAAAGTTGAAACATCGCCTTTAGATCCAAAGAACTATCCTTGTGAGATTTCTAACTTTAGATGTTTGAACCCCTCGATGATCTCACGATTTCCATAAAAGAAGAAGATCTCCTTTAGACATTCTTGATCCTTCGACCGGCATATATATAAATCTCCATATTATGGTGTCTCCTCAGAGTCATCATGAACATCTCAGAGTAGGAAAAGAGGAAGTAGATGTAAAGCAAAGATTCACGCAACTTATACATTTTCTCAAGTACCTCTCTGGCTTGCTTAGATTTAGCGCCTTTATTTCAAATTTCTCTTCCCAACTTTTCTCCAATTTGATCAAAAGGTGCCTCTTTAGGTAATGTTTCAGAAGAAACCAATTGAGGTTCAGCAGATTGACTCCTTTCAGCAGAAGGAGTAGCTTCAGGAGAAATACCAGAAGAAATCATTTGTGGTAGTAAGCAAAGATCAAAAATCATGTAATTTCCACGCCTTTTGGTCTCTTTGCCTTAGGAATATTTACACATTCAATACTCCTCTTCAAACTAGAAGATGATGTAGTTTGCCTCATAATCCTTTGATACAGTCTATGCAACTCTTCATCAGGTTCCAGACTTGCCTTTTCTTTAAACAAGAATTAAAGAGAGTAAAACTCTGATGAAGTACAATGGTTCTCATGTATGCTTTCTTCTGAGCTTCAGTAAGTGGTTTTTCCCTTTTTGCCTTATTCTTTTGAGCAACAAGAGCTTTCCTTTTATCACCGCCTTTGCTTCACTTCCTCGACCAAGATTCATTTCCAGGCAACAAATGTTCTAATCGCTAAAGTCTGCACCTAAGATAGTCTCAAGGAAAGAGTAGGATCTAAAGCACCTTGCTGAGAAGATTTAGTCTCTGCAAGTTCCTTTATGAGATCAGCCACCTCACCGCATAAATTGCTCACTCAAAGCAAAGACAGTATGTAAGTGTAATAGGTCTCAGCCCACTCACCGATTGCTCGCTGGTAATGGGAAATTCATTGAACCTTTCGTGAGAAACATGGTCATGCTCAATATTAAATGCCCTCGAGTGGACTAGGTGTGGTTAGTCATTAGGTTCGCATCAAAATGCATCGTGAGCTGCTAACCTGTAGGTGGTTGACTAGGACTAGGTCTAGGTGAAGGTATAGATGGAGGTTGGTTAGGAGCAACATGAGATGCTTTAGCAGTTGTAGAAGGGCCTTCATCAAAGTCAGCTGAAGGATTACCATCAGCAGTAACATTGGTAGAAGGTGGATTATGAACAACATTATCCTCATCGCTGTTTCATTGCCTTGAGGCAACATACCGCTAGCAAAGGATGATGTGTCCCTCATATTTAGTTCTCATGGAAGCAAATAATTTAGCGTGATAAAGCTCCTATGGGATAAAATGCTTGGGCTCGTGTATTAGTGTCTAATATCATTTGCAAAAACCTAGGGTACATTAAAACTTATGCTTTTCTTTGAATATTTTCACCATATTATCAAAAATAAACTTGGAAAAATTATAAGTTAACCCTTGAGAAAGACACACAATACCACATCCCAATTGGGTAGAGAACTTATCCCATCCTCCTGATTTATTGCTTATGCACTGAAGCAATGTGTGAACTAGAAACCTCCACATCGGGCATAGTTGATTCTTGAGCCACATGTCTGTTCGTTTACCTTGGTATCCAATAGCTCTCGGTCCCTCAAGTATCACCACTGAATTAGAATGATAAACTCCATTCTCATCATCCAAATGAAGTCGACTTCTAATCAGATCCTCTGTCACAACATACTCGACATCATCAACCATAACCACTATCTCTGTTTCACTACGCTTTGAAGTAGATACCCAGAACTGAGTAACCAACGATTCATATATAGCATTAGGAGAATGTGTTAAAGCATAATGAATCTTGGACCTCTTCAAGAATTCCACCATTGGTTTATACAAATCACCGCAATGCTCCTTAAAAGCAACTTTATTATGATCGTGTTTGAATTGAAGCGCCATGAGAACTTTTTAGATAATGAGTTACGATTTAATCTATGAAGGTGTGTTTAAATCAATAAAGAGGAATCAGCTATTATTGATCTAAGATATGTGAATAGTACAAGTAGAAGTTTCCCAAATTTTGGTCAAAGATATTAAGTTATTGACCAAAGTCGACGCGGTAATGCAACCTTACCAAATTTAAATTTCAACTTCAAAGAAAAAATGGTCATTCTCATAAAGTATTTCAATTAGTTGTAAGCAAATCAATGTATTCAAGAAGCTTCAGAATATCTTTTATCTGTTTCACCCAACTCGCATTAAATCATTGAGACCGTCTATAAAACAATCCCCAATGCACACTTATCTCTCATCAATTACCCCCAATTTCCATCACAAAACCTAATTTCACCACAAACCCCAATTATGAGTAGTTCCAACCCAATCACTCTTTCATCGCATCTACGTTGCATCCTCCAACGCCAGCTTCTTGAGAGGTGGAAAAAGACCTATTTGTCAAGCAATCCAAGCAGAGGAGAAGACAGCTCATCCTTAAGCTCTTATATATCACCTTATGAAGATATAGACGAGGAAATGTATTCAAAACTATGAGTGTACCTCCCCTTGCTGTTGTGCGTCCAGAGAAAATGCTCCAAGCTCCTCCTCTCCAAACTCCTCCTCCAAGTGCAGCACCACAACCAGCTGGTCCTTCATCATCTTCTCCAAAGAATCAGAGAAGTGGTGAGAGGATTAGCTTGCCCAAGAGTTTATGAATGGATCAACATGTGTGGAGCTCCAAAGGTGATGCTTGAGTGGGCCTTTCCAAAGAAGCTTTAGGTGTAGGGAAGATAGATGTGAAGCTTGTAGTTATAGTAGGTTTATGTATGTTACTATTGAAGGGATTCTCATGGTTGTAAGCACTTCATCAGAATCGCTAGTTTATTATGTTTCTTAGTGATCATTTGCATCTTTCTCTTCAATGGAAAAAATTAGCTCAACTTCAGTACTTTGATTTCAGAAGAAACAAGCTTCGAAGCTTACTTGACCATTTTCCATTTGACCAATCATGATGAACTTCAACTTACTTAAGCAATCTGCAAAATGAAACATACAGAGAAACACACAAACCAAAAAAGGACAAAAAGACTAAATTTATATTAGCTGGTTAGTGTTAGCAAACAAAATCAAGCAAAAGTATACACAAAAATCTTACAAATTTACATAAAAACATGCAAAGTGTACACAAATCCTCCCTCAGGCCTATGCTCTTAAACTTTGCGCTAAGGTTAAGCATACCAATATGGACCACAAGGTGTTGAAACCTTGGTCCATCAAAAGCCTTTGTTAACAAATCGCTACATTGTCATCAAGGTGAATTTTAATCACTTTTTATGAAATGTTGTCATATGCATCTCTTATAAAGTGATGCCTAATTTCAATATGTTTAGTTTGACTGTGAAAAAATGGATTTTTAACAATGTATATGGTGCTTTGATTATCAATAAAAACTGTTGTGTTCATGAAATTATACCCATAATCCAACAATTGATTTTGTATCCAAAGAACCTCACAACAACAATTAACAAGAAAGAACATATTCTACTTCTCAAGAGATGAGGTAGCTTATAATAGTTTGTTTCTTGCATTGCCAAGAAATCAATCTCTTTCCAAGGAATTGAAAACCTCCAGTTGTGGATCTCCTATCCAGATTTGCACTAGCATAAGTCATCGTTTTCACTATATGCTTCCAAATTTTAAATGGAGACTTCTTTGGGTACACAAAGGCCTAAATGAGGTTGACCTTGGGCTACTTAAAGATCTTCTTGACAAATATTGAGATGGGAAGTAAGTGGAGTGACTTGATGGCGCAGAACATACACTCACAACAAAGTAATATCGTGCCTTGAAGTCGCTAAATACATCAAAGAACCAATCATCGACCTGTATAAATGAACATTCACCTAAGTGGATCCGCTCATTGTTGGTCTTTGTCTATGGAGCTTCATAAGGTGTAGTGGCGCCCCGACACTTCCATACCAAATTTCTTCAAGATGTCCCTCACATATTTTTCCCGAATGATAAAGATACCATCGCTTCATGAACTGGAGACCCAAAAGAAAGTCAACTCCCCATAGCACTCATCTCAAACTTCCATTCATAAGCTCCTTAAACTCCCCCGCACTAAGCTTCTTTGTGCATCCAAAAATAATGTCATCCACATACACTTGCACAAGAATGATATTTGTGGAATTCTTCTTAAGGAAAAGTGTCTTATCAATTGCACCTCTTCATAACCATGCTTCAGCCAGAAATGAGGAAAGCCTAGCATACCAAGCTCTGGTGCCCTGATGTAGTCCATAGAGAGCTTTGACTACCTTGTAAACATGATTAGGATGATCCGGTCTTCAAATCCTTTTAGGTTGAGTAACATAAACCTCCTCTTCTATTTCACCATACAGGAAGGAACCTTTAACATCCATCCTGGATAGACCATGAAACCCATGTAGGATGCATAAGCCAAGAAAACTGTGATGGCCTCAACTCTAGCCACAAAGTAAACACTTCATCATAATCAATCCCCTCTTCTTGTTTATACCCCTGAGCAACTAATCTTGCTTTGTTTTTAATGACAACATCCCTTGCATCTCTCTTATTTTTCGTAATCCATTTAGTCCCAATTGCATACTTGCCGCCGTAGTGGTACCAATATCCAAACATGCTGATTTTGAAATTGTTGCATCTCTTCTTGGATTGCCTCAAGCCAACTTGAGTCTTCAAGAGCCCGGAGTAACACCGGTTGGTTCCACTTTGAAAGAAAACAAGCAAACAGACAATGTTAATAGTTTGTGTGATTGTCTCTCACGATTTGAGACATAAGAGATAAAAGCCACTGACCATATTTAGAACTTTGTCACAAGCATTCCCTAGTTCTATCAGTGCATTAGGATCACCAATAATGTTAGACTGTGGATGAGCATTGTTGATCCTTTTTAGTAGCAAAGTGGTGTTGACATCAATGGAGGAATCAAGATTAGTCACTGAGGTTCAAAATCAGTGTCATAGGAAGGTGAGGTGAAGATGTAAATTGGGTTGACGATGACCAAGATCCAAGGTTTTGGAAAAACGTATAAGGTTCTCCAAAGTCCGTGACACCTAGTAGAAATAGGAGTAGAAAACAACATGTCTTTCACAGATTTGGTGATGATAGGAGAAAACAGGTCACTTTCAGCAGAATTGTTGTTTCCAATCGACGCTTTCACTTGCACTCTCCCAAAGATTCCTCTCGCAAGATCTAGGTTAGCCGCATACTCTTGTTTCTTAAGCCTAGCAAGGTCCTCAAAGATAGTGTGAATCATTTCACTCTCATCATCAAAATCTTGGAAGTGTCACCGCAAAATTGTTAGGGAGAAAGAAGGCACAACTATGGGTTGTTCATCATCTTCAAACTCACTGTAATCAAAGATCCATAGTACCGCATTGTTAGTTGGAGACTCTTGAGTATCTGCATGTTGGTTAGCCATATGTCTAGAATAACCCAAGTAATCAAGCTATAATCAAGGTCAAAAGACCAAACATGACTCTCGTCCTTGAACATTTGACTTGTCTTCTAGAAATCTCTTGTGTTCAAAGTCTCCTCAATCTTCTTAGCGATAAATTGTAAACCCCGTAAGCCTTACTATGAGCGTAATATCCCACAATATAAATCACATCGCCTTTCTCATCAAATTTGCCCAATGGATCACTTGTATTTAGAATGGTCACTTGACAACCCAAAGGTTTGAGGTAATGTATAGCAGGAACTTTCCCATAGAGAAGTTCATGGTGTTTTAGCTGGTCTAGTAATGGATACCCTATTCAAGACATAACAAGTCAGGCCAACAAATTTTCACCAAAAACATGGTAACTTAGAGTCACAAGATTGATCTTGTAAATTCTATCAAGGTCCTATTTTTTCCTTTCTGCCACCCCCATTTTGTTGTAGGGGTTCTTGGAGTGCTATAGTCCCTTTGATCCCTTTTAAACCTACAGAGTTCTATAAGTATCGTGATTTCAAACTCGGCCCCATTATCACACCACCTTTAACCTTTTGTTCAACTAATTTTCAATAAGGGTAATGAAGTCTTTCAAAGATCGAGATGTTTCATCTTTCGCCTTTAGAAAGAATACCCAACAAAATCGCTATAGCCATCGCTGATAACTGACAAAATACTTGTGATCAATGCTTCTAACTTGAGTTGGACCAAAAAGATCCATATGAAGCGTTCTTAAGAGGTTCGAGAATAACACAAAGAAGAATGTTTTTGTATGAGGCTTGTGTTGCTTTCCTTGTTGCGCAACATAATTATGATCATTGGTGAAAATTTGAAGTAAGACCTCAACAAGACCCAGCTTAGAGAGCTTGTTTATGGTCTTGAAATTCACATGTGCCATCCTTCTATGCCATTTTGTAGACTCATCCAGTGGATGCTTTGCCACCAAACAAGTTAAGTCACCTTCCGGGTTTAACATCGCTAAGTTGAATGTGTATAGATTGTGATTTCAAGGAACTCTCAAATATTGATGTTTCTTCTCGGGAGTTTGAAGTCTTTAGATAGCACAAGACATTCATCCTTCGTAAGAGTACTTTTGTTCTTGGTGTCACATATTTGTGAGACTCGAGAACAAATTGAAGTGTTGGAGTTCCTTGACATAGTATACATTCTCAAAGTCCAGTTGAGGTGTTTTGATGGTCTCTTTCAAGAATTCTTCCATCACTTCCTCTAAAGGTCACATTCCTCCTCCTTCATGGGTACAAAGTTGTGCATCATATCTCTCAAGCTCGACATACTTCTTGAACAAGCACTATCAACAATGCCAACATCTTTATGCTTAAGAGGATGATTCTACAACAACAACAAAAAATATACAAATAATTAGTACACTATGGAGGCTCAAGTCATTATTGACTTGAACCTGCCTTGTGGATCATATGATTTATGCCATGAAGATGTATAAGATCCACTATTGTTCTTGGGTTTCCATTGAAATTTAAATTTTTATTCCAAGAACAACCTCAGAGGACTTGACAGCCAGTATCCCAATATCCTTTCCCAAAGATTCATTGAGTCAACATATCCGTGCCAATAACCATTATTAAAATATGAACTTGTTAGTTGAACATATGGTCTAGCAACTAAACTTCTCCAAGAAAAAGGAGAATTGGTATAAGTTGCTTGTGGAACATAAGGTGGTATATTATTAACATTAGTCCACATTGGTCTAGATTTCCAAAAATCATCACACCTACCCATCCTTTGCTCATGAAAATCACAATCCTTAAATAAATGAAATTTACTTCCACACACAAAACATGTCTTCTGTTTAGGAGATTTATTCAAACCAAAAGATGTTCTATTACAAGCGGAAGTATTCAAACCAAAACGATGAAAAGAATTGTTTTAACGTAATTATTATGCAAAAGAAAAAAGCAAGTCCAGAGGAAATTTTCTTGGAAGTTGGTTCCTTGGTAGCAACTCACATGCTTATTGGTAGTCTTCAAGTGTGCAGGGGTGAAGACTTGGAAGGTCGACTTGTCATTTGAATCACACTCAGACCCTTGCTCGAGGACTTGTCATTGTTAACACAAGAGACAAAGTAATTAGATGAAGTATCAGGGTCTGGCAAGTGTTTTGACTTTTTGCCATAGATCGTGATCCATCGGTCAACAAAGAATGAAAAGGTCAACGGCATGTGCTCACCTCTAATAGGTCCACGCATTGCATGTAAGTCACCTTCTTTAACAAAATTAGCTAAGCCCACTGTGTAGATTTACTTCATCATTCCTAGCCTCCAATCCTACATTTGGAACCCTAAAACCATTTGTAGAGAGGTCACAGATTGAATACTATAGATGTGACTAGCTAGCTTGTCCCCATTCAATAACCATTCCTTATGCCTAGCTACCTCCTCATCTAATTTCGCTTTTAACTCTAGATTTTCCTGACACTACATCCAAGCCTAACTTCTCGTATCTTTTAACTCATTTTAGTACATTCTAGATCACTCTCTAACACCCTTAATTTTTCATCATAAGCAATTTGATTCTTTCAAACCAAACCTTTGTCTTTTATGTTTTAAAGCCCGCTTATAAGCTTCAACTTCAACATAGCATTCATTATATTTAGGTTTCAAAATATCATATGCTTCTTTGAGTTCATTATAACGCTCACTACAACCAAACAAACAAGCAGACCGGAGATGCCCATCAAGGCAACTGATCATGCCTATCCTCCTCAAGTACCTTGCAATCAACCCAACATTATCAATAACAAAAAGACCATCATCATTTTCCTCGCTCATGTAGCTTTCCACCACATTGGTATCAAGAGTGACCAAAGCAAATGATCCCTTTGAAGTTCTAGCATCCCTTTGATTGGCCGATATGAAGAAAGTGTCTCATCCATCACCGTGATTGCCTTTGCACTCTCTCGGAGAAGTGACCCATCCTGTTGACATGTAGCACTTGACCTTCTTTTTGTCAAACCTTTATGGATTCTTCTTGGAAGCCAAACCTCCTCCCAGCCTTTTATCGCCAAACCTCTGATTTCCATGGACAAAGATAGCCACTACCACTTCAGCCTTCATCTCTTCCATTTCCAAAGGATCCAATTGCTCGAAATCCTCATAGGCAAGTTAAGCTAAGGAACATAATTAGCAAAGAAGGATCCAAGCACATCTTCCATTACACCACTAGATTGAGAACTGATGGAGTTGGTACCGAAGATGATGATGAGTAAGTTGGAGTTGGAGCATGAATCAACTTTAGGTGAGGCTCCAATGAATGTTGTGTGACTAGCAAGAGATGATGAACTTAAAAGGACTTCTTACATCATGTTCAAGAGCTTTAAGTTGTTTGTTCACCATCAAAAGTAAGGATATCCAAACCACCTTTAGCTTTAAAGCAATGCTCACTTTTAGCCGTGATTGAGCTAATGATCTCGTGAACTTAGAATTACAATCATTATCTCAAGTTTTGCCTTCAAATTTCATTCAACCGACTTAAAATCTTGTGAAACATGTCATAGCCCTTGTGAATTCCTTCCTCTTCAGAGATTTGAAAATCTTTAAACTGTTGTCTTAGCATCGACTTTCTCATTCTCCTAGACTCCTCATTCCCACCAAACTTCGCCTTGATTGCTAACCATATGTCCTTAGCATCTTGCATGGAGTGAAAATCACTCAAGTGATCCTCGTGAATAGCTTGAAGAAGAATTGTCTTAACTTTGGTTTCTCTCTCAACCGCCAAGAATCTTCTTCACATTTGGAGAACAAAGTAAGATCGCCATCAAAGATCTATGGTAGTTCTCTTCAAATCAAGTTTCCTTCCCATTATCTCCCCAGATTCCAATCAATGTTGGAGATCCAGTTTTGCATCTTCATTGCCCAAAGATCATATTCCTCCCTTTTAAGGTAAGGAAACTTAGCATTACTGTTCTTAGTTGTTGCAGATGGGTGGATTTTTGGTTGTTGGTGACTTCGAAATCAACATCTAATCCAGGCATGGTGAATGTTGTTTTGGTTGTTTAGGGTGTTTAGAAAATCTATTCTTAGTATCGTAGAGACTCTCACGAGGCTCTGATACCACTTGTTGAAACTAGCAGACCTTGATAGATCTTAAGCTCAGAAATCGTTAGTATTGCTTATGTAATCACAAACAAACTAATAGAAAATCTCTACAACTTGTACTTTAAGGAATATAAAACACAAGTATAAACACAGATAACTAAGAACTTGTTGATCCTCTATGGATCTTTATATTGATAACTCGTAAACTCGTACATAATTCATTCTATTGTGTTCATTTTATAGACAAGGAACCCTAACTTGTTCTCTAAGAAACGTAAAACTAAATAAGATATACACAATCACTTCCTAACAAAGCTCATGCATATCCTAACTAACTATAGAATATGCGGAATACTATCTCCCCAAAAACCAACTACAAACTATAATGCTTCAGTAGAATTATGTCTTCGGCAGAATCCACACACTTCAGCAGTAACTTCAAAGATAATTCATACTTCACATAATTCCCAACAATTGGTTCCTAGAGCTATTTCATTTATATCCCCACTATCATCACCACACCTCTACAATTTAGAGGACTGCTTCCCTAGGCCGCCTCTCATCCACTTCCAATGCATAACATTCTCCTCATAAGTGAGGAATAATGGTTCAAAATCAAGGTGTTGAGTCAATCTTGCCCGGCTTCCTTTCGCCGCTTCCATCATATAATCCTATTTTGATTATGAGAAATCATCAAAGTCAACCACCCGACCATATGGAAGTTGACACTTCTCTACCATCACCATCATTCTTGGTTGAGTCATTCTCAAATGCACCTACCAATTCTTCATCGGTTGAAGCTCCATTAAGCCTTCACTTGATCCTTCAAGACGCTTCCATTTCATTTCTTCCACCACCACTACCTAGCCATGACAAAGATTGCTATCATTGTCAACATGTTGAAGGTTTAATAAATGAAGTAATTTGGTAGATTCAACGCTTCATGTTCTATCATCTCCTTGAACGCTTCGACTACATCAATCCTAAACAAAACTTGAGCTAGAAGATTTAGTGGCGCCCTAGCATCGCAATAGTTGGTTTAGAAATTCCTAGTCATGTATTTTCTAATTTTTTTAGTTTTTAGAGTCATGTATATCATAACTCTAGTTTTATTAAATGGAATTACATGCTACTTGTTATTTTTTCTGAGCATATGATTACCTTGTATTCATATCTCATTTTTGTGATAATATTAATTGTTATATCACCTTTGCTGAAATTAATTAGTTATTACTTGATCCTTCGTAATTACTCAGACTGGACCTCACTGAGGGAACTGCGGGATCCGTGAAACAGAATGCTATTTTTCTAGTAACTTGGACCTCATTTGTCGGAAATTATGAATTATACTTCCTTTCTAACCTTTGTTTTGTAGTTATTCAATTTACAAATGAATACTTTGACATCCCAAAGCTAGAGGGAGCTTTATGTCAAAGCAATACATTGCAAATTACTTGTAATACTAGGTTTACATTTCGTGACATCCCCTTGCGTAGTTGAAATCATCAAGGTGGAGCACACTCATCTCTAAGACGAAATATTTTGCAAACTTATTTGCAACCAAACTAGATTAGTATCACTTATTTGACGCCTTTACATAGGGATGGACTCATAGTGGGGAGTAAAGACAGATCCTTTCCCGCTACTTGCTCTCATCTCTTTTTACTTTTACTTCTTCACATGTTTTTCTTAAAAACGATGTGTTGATTTTCTTTTCAAACACTTTTTGTTTCTGACAAAAGGGGGGAGAAGAAAGTAAAACTATAAATTCAAACTTTTAATTTAATTTTAGGTTTTCCTTAAAATAATTTTATGTTTTGTCATTAGGGGAGATTGTTAATACAAATAAGTCAGAAAAACGCTTATTTATATTTTACGATCTTCTAATGTTTTGTCGATAACAAACGTAAAATCATTTTAAACGTAACAAATAAAATACGAATGGTTTGAATTAATAGTTTCTAACATATTACATTTTCACATAAAACACTAAAACAAGTATAAGTGATTTTATGATTTGGATATATATGTACAGCAACTAATGTTTACATTTTAGGTTAGCACATACTTAAACTAAGTATACTAAAATGGGTAAAAACATGTAAATTCTAAAATGGGTAAAAACTAGCAAATGGTATTGACCCATAACCCATGGTCTTATATATACCACTTAACTAAGTTCATTGTATCCTTAAGATACATTGTATCTAGAAAGAAAACCATGGATCAACCCATAAACCATGACCCATGATCCATAACCAAAAATACCCATGGGCAAAGAGGAGCGTTCCACGGATCCCTAGCTTTGTGCTAGCCGGATCCCTTGTGGTAGGGATCCATGGGATCCGGGAATAGTAGATTTTTCTCTCTATAAATAGTGAGCCATTTCTTCATTATTTCTCACCCCTTTCTAACACACTTTCTCCCCGAAGTTAAATCTCACTAACCTTAGATCCAAGAGATCTATGTTTGTAGTTTGTTTTTGTGTGATCTTTTAGGTTCCTCTTAAAGGCAAGATCACCATCTTTGAAGTCGAAGCAAGCTCCTATCCATGAGTTCCATACTACCTCATCATCAAGGCTATCAAGTCTTCTTGTTGATGATTCTCTTTTCAAAGAAGTATAGTGTTGAAGACATTAGTGAAAGATGTCTCAAGTGTCAAGATGAAGATATTAGTGAAGGGTATCTATCGTCTATAGGATAAAGCACTTGTGGTGGGTGCTTAGAAGTCAGACTGAAGCATTAGTGAAAGGTGCTTAGAAGTGAAGACACAAGACATTAGTGAAAGGTGTCTTGTAGATCTAGTCAAAGGCATTAGTGAAAGGTGCCTTAGATGTACATTCGATATGGTGTGTTTCGATGTACAAGATAGACAAACCTGTATTCGATCCAAGGATATTGAAATCTTTGATGATGTTGTAAAGGAGTAGATCTCCTTTGGGATTAGTCGTTGTGAAGGTGTAGTGCACCTTGGAGTGAAAGAACTAGGTACTTAGCCTAGTACCTTATAAAGGGTAGGCGACGTTGTGGAGGTGTGGTTCACCTTGGAGTGAAAGAACCCGGTGGTTAGCCTAACACCCAAAAGGGTAGGCTTAATGCAGAAGCCTACCATAAGGAGATTGGTGTAGTGATTACTAACTCAGTAGGTGACTCGGGAGTGGAGTAGGAAAGGAAGGTGTCTTTGTAACAACCACTATAAATACTCGTGTTGTGGTTTTGTGCTTCTTACTCTTATCTTTTCATTACTTACCTTTATATGCTTGTTTATCAACATCCAACACACACATTCAAATAGATTGACATAAGTCGATCCAAATAGTTTAAAAGAAAGTTTTAATTGGTAAAACTGTTCAACCCCCTTCTAGTTTTCCATAATTAACACAATTTTTAAGATCCTACAATTGGTATCAAGAGCCATGGTTATTGTGTTGTGTTGATTTGTGTGGTTTCGTACCAAGGTTATTGTCTTTTGATGATTTATTGTGGGATGAATCTTGATTTTTTTAACTGTTTTAGTGTCAATTTTTATAGTCGGAAAAGTTTTTTCCTTGTATTGTGCTAAACAGTCTTTAAGAACAGATTTTATGGGTATCTTTCTTTGGTCTAATACCAAAAGTCTTAAGTGGTTATTCAATGCTACATCTATCTTTGTCAATCACTTGGTCCAAGTCGTTATGTATCATTTCTATATGACTTTTTGTGTTACCAATATCCGTGATATTAGTTGGTCTGATTATGGTGGTCAAAACTTGGGTCAAAAAGTATCATCTTTTATGCAATTTTCTGGGTAACTTTGAAGATGAACGGAAAACAAGGTCGGAATAATCGCCGAAAAAAGTCAAATGGTCATGTTTACATGTAGCGACTTGTGAAAAGTCACCGCAGTTTAGTTGTTAAACAAAAAATCACAGTGAGTTGAGTCAAAATCGCTTAGCGACTTGTCTTTACAAGTCGTGAAGGAAGTTGTCTAAAAATTCAAATGGTCAAAAAGTTTAATTTATTTTTATAAGTTAGCGATTTGTAATGAAAAAGTTAAATTTGTCATCTTTATTGAGAGATGCTATTTTGTTATTAGCTTAATTTTATGTCAAGAAAAAGATGTAGTTTACCTTGTTGTTTTGAAGATGTAGCTTAATTTGTTACTTAAGCAACTTGACGTAAAAAACGCGGATAAGAAGAAGAATCAGACTTAACCTTGACCACAATACCAAATACCACAAAGACTCAACGTGAAAAAATAATCAGTTTCATTATGAACATCATCAGTCACACTTGAAAAATCAGTCTGTATCCAAACTTAAAACATAACCTACAACCCATATCCTTCCACAAACTACCTCAAATCCCAACTAAACTCATCCATGACTCTTACTTTACTTTGGTATCAAGACCTCAGATCATTGAAGACTCGGAATTACAAATAATAACAATTACATTCACGATCTCAGTTTAATTTTTATTCGTGATTCTCAATAACAAATAAGAACTTAAAGGTCCATAATCACGAAAAATTAACATCATCGATCTATATTTGAAGTTCTTGCCTCAAGTAACTATCCGAACATAAAGATATGAATGCAACAATTATGTTACTTCACTTTCTTGGTTCGGTTAAATGAATAAGGAAAATAAAACGACTCAACACATTAAACCTACCTGAGACCCTTATTAGTCCTTGGAGAACGAGACAATGTAGCATATTTCATGGGTTGATCTCGAAGTCATATCAAAGCCTCAAGCCATCCCTGTGGTGAGCGTGTTCGGAGTATCTAAAGGTCCGGTGTGCTTGTTAATTATGTGTAGATGATAAGACATATTAGGGTTAGTTTGATATGAGATATGGATGGTTGTAATATTTGGAGAGTATTATTCGGATTTACTTGTTTGGGATTAGCACATGGTATTTAGAGGTGATGTGAGAAATGATTGATGCTGCGTGTTTGTTTTTATGAACAATGAGAGAGGCGGATGTATTTGATATTAGGGTTTGTATAAGAAACTAGTATTTTAGGGATTTATGTGAGGGTTTTTAGGGAATTAAGAGATAGTCGCGTTTTATATTCCCCTTCAATATTAGGGTAACCGGCTGTGACATGGGGTTGATTTTGTTGGGCCGTGACTTGAGAAGAGGAGTGGGCTCGGGTATGGATTGAGGATGTATGTCATTTGGCCTGTGTCATGTTGGGCAGCGTGATTACTTGAATTGTCTAAGACAAAAGTCATGGGCCTCTTTGAATTACTGTTTGGGTCTGATATTAGATGGGCATTTATGCTGTGAAGCACCACTCGTGATACGTGGACTAATTCACATAAACAAACTATTATTAATACTGTTCGTATATACTCTCCTATAATGGTTACCTATTATGTGTTAAGTGTATACTTTGTGACATAAGGAGTGGTATATTGGTATAATTTTTACGAGGTTACATGTTTAAGGATACTTGGTGAATTTTGATTTTCACATGTGCCTGAACGGATTTAGTGGTATTATGAAAAGTGAGTTATGCTAATGGGCCAACAATTTGTTGTGTGATGAGATTTGATGTGACGATCGGTTTTATTTTATTGATTTGATGATGAGATTTTTGGTAATGAGATTTGATGTGCTATGAGGCTTGATACTTTGGTTTATGCATTTTCACGAAGGATATTCTGTCACCGCTTGAATTGTTATGGGTATTTGGTTGACCATGGGGTTGTTTGTGATCGATATTTCTTATCTGGAATTGAAGTGAGGTTTTCCGAACGCGTTTACTTATTTTGTCTTCTTTCTTTCTACTTTTCAGCGAAGATGACTTGTTTGGGCATTTATAGAGTGTGATAAAGACTTGGCTATTTAATTACGTTTGTGATTCTTTCTCGCTTAACCCACAATGTAACTATCACTTCGGTGTCTCACGCAGTTGAGCATACGTCAAGAGGTTTTGTACATTGGGGTACAAGTTTAAGTAACAAATCTGGGGAATTTCACTTCATGATCAAGTTTGGAATTTCGGGTTTACTTCACCATGTTGTCACTGCAATAATGGTTTAATGCGTGAATGATGTGTTTACCAAAGTGTTTATTGGATGGTTGATGATATTGTTGATGTTGGAGAATGAACCGCTGATCTAACCGCCGTGATGTTCCCTAAAACGTATATTCACCAAAACCAAAGTTGTCAACATTATCTGCTTCGACATTGTTTACGGTTTTTTCTTGATTTTGTAAAATCCCGCGAAAGAATCTATTTATTGGTTTAAATCATAGACTTGTAAAATCCCGTGACCATGAAAACATCCTGGTAATTGTAAAGTGCATTTTCGGATCTACCTTACGGTTTATTCTTGGTTTTGTAAAATCTCGCGAAAGAAACTATTTCTCGGTTTAAACAATAGAATTGTAAAATCCCGTGATGATGGATTCATCCTGGAGAAAGGAAAGTGTAATTCTGGATCTTATCTAATGTTGGTGCTACGGTTTCTGCTCTAAAAGGGATAAAAGGGTGTACTTCATGAATTGGGTGTGTGTTTGGGTTATCTTCATGGCAGTTTGGTTATTACATGGTTTTACAGGGTTATGTGCTTTTAACCATGGTCGGGATGAAAACCATTATCATAGTTCACTTAAAACGTCAAAGAAGGCTAGAATTGAGCTTTTAACCAGAAGATGTGACAACAGGGGTTAATTCACTATTATTTATTTGAATTTGAAGTGAAATATCACGGGCGAGTGTACTTGGTATCTGAAGGTATCGGGGATGGTTGGATGAAGATTCTTCAAGATCCTTGTTCAAGCTTATTATCAAAAAAATGAAGACATGGAAATCTAGTTATTGTTGGGTGTCTTTTACCTTTTCTTTTACCACTTAGGGGAATTGGGCTCTTACAAACACAAAATAACTATCACTTTAAGGAGTTACGTTGTAGTGCTCAGTGTCACATTCAATTGTGGATTTTCAAGAGGTGATGTATGTCTTATACTTGATGGTTGTTGGATCGATATACTTTAATTAAACTAACTTAACTAGCTTGTTAAGGTTTAATAACCTCGGATAAATCCTAAGTTATTAACAAAGAAACACTGAGCAATCTTTATCAAGTATGCGGAATTTACTTAACAAAGCTAAGAAGAATAACTTTATTATAAACTCTAAATCTGCTCGTTATGCAGATACTCTAATACAACTCTAAGATAATCAAACTTTTCACTAAAACACTAACTCGTAAACTCTAAAACTCTTTTTCTGAAATCGCACCTCTAATACCAATCTAGGAGTCCTTTTATAGGCTCAAGGATATCCTAGTCGGTTTACAATTGATAACTTTGTACGACAAGTAATCTAAACATGGAATACAATACTTTCCATAAAACTATATAACAGTTCTTTTGTTCTAGCAGTACTTTGACTTCATCTTGCAGTACTTTGACTTTGTCTTTAGCAGTACTTTGACTTATTGACTTTCTCCAGTACTTTAGCCAATCTGCAGTACTTTGTAAATCTTCAGTACTTTCACCTTTTAGCACTTTCATATCCCAACAATCCTCCCCTAACTTGAATTCTACTTGCTTGATTTCAAGTTCCTTTGTGAATATATCTCTAACAGCTTCATCTTGAAAAATAGATTGTTTCTTAGTCTTTAGATTGTATCTCTGTAATATCTGTGCTTGTCAAAGTATCTCTTAGAATTGTTCTCTTTACAGCTAAAGATCCAAAGAACCTCCATCTTTTTCAAAGAACACGTAAAGCAACATATGACAATTTGTACATTAATTCAGTTTAAGTTGCATACTATTCTCATCACTTTCAAGTGAATCATTGAAAATTTAATGGATTTAGATCTCTTTACCAAAGCCATTATCTCTGGAGTAGCCAAATGTTTTGGTGTGCAAGACCATGGTACATTGATAACCATATGATTTTTAGCAAACCACCGCTATCAATGATTTGATTTGTCTTTACCAAAAGTTGTATTTTACGGACTAGTTAGTTCTTCTATCTAATGGTGAACTAATTACCAATAATGGTTTCTCCACAGCCTTTACCACAAGCCATTTTCTTGTGGGCTAGCCAACTCTTCACATTACTGATATGGTGAGTTGATTACCATCCAACTTATTAGCAAGTTGTCAACTAAAAACGGATTTGATATATCTTTACCAGAGCCGTTTGCTCATGGATTAGTCAATCCTTTTGTAACCATGGTGGATTGATAACCTATTGATGTTATCATCACAAAAACCATTTATTCTATCTTTATTTCAAAAAGATTTCTTCTAAAATTCATTTAACTGCTTTAGTTCAAATAGATACAAGACTTTGATGAAAGTTCAGTTCGATCAGCCAGTACTTTGAATAAAAGTACCGATATACCAAAAAGTATTTATTCAAATAAATTCATACCCGTTATAGATCATTCTCAAATAATAGTAGTCTCAGTCTATAAACAATTTGATAACCATGCAAGCAGTTTCATTATCCTCTTCTACTTCCAATCCATGCTCTAACATTATTCTCATGAGCTCAATCAGAAGAGGGTATCTTCTTTCTGCAAACATGTGTATCATTGTTCCATTTTCTAGCTCCAAAACATGAACTCCAGACTCTTCAAAGAATCTCCAACAAACTATTTCCCAGCTATCTTGATTCTTCGAGATATCATCAAGGTTTCTCTTTCTTCGCTTCCCACATAGTTATGAGATCACCATGTAAAACCAAACCAATCCCTTCTAATGAATTATCTTCAAAATAAGCCTTCACAACATGATATAAGTAGAATAGGTCTACTCTATCTATAATATGCGGTAAATCCCATAGCCTTTTGAAAACTTTGAAGCTTTCATCTTCTTTATGAAAAACCATGTAATCTTCATTCTTAGATTTCACAACTTTGAAAACACTAATCTTTGATCCTGCTCATCTTCATGTCATCATCTTCCTTTGTATAATCAAAATCTACCACTCTGAGATAATTTTTCAATTCATCACTAGTCTCAGATCTTAATTCTACCTTTTCTTTCTTTGAAAACCGAACATTCAGAATTTCAGTTTTTTCTCTTAAGCTCTTCTTCCTTTCTCACCAAATTCAATGAGCTTCCTTTCTCAAGTCTTTAATGTCAAGAACACTCTTCTTATAAGCTTCTATTTCAAAGATCATAGAGTCTTTTCATATCAACATAATTTAGCTTCAAGCAGCCCTTATATCCTCCTCGCCTTTTTAAATATGCCATCATTGTATTCCTTTCCTTAGCTAAATTAGGTCTTCTTGACATAAATCTAACAGTGTAGGAGACCTTAATGGTTCAACAGGTTCAAGATCTAATTCATCTTGTACCTTTTGAGTCGCTTCTATTCGTGAGCTTGAGCTTCTTGTTCTTCTCTATCTTTAGCATCTAACTCTTCTTGAACTTCTAGTCAGTAGCCTTCATTCCTAACAACTTCAATTGCTCTAAGTTCTGCCAAAGTAAGTTTCTTTTTCTTAGTTTCAACCAGAATACCTTTCCCTTTGTCTTTAGGATCAATTGCAGGTTGAGAAGCTCTTGGTTGTTCTTCTTCTTGTACATCTCTAATAGTAACTCCTCCTCTTGGTTGTGACAAATCTAACATTGTAGCAATTAATTCATCATCACTTGCTGTCCTTTGAGGTTCTTCTGGTATAGCGGTTGTTGAAGGCCCAGCTTCTTCTCCAAAATCCAAAGCTCTAGGAGTAATTAAACCTTGTCTGTAGGTTCCAAGATTGACAGTACTTTGCTGTTCAGTACCTTGATCTTCAATCATTAACTCTTCAGTACTTTGAGGTTCTACAGTTCTTTCTTCATCAGTACCTTCAACATTAACCAGTTCCTCAGTACCTTGTGATCCATCTTCCTTCTCTTTATCATCTTCTTTCAATTTTTGTTCTTCTAATTTCCTCCCCAAATGGACAGAAGATGATTTTGAAACCTGTTCACCTTTGGTCTTCTTCTTAAACTCCCTAATCGGTCGGCCTTGCCTTTTCTGAGATTTGACCCATAAACGATGATGTTGAACCAATGGCCAGACAAACTTCTTTAGCCTCCGAAACTTTCGCTTTAATTGCTTGATTTCTGTAGCCTGATCTTCAAATGATTTCTTCAATTTGGTCAACTCTCTTGTCAAAGCATAGTTATTGAGAGCTTGACCCTCAGACTCCATGGAAACGGCATCTTCTTGTGAATGAGCCTTGTGTTGAGATTCTTGAAGTGAATGTGGAGGAGTAGCAAAGAATTTGTTCTTGAGCACCAGAACTTTGCTGAGAGGCAGTACCTTGTGTTGCAGTACCTTGAGTGCCTTGTGTGCCAACACTTGGTGATGCAGCCTTTAAAGCGTAACTTCTGTTTGGCAAAGACTTTGTGAAGCAAGACCTCAAGCGAGTCAGTACCTTCACTTTCTTCATCCTCTCCAGCTTCAGCTCTTACAGCTTGAACCACTTCCATCATAGTAGAAGTTAATGGAGTATCTCCACCTCTGAACAAATCACTCCTCCTAGCCATAAATGTGAAGATCTTGGCTTGTTGCACAATAACAGGTAACATATCAGCAGGTTTGGGGATGTCATCTAATTGCTTGTTCAGAAAAACTTGGACAAACCTTGGGTACATTAACCATTTTGACCCAGAGGATATATGTGATAGCATCCCATCCAAAATAAGCCTTGAAAAATTAAACACTCTATCAGTAGCTAATCCAACCACTGCAGATGCTATATATTCACCCAAACTGCCTTCCAAGAAGTACTTTAGAACTTATGCAATGAAGTAGTACATGAATCAAGAACTTCCATTGAGGACAGAATAATGCTTTCTTGAATGTTTGCTCTGTCAGAGATCCTTCATAACCAAGATTCTTAAAAGCATCCCAAATCAGTTGCTTGTCAAAGCGAATAGCCCCATCTTCATCACCAAATAATAAATCTTCTCGAATGGAGGCTTCCGTAATCTTGATAGTCCGTCCAAAGAATCGTTGATCTAATGTAATATTCATCTTCCTCCATATTATCTCTAGCATTAGCCCAAAATTCTTGAATCCATGGTTCAATAATATCCGGCTCAACTAAAAGAGCATAACTAATAGGCGACCCAGTAAGATAGTCAATGATATCATAAAAGCCACATTCACTAGCTTTGTTCAAATTAGCCACCATATTGTGTCAAACAAAGGAAACGATTTGCCATTGTTGAAAAAGTGAGCACAAGAAAGATTGGATCGAATAATAAAGAGATGGTGATTGGGAGATAAGTATGGAAAAGATGTAAAGTAATAATATGAGAGGGAAAATCGGAAAGTAGTTATTTATAGGTGTGATTTGAAAAAATCACTGCCCAAAATAAAATAACCGTTAGCTTTAATTACCCATCAATAGTACCGTTGGAACAGTACTTTAATACGATAAACAAGATTTTCCACATAAGCAAGATACTTTCCCAAGCAAGATTTCTTCCAAGCAAGACTTTCAAGAAAAACAAGATTTTCCCAAATATCTTCATATAAACTAAGTATAAACAAGAATCCTCCCTCAAGAAATACACAGACTGACCTTATAGTCCTCCCTTAAACTCGCCTTAGTAGTTAATCATTCCAATGCTCACGACCAAGTGATTGAATCGCGGACACATCAAAACCTTTGTGAGTAAATCAACACATTGTCATCCGTGTGAACTTTAACCACATTAATAAGCCTGTGCTCATAGCAATCTCGGATAAAGTGATGCCTAATCTGAATATGCTTTGTCTTGGAATGATACATAGGATTCTTCACAATATGTATAGTACTCTCATTATCAATATTGATAGGAGTATTTTTGAAATTGAACCCATAGTCCAAGAGTTGATTTTGCATCCACAAACCTTGACCACAACAACTTGCAGCTAGACATATTGCCATTCCCTTAGATGATGTTGCCGCAATTGTCCGCTTTTGCATTGCCGAGACTAATCTTCTTCCAAGATATTGGCATCCACCAGTTGTGGATCTTCTATCATAATTACCACATGCATAGTCACTATCCAAAAGCTTCTAAGTGAAAAGGTGACTCTTTTGGATACCACAACCCCAACTTAGGATGTTGTTTCAAATAACGAAAAATGCGTTTAATGCATTCATATGAGAGATCTTAGGTGAGACTTGATATCGTGCACATAGACAAACTGCAAACATGATATCAGGCCTTGATGCAGTAAGATACATAAGAGAGCCAATCATAGATCTGTATAACTTGACTTCAAGAGGCTGTCCATCTTCATCTTTACCCAATGAATTGATAGATTTAATAGGTGTAGTAACAGCCTTCATATCATCAAAATTGAACTTTAGCTCCTTTACATATCTGACATTCTCAAAATCTATTCTTCCAGCTTTAATTGTTCCTTTCCCAGTAATCCTTCCTCCATTGGGATCATTCCCAAATGCAACTTTTCCTCCATTAATATTTCTAAAATCGTGACAGATCTCTTTATCAAATGTATACTTCCAGAGCAACCACTATCCACAATAAGATGATCTTTAAGCTCCTATTCTCGTTGTTCCCTGCACACAAAGAAAGAGTTAGAAACTTTTAGGAACCCAAGCCATTACTGACTTGTGTTCCCCTTGAGGAGTTACAAACTCAAATTCTTTGAGAATGTAATTCCCACTATCTTTCAAATGATGATCCAAAATTATCTTATGATTTTTAGCATGTGGATTTTCAAAACTCTTTGGTTTTTCAACATAAATCTCTTTCACCAGATTATTAGCATCCTTTTGTAGCACAAAAACATCTGTTTCACTTTTTGTTGAACGTACTGTTTGTCCCTCAGCAGTACTTTCCCTTTTTACCCATTCAGTTTTAACAGGTGGTTCCTGTGATCTAGATCCCCTATATGAATTGTGATATGTTATAGGTTGATAGTGAGATCTCCTAGAATTTCTATTCCAAGTAGTGTAATCAGTACTTTAGCTTCTGAAAGCAAGTATTTTGAAAGTACCGTGAGATCAAGGTCTTCCGATGTGGGTATCTATGATTTGGTGTGAAGTTTCTGTGATTAATCCTATTTGAATTAGTCCAAACTGGTTTGTACTCTCTAGGTTTCTGGTTAGTAGACCTGTGCTTTGAAAAGTTGCTTAGGTATTCTGAGTGTCGATCACAGTCTTTGATTAAGTGATGAGGACTATAACATACAAAACACAATTTTTCACCCATAGTTCCGAAGTGTCTACTCCTATGTCTGTGACCAAAACTATTATGCCTTCTAGGTGAATGGTAGGACCTGTTTTGACCAAAGTTATCCTAAAAAGGTTTAGCAATATTATTTTGAAAAGGTTTTCCTGAAGGTACTGCTTGTGGAGCAGTACTTTGAGGTGAAGGTACTGCTTGTCTTTGAACATTGGTTTGAACAGTTTTTTGGGAAATCGAACTAGATTGACCATTAGCTTTTCCTAAACTCAAGACTATCTACACCAAATCTAGAAACATCGCAGGCCTGGGGTTGATGAATACCGATGATGAGGAACCTGCATGATAACCGATCTTTCTTAGGCTCTCAGAGGTAAATCACCAATTGAATCCTCATTACTAGATGTGTCTACATAGTTAATGAGTTCATCATCACTAGTGGTTATGTCTTCTAGGTCATCCTGATCACTAGTGGTGTTTTCTTCTATGTTAGTAAAATCCATACCAAAACCTAGGCCAGTTCTAATGTAAGCCCTTCTCTATTTTTCAACATAAGAAACATGTGACAGGCCAGACTCATTCCAAGCATTAAACTTAGCTAACAATGTATCTCTTTCCTTAGTGAGTTTCTCAATTTCAAGAATTTTACGCTTTTTAGCTTCCATTCACTAAGTTTTAACTGTAATCCTCGTTGTTCATATTTTTCTACCAAGCCATTTCATTGTTTTCATGGGTAAGTATTTTGGCTTCAATAGACTCTAAAGTGATTTGATAAACTACCTCGCATCTAGCCCTAATGCAATTATCTCTTTCAAACACATAATTATTTAACGCTTTTGATAGAGATCATGAAAATTTGAGCATACCTCGTAGATAGAGATAAACTTGGTGATGTAGCTACCATAGCAAGTAGTACAGATCATCTTCGATTCCAAGCTCCAATCAAATCCTCCTAGACAGCCTCGGGTTCCCAGCAAAGATGTTCAGTTCCTCATCAAAAGCGTGCTCCAATCCGCTTCTTTCACGAATCTTTAACCTCTCCTTCCATAGCAACCATACAAAGAGGTTACGGTTCATCATCAAACTCAGACTCACCAACATCCGATAGATTTTCTTGAGCAACCAAAGGCTTGGTTTCAGTGATAGGATTTCTTTGAGTTCCAAATTTTGGTTTTCGTTCATCCTATTTTCTTGATACTTAGCAAACCTGCACTCCCTTGCAAAGTGTCCAGTCTTTTGATAATTGAAGCACTCAATCTTTGATTTGTCAAAAGTGATTCCCCTGCTTTGGCTTGAAATCAATGTTCTTTCCTGTCTTCTTCATGTACTTCTTAATCCTTGCAGTAATCATTGCTACTTGCCACCTAATATCAATTTCTTCCAAAGCATCCTCTTCAATATGTGAGAGATCTTCTTCATAGGTGCAGGTAAGAAGCCTCTTGTGCTTAAGAAGAACACACAACTTCATCTGAATGCATAGTAGAGGATGGTAGTGCTTGCTTGAGCCCGAAAGGGGAACGACATATGAAACAAGATTTGACTTACGTAAAGACTTTGAGTAGGAGAAGCAAGATTTTGGTAGAAGTACCGCCTCTTTTCAGATGATAGAAAAGCAATAATGCGGAGACTTAGAACTCGCTTGACCATTCATCTCATGTTCATAAACCTTTAGATGATTGTAGAGATCATCAAAGTCCATGACATCTAAACCTGGTTGTCCTCTGATCATTGTTGCAATAACATGCCATGAAGATGGCAAACCTAGAAACTTTAGATTAGCATTCAATCGACATTTCTCGCCTTGTAAAGCTCAAAGATGTTGAGAAGATTTTGAGACCTATCATATGCAGCATCAAGACTCTCTCTTTCACCAACTGTGAAAGTTTCAAACTGTTGCTTAAGAAGATTTCGGCATCTTCTTAGAGGCTTCATTCCTCCAAATCTTGTCTTTGAAAATGAGTTGCTTTGCATCTTTAGCATCATGAAACTTCAAGAGATGGCCATCGGTAGTATGGACAAGAGAATATTAAGAGCCTTCTCTTGATTCCTTATGGTAGCAACTGTAAAACAGCCTTTGGGAGGTTTAGGTTGTCCTTCAACTGCTACAAGTTTCTGGAACAACTTCATTCCATTCATAATTACATTCCACAAAGCATGGTCCGTAATGGCAATATAATGCCTCATCTTCATGCACCAGAGATCATATTCTCCCTTCTTGATTATTAGAATTCTGAGTGAGGTGATGGAGGGTGGTGGAACAACAAGAGACATCTTGAAGTTTGTTGTAGTAGGGTTTCTTCCTAGTCAGAGTTTCCACACAAGCTCTCATACCACTTGTTGGATCGATATACTTTAATCAAACTAACTTAACTAGCTTGTTAAGGTTTAATAACCTCGGATAAATCCTAAGTTATTAACAAAGAAACACTGAGCAATCTTTATCAAGTATGCGGAATTTACTTAACAAAGCTAAGAAGAATAACTTTATTATAAACTCTAAATCTGCTCGTTATGCAGATACTCTAATACAACTCTAAGATAATCAAACTTTTCACTAAAACACTAACTCGTAAACTCTAAAACTCTTTTTCTGAAATCCCACCTCTAATACCAATCTAGGAGTCCTTTTATAGGCTCAAGGATATCCTAGTCGGTTTACAATTGATAACCTTGTACGACAAGTAATCTAAACATGGAATACAATACTTTCCATAAATGAATATAACAGTTCTTTTTGTTCTAGCAGATTTTGACTTCATCTTGCAGTACTTTGACTTTGTCTTTAGCAGTACTTTGACTTATTGACTTTCTCCAAAGACTTTAGCCAATCTGCAGTACTTTGTAAATCTTCAGTACTTTAACCTTTTAGCACTTTCATATCCCAAAAATGGTTGGTTGGATGAAGAGTATAGAGTAATTAGAGATTCAATGGAGGATGAAGTCTCGGCACCGCTCTTTGTTACATATGAGCAAGTTTAAGTCACGAGTTCGGGTTAGTTTACTTCAGGGTCAAATTCATCATATTGGGTTTTCTCCATCAGTTGTCATTATAAAGAGCCTACTGAATGATAATGGGGTTGATTACAAGTTTTGCCAAGAGAGCTGAAAAGAGAGAGATTATGTCGTTTGAACACAACAGTTCAAGCCTCGTACTCTAAAGAAAAGAAATGTGTACATTTTAGTGCGCATTATCTTTCAAAGAAGAGAAATCTTCTTATGACGTATGAACACAATAGTTCATGCCTCGTACTCTAAGAAAAAGAAAAGTGTACATTTCAGTGCGCTTTATCTTCAAAAGAAGTGAAATCTTCTTATGACATTTGAACACAACAGTTCAAGCCTCGTACTCTAAAGAAAATAAAAGTGTACGTTTCAGTGTGCTTTATCTTCAAAAGAAGAGAAATCTTCTTGACGTTTGAATACTTCAGTTCAAACCTCGTTCCCTAAAGAAAAGAAAATTGTACGATTCAGTGCGCTTTATCTTCTGAAAAAGAGAAATCTTCTTATCAATGACCATTCTCATCAACATGCTTCATGCTTTTTCCATGCGCTTTCAAACATCAAGTGAAGCGGACTACCATTGATTGTTTTTCTTATTCCACTTGCTTAACTATAATGACGATGGTGACATCATGTGCTAATTTTGCGGGGGAGAAGTGTGAATAGATTACATTTGTTGAAGATATTCACTTATTTAATCAAGAATGGCAACTCTGTATGCAATTCTTGAGGGGGAGAAGAAGTGTGAATTTACTACATGGTTGATTGATTTCTGAGAATAAATGTTCAAACGGCTCCAAAATCATGTAAGAACCGAGCTTTTTTATCGTCATCTTCACATGAAGTTTTCTTGTAAGATCCGTTGGTTGACATCTTCACATGGGCTGATATGATTAAGTGACAAAGTGCTTCTAGTTGCTGGCCTGATTTCTTTGATGAACATCTTTCTGTTCTTGTTTGATTGGGAGGGATTTTAGTTAAGGAGATTTGCTACACATAAGGTAATTGGAACATATTTGGTAAGATGAAGATGTTAACTATCTAATCCCCAACTGGACAATCTTGAAGAAGGTTGAGTCTACATTATGTTCTACATTTTCTACTACATGTTAGAAGACTAAAGACGAGTTGCATTTAACGATCTAAAGAATTCTTCTTAATCTGGGCATTTATCAAACAGATTGTTGGTTTAGGGGAGAGTGAAATGTCAGATTTAATCCCCAATTAGACTTGCTCACGTTCTTCAGCAAGTGGATTACCACAAAGACTTCAAGTATTCTTCTCAAAAGATTTCAAGTATCTGGGTTGCTGATTCTGAAGTATCAAAACCTGCAAGGGGGAAGGAGACACGTATCTAAATGCGAGTAAACTTGATGAACTTAATGCTTCTAAGTGATTGAGGATATCTCGGGAAGACAAATGTCATTACCGCAGAGACACTCAAGGTTTGACTCATGGCGTTTAGTGTTCTTATTCCAACTACGTGGGGGAAGTGATGTTAGAGAAAGTTTTTGAAGATAAAAGTGGTGCACAAGTATGACATATTCAGGGGAGATAAATGTATAACATGAGGGAGGTGTTATCAATTTTTCTTTCGGTGGGAATGTGTGTACTTTGGGTTCTTGAGCTTCATACACCCATCATGAGGAAGAAAGCCATTGTTTACCACAAGCATTGGGAGGTGTTTTCCTTCCCGCATGATGTGTATTCGAGAGTTCTTGGATATTGGTGTACTTCGGTTCTTGAGCTTCATACATGATCATCGTGGAAGAAAGCCATTGTTTACCACAAACATTGGGGAGGTGTTTTCTTTCCGGGCATGGTGTGTATTCGGGATAGTTCTTGAGCTCTATTCTAAGAGACGGGCTACATCATTTCAACTACTCGGGGGAAGTGGTCTCTTGACACCTTTGAATGGATCGTACGACTTCAAAGGGTTATGAAATTTGAGAAGATTATTTATGAGTGGGATGATACGTTGCTGTTCTTCTTAATGATATAACCTCGAATGGAGAATCTCGATTATCATTCTTAAAAGGAGCAACAGGATTTATGATAATGGTGTGCTTCTCTGTGCACTGCTAAGGCAAGCTTGAAAGAGCTTTGAATCGCTCATCACATGGATTTTCGGTTTGGGGGGAAGCTGCCAAAATCTCTCTTTCTCAAAGGCTCATGTTCTATCTTCTATTCTGGAGTCTCGGAAGCTTTGGTGGTGAACGTTTAAGAGATGATGACTTCTACTTCTACAACGGGGTTGCTCGATATCCTTATCTCGGTACTCATATCATCATCCTCTTTAACTATATCATCTTCTCTATCATTGTAAATATTTATTAAAAACAAAATACAAAAATATAAAACCAACAATAAGAAAATAAAAAATATAAAATCAACAAAAACCCATAAAAATCAGAAAATTTTAAAATACCAATAATATGTTTTTTTTCGAGACATGTCTTCTGGTATCGATAACATCTGCGGTCTTAGAAATGTCATTCAACAATGGCACGGGACCATAGATGAAGTTCGAGCAGAAGGTGTAAATATTTCCTTTCAAAACATGTCACAAATCAAATGGCTTACAATTATTTCAGACTGTAACCCGTGCTTAAACAATGGTTTGCTATTATTTCAGATAGCAACTCGCTCTTCAAGAAAGGAAAGTGCTGCGCTAAACAAATTTTCAAATATTTTGTGCACTTATCCTAAAACCAAATGAGGAAAGTATGTCGAATGACTACTGTTCCTACTCAAATATTTTTCCTTCTAAAATTCTTCAGAAAAATATTTGTTTTAACAAAATGGTAGTAAAATGAGTTGCTTTAAAAACAATCAGATTCAGTGTTTTTATAAAGTTTGCAAACTCAATCAATGACTTCAGCGCTTTTAAAATTTTCAAAGAAAGAGTCATTGATTGAGGGGGAGAATGTTTTTCAAATTTATATCATCTAACGGGCTTTCTTAATCATCCTACGTGCTTATCTGAAAAAAAATATAATTGCCTATGTTGAAGGACTAGGTTTCTAGGATGTGATTGTTAGGATTAGATGATTAGAGTTTGATGAACACATTATTCCCATGCCTTTTCATGATCTGATTGATATGTTGAATTGACTTTTATTAGTCGATTGTTGTTTGGGTGTTGTCGACCACTATATATTCAGATGTGTGTTCACTAACGTATGCAGGTATATTGGTATATAAGAATGTTCCCGATCCTGATCCCACAATAGATGATGATTGGATGCCGAAAGGAAAGGGCAACTATATATTGGGTCGAAAAATGGAAACGGAGCTTAATTTGACTTTTATGGAGAGTTGGCATGAAATGTAACGTAAGAGGTCTCATTGCATCAGCAGATGGTTTTCTTCATCATCAACTGAAGAAACGGAGTTTAATTTGACCTCAGTTGGCATAAAAAATGCAACGTATGAAGTCTCACTACATCTGCAGATGGTTTTCTTCCAACCCTCAGCAACAACAACAAAAGCAGCTCAACCACCTAACGTATCTTGTGCAGGGATAATAGTGATGATACCATCTTTCTTAAAAAACTTTGAAAATATTGTTTTGAAAATGGAAAAATATTGTTTTGAAAATAAATCGGATTCATAGTTTTGAATTCAACCGGACTTTATTTTGTCAAATCTTAAGTGATTTCAAATTAAATATTTTTAAACGATATTTCAACAAAAAGTCCATTTTGTACGATAATAAGTGGTGATTTAAAGATTTAATGTTATGTCATGGTATGATTTTTCTTTTGAATCAAGGTATTTCAAAATGAAATTTTCTCTGTTCTTGTTTGATTGTGAAATTTTTTTATTTTACTTAAAGATCTCTTAAAACTATCATACCTGACACTAACAATCTTTGATGTCTAAATTTGTTCCTTATCTGTCAATTTCTAAATTAGATCTTGTCACGTATTTCCCCAAAAACTTTTAAATGATTTAAATCAATTGGGATCACAAATCTCAAAAGGTTTGAAATTTTTTGATCGGGGGGAGAGATCGTGATTTAAATCTCAAATTTGTTTAAATGGAATTGGTTTTAGTCCTTCAAAGGCACTTCTGCCTCCATGTGCCAAACGATTTCAATATACATAATGCACATGTTGAGGGGGAGAATTTATCAAAAACCTAGATGAGTTTTTAAATCTAGCACATTTTCTCCCATGTTTTCTAAACTTTATTAAATCACTTGGGATCCAAAATCTCAAAGGGTTTGAAATTTTTGATCGGGGGAGAATTTGTGATTTAATAATGAAATTAGATAAAAGGTGATCATTTTGATTCAGATGTGCATGCTGCTCTCCCATATGTGCTAAACACTTTCGAATCTCGAAGCATATATTGAGGGGGAGCATTTCAAAAAGAAATTAAACTTTCAAGGTACAATGATTTCTATGTTTCAACATAAAGTACCTTGATTGATTTTCTAATGGTTTCTTAATGGCTTTTGTGATCGTGGTTGTGCTTCAAAAGAACTCTTTCCTCTATGTGATAAAAATTGATTTCAAAATCATATGCACATGTTGAGGGGAAGCATTTCTAAATGATCAAAAACAATTAAGGTACAAAATGTTTTGATTTTATATCACAAGTACCTTGATTGGATTTTCCAAATGATTTTTCAATTGGTTTCGAGAAGGAATGAACTGTACCAAAAAACCAACCATTTTACTTTATGTATGGAGTTATAAGGATGGTGAGGTTAGGTATTCGTTCCCACAATCCGCCAAAACCGGAGGGATCTACCAAGGAACAATCCACTAGATAGTGTAGAGTCCTTAGGTATGATGAAAAAAGGAGAAAATGATAATATGGGAAGAGTGCGGACTGAGATAGAGCTAGAACTGGAATAAACCCAACAAGGTTCAAGTAATGAAGTCTCGGTAAGCACTGAAGGGGTTGAAGAATGAAAAAGAATTGAATGTGAAAAAGGGTGAAAAGAAATAGTCCTCCATTTATTCAACCTTAGGGCGTAAAACCGGGTTCAATACATATGCTATTGGTGATTATTAAGGTAACACTGGTATTGAAGACAAGACGTCATAGACCCAGTGACGCACTACACTACAACTTCCCAAGCTACTCAAGTTCCTCTTAAAAGGTCTTGTTTCATTCTCACGGGGAACCTACATAATCTATCGACTTTCTCTTAGAGATTGTTGATATTGAAGAAGGAGACCCTCTCCCTAGTCTCCGGCATAGGAACCAAATGTGTACAATTGAGTCTAGAGCCAAGAGATCATCCACAATACCTCATCAGGACACAAAATTAATGAAGACTTTCTGTTTCACACAATGTGGAAAGTAAGAATATATTAAGAGTCCTACGCCTTATCCTTGTGGTATTGCCAGAACATCTGAGTGGTACGTAAAAATATTCGCGATGTAGATGAAAATCCTTCTAGAGCCAACATCAAACAAGCTCTTGGTGGGTGACATGTGAGATCTTACATAAGATCAAGCTTGTGACAACTGGATAGAAACAATGGGGCGATTCACTCTTGAATCAACCTTGGTCTAGGAAATGGATTGATGGATACATTTGAAAAACCGATCGGTGTGCTCAAAATTCTTTTCTCTAGCACATCGACTGTGTATTATGTTTTCAAAATAAAAGGGTATTTATGATTGATAATTAATCTTTATTATAAAACCTTTGTCATATTGCATAACTCTTTCTTCAAGCAATACGAGATTGTTTTCAAATCATTTTAAATCAATCAGTAAATATCAATTTGCTAGTTCACTCACTCCGTTCTGTCTTCTTTGAGACGTTCCGGTTTGAGAGAAACACCAGAGTGATGAAACCCTCGCCAAGGAGATTCTTTGGAATTATACCTGATCATAGGCAGTACTTGTACTGATCAACGGGGAACCGAGGGCCGTGTACCTCAATTCAACGAAAGTGATCAAAGATACTTTCGTGTGTTTTATTGCTAACTGTTGTTTGTAGGTACATCTAGACTGTTGCAGTTGATCAGAATTGAGGAGTCAATCCAAATCCGCATGCTCACAACATCCACACTTAATTGAAGAAATCATGACTAGTGCATATCTACGTAACCCGGCTCGATATTTTTATACTATGTTTCTAATACGCCTGCCGCAAATATCATGAGCCAGTAAAGCTTCCGCTACTCTGATGAAAGATGTCATGATCCAAAAGTGTGAGCATGTCGGTCCAAAAGTCACAACATCAAATGAAGTCAACACAACTATGGATGATCCAGAGAGATTTGTTACGGCTGATGATCTCAAAGAAAGCTCGAAGATCATCAAAGATGTGGATCAGTTAAAGACCTCCACTGAAAGTACAAATCATTCGGACTATGAAGAGTCACTGCTAATGTACAAAGATTGCCAACTTGAAGAATTAAAGTCTATGAGCTCAAGATCTAAGATTAAATAGAATGCTAGGATTCAAAATGTAAAACAAGGGGTGACCTCCCTTAGGGGGAGATTGTTAGGAATTAGAAATTCCATAGTGAAGTATCGGTCACCCCAAATATTATCTAGCATAAGTTAGCTCGTAGAAATATCGTTATTTACGTTATTTAGTAGTTAATTAGTTAGTCAGTAGCGTAGAATAGTTTAGTGTTACACCGTGGAGGAAGGGGACGGTCTTTACCCATCTGTATACCCGATCCACAGTGCCGCCGAGGTCGTTATGTTCAGAACTATAAATACCCCTTCCATCCTTGGAAGGGGTGGTGCTTCTCAATCTAACCTTTCATTATTTGTAAAGCAACTCTCTACCAAGAACACCCTCTCTTATCTTTCTCTCTCTAAATGGCTAACATGTATTTCCATCATCCAAGACCATCCGAATCATCATTAACACAATTTTTACGATCATACAAATAGTGATAAAGGCAAAAGCTTGGTTTAGTTTAATGTAATGCAGTTACCTAAAATAGACTCCCTAAATTGCCAATTGCCACAGCCTCCCAGCCTCAGAAGAAACCCGTCCTGGGTTTCACTCCGAGTTGCTTGATGTCATGAAAAGTTTAGGAAATTTTGATATGTGCTAAAACACATATCATTTCTTTATCAAATATGACCCAAAATAATCAAGAAAGAGCCGTTTATTGCTAATATTTGCTGTTTTCTTGAGTTTGTGCTTGTGCAGGATATGTCAAAACACCTAAAAAAGAAAGCCAACCGCATAAAACCCGAACGAGAGATAAAGAGTGTTAAAGCTGGTTTTAAGATCGAATTGTGCATCTGTGAAGATTTCTATTCTCAGAGGATGATTTTTGAAAGATATGATCAAGTTTGAAGAATTGCCAGAAACAGTCCCTGAACTTTCATCAATTGGCAGAATTTACCCTAGAAGTTTCAGAATTTACAAATTCAGTCCTTGGTTATTTGAAGAATGGCAAGAAAGGCCCTTGGATCATTTTCAAAATTTACAGCATTGGTCCCTTAAAAATTAGCTTGTGCAAATTTAGTCCTTAAAATAACAATTGGGTCCAATATTAGTCCAAATCCAATATTATTATACCTTGAAGCCCAAAATACTCAAAAGCCCATCCACCTTACCCGGTCCATTAACCCTTTACCCGGTCAACCAGTCAACAAAACCAAAATAATCTAAAAAATCCTTGGCGCCAAAGTTTTACTCAGAAACAAAAAAATCACTGCTTTCCCAAATATTACCCTGATCCTCCCAAAAATTACCTAATGATTAAAACCTTCTAGAAACCTGACACATGCCTGACATGTGCACAGTGCCATGTCATCAATCCGTGTGCACATGGGGAGAGGAAAATGATCAAACGACCAAGATTGAAGCTTACAATTGAAGCAAACATTCAAGGGACGAGATTAGAAGTGGGATTGATTTCCAGAAGCATCTGAAGACCCTCTGAAACCCTAGCATCAGCCTATTTATACCCCTTCAATTTTCACATAGTTGTGTGTGTTCTTAGTGTGTAATTTTCAAATTTGTTTTAATGTTTAAATTGTTTTTAGCTTTCAATTAGTTGTAATCTGAGTTTCTGATTCTGTATTCAAGCTTTATATTAATGAAATTCTAGTTTTATTTTAAATTACTTGCAATTTGTTTTTACACTTTATCATCTAAATTCTGTTTTAAAGATTTACTACTATTTCATAAGCTTTTGTTCAGCTTATTTCAACTCATTTTAGCTTATTCACTTTCATTTCCTGCTTTCAAAATAAAAAAAATTCAAAAATACCAAAAAAATAGAAAAATCCTTTGAAAAATACAAAAAAATGTCAAATTACTCACATAAGCTTCATTAAGCTTAGTTTCTGTTTACTTAAGCCTATAAGAGCTTATTATAGCTTATTATAAGCTTTTACAAGGTTCAATTCAGTTTTACACACAAAACACAAAATCAGTCAACAAAAGTCAAAAAATCAAATTACCTTTGCATTTTGTGGAAAGCTTGGAAGTGGTCATAAGGGATTGGCCAGATGGACTTTTACTCTAGCTTATTTATAAGCTAGAGAGCTTGTAGCTGCCATTAAGTTGGTGATCTCTGTTCAGCTGAGGTCCAAAAGTGAGTTCTATTTCAAATTTTAGCCTAAAAGTTGCATTTCATGTTCTAGTAGTGTAGATCTTTGTTTGCTTGCTTAATTCTGTTAGTTGTTGCTTATTTAGTCATATCATAGCTTATTAGAGTAGTTTTAGTCATATTACAGCTTGTTGCTTAATTTTTTCATTTTATATTTCATAAACTGTCATAACTTGTTACCTGTGGTTCTTGTGAGTTAGATCAGTAATATTGCACTCATATAGCTTGAATATAAGTAGTTGAATATGATTTGAGAAGTGTATAAGCTTGAATCTCTCATTTGCTTCATAAAAGTACAAAACAGTCTTCATTAGGGGTGTTTGGCATAAGCTTCAAATCTGTGTTTGAGGTTAGTTATAGGGATAAGATCATTAGATTCAGTCTCACTTAGGTTAATTGCACTTATTTAGAACTTTAGTTTGCATCTTAGAACTCTAAAAGTCAAAATCAATAGAAATCTGTCCTCAATTCATATCTGTTGTGTAGGAGTTAAGCTCAACTTGCATTAAGACTTTAGAATTAGTCAATCTAGCTTATTTCAGTCTTACTTTGTCTTAAAACAACATTCACATTCCATTTCATAAGCTCACAAGTTCAATAAAGTCAAATATCCAAATCTGTTTTAGATAGTCAAAAGTTGCAAAAGTGGTTTTTCACAGAACTTTACTGAATTTTCACAGATTCATTTTTAGCTCAAATCACTTAAAATTGTGGGATTATTAACTTCAGTTGGTCAGGATTTCAAAAGTTATTTTTGAGGAATTTTTGAGAATTTATTTAAGCTCCAAATTAGCGCTTAATCAGGGTTATAAATCCCATGTGCATACTCATCATTAACTGAGTTGTGCATAGGTGTCTTGCAGCAGCCATAATGTGCTCATATTAGCTTGTTGTTGGCTGAAATTTTGTACAAGTGTTCTTTGATTGTTAGTCTTAAGTTCCCAAGTGTTGGTTTCCAGTTTGGCTCAACAGAAAAGCAGTTGATTAAGCTAGAAGTAGGGTGTTTTTGTTTTTTTTAGCACTAGTACTTGATTGATCCATATCATTGTAATCTGTTACTTGTAGGTGTAGGATAGGTGTTATAAGTTGCTTTTAAGTATATTTATCACACTCTAGCTTCTGAGATCATTTGGTGCTCTTTAGTGCTTTTTAGCTTATCTTAAGAGCTTATTTACTAGCACTTTCCACTACAGCTTCATTTTCTTGTGCACCTGCATCACTTCTCTTATTTTTCATAGATTTAGAATAAAATTTTTCATAATTTTCTGGTACTGTATACTATTTTTCTTATTTTAAAATAGTTTTTTAGACTTTTTAGTTAGCTTTTATTACAATTAAATCAGAAAAGCTTCAAAAAAATAAGCTTTCAATTTTCATAGATTAAGATAAATATAGAAAGCAAAAAAATAATTTTTCCAGATTTTTTATAGTTTAATTTGTAATTTTTAGAATTTAAATTAGTTTTAAATAGTTTTAAATTCGTAGAAATTAGAAAAATAATCAGAAAAATACAAAATTAGTTTTGAAAAGTATTTTGAGTTATTTTAGATTTTTGAAAAATAGTTTCATAATTTTCCCTTTAATTTTCATAATTTTTAGTATTTTAAATTTGTTTTAAAACTTAAAAATTAGTTTTAATTCATGTAAATAAAAATAAAAATCATAAAAATTAGTTTTAAATCATAATTAAGTTTTAAATTGCATTTTAAGAGTAAAATTAATTTTAGATCATTTTTAGGGCTTAGATTAGACTTAGTTGCATTTTATTTACATTTCTTTAATTACGTTTTAGAATAATTCGCATACTTAGGATTCCCCGTAGCTTAATTTCCCTAAATTGGTTTCCCTTTTCCCGTAGTTTAGATAAAAACAAAATCATCAATCCAAAACATCAAGCATTTTAATAACAAACCAATAACGACGTTGCCCATTCACACCTCGTTGGGAAACGACTCGGATTTCCTAATCCGTATCACTATCACTCACGGGTTTTGATTCATTATCCTTTTTCCTAAAGGGATTTTAAGTCATTCCTTGTGGATTATTTTTGATATCGAGATTGTAGTTTTATCCATACACAAATACCCCTAAGCCTACATCGAGAATCAAATTTTGGCGCCGCTGCCGGGGAGGTTGTGTCGCGACAATATCGTTAACGGTTTGACGATTAGTGACTCGAGATCCTTCCTTCGTGAAGTTACTATTTTTTCTAAAAATATAAAAAGTAAAAATATTTTCCTTTTCTTTCTTTTATATATATATATATATATATATATATATATATATATATATATATATATATATATATATATATATATATATATATATATATATATATCATATTAAAAATACAAAAAGATTTTCCCTTTTGTTTTTGAGCTAAAATAGAATACATCAATTATATAACATTCTCAACTGAGGTGTTACCATTAATAAGTTCCGAACAAAAGATTTAAAACTTGCCTTTGTGTCGCTTGTGAGTCGATTTATTTCTATCAGATAAACAAACTGTGTGGTGGGTACAAGGACGGCCTGACATTAAATTGCGGTTGAAAAGAGGCGGGTTTTTAATAAGCTTCGCGCTGACCTAATAGCTTCTTCGCTCGCTTGTGCATTTGTCTTATAGAAGTTATTTATTCACTTGGGATTATTGGTTTAAGTTCACTATTTTTTACGAATACCGTTCTCTTTTAATTGCCTTGGTTTTTAAAGTGCATGCGCTCTCGCTCTCGATCAAGACGACTTCAGAATCAAAATCAGAACGTACCCGAGTTCCGTAATGTGGCAGCCCCCAACATACCACCAAACCCCGGTCGTAATCCTCTTCCCGTTAATCAAAATGTAGCTCCCGATCTCCAAACGATGGAGGAGCTATGTCAACCTACAATGTACGGGAGGGGAGGACCCATTGCACCGACTAATTTTCAAGCTACCGATTTTAGCTTGAAAAATCATATGATAGTACAAGTAAAAAACAGTTGTCAATTTCATGGTTTACCAGATGAAGATGCTAACAAGCATCTTGATAAATTTTTGACCGCTACCCAGAGTATGAAACAAAATGGGGTCTCCGATGACGGCCTTCGTCTCTATCTTTTCCCATACTCTTTGACTCATCATGCCACTTCTTGGTTTGATCGACTCTCGAAGAATTCGATTCATACCTTCGAGGAAATGGTTTCGAAGTTTCTGGAAAAGTACTTTCCACCGTCGACGGTGACGAAGTTGAGAAACGATATGAGTAATTTCCGACAATATCCCGACGAATCTTTGTTTGAAGCTTGGGAACGATATAAGCTTCTAATTGATCGATGTCCGAATCATAACATGTTGCTTGTCACTAAAATTGATACGTTTTATAATGGTTTGACGTTGAGACATCGTGATACAATCAATGCTGCTGTTGGTGAAACTTTCATGAAAAGACGTCCCGAAGAATGTTACGATCTTATTGAGAACATTACCGCTCATCACAATTATTGGTATTCTACCGCCGAAAGGGGTGAATCATCTCGATCAAATACGTCTTCTTCTCTCAAAATAGCCGCTCTTAACAAAAAGATGGACGATATTTTAAGGCTACAACAAATGAATAATCAGAATCAACATCAACAAGTGAAAGGGGTACACCAAACTTGTGAGACTTGTGGAGGTCCACATTCTTATTCTGAATTCCCACAAGGAGATCGAAATCTTCTTAGCTACCGTTCAAACAATTATCTCGGACCTCCCGGTTTCAACCAACCTCAACAACAAAACCATAATTAAAACCGTTTCAATGGTAACAACAATCAAAATAAAGGAGCTAATGTTAATCATGGTAATAAACACTACCAAGCTCCTCCACCTCAAGTTTATCAACAACCACCTCCTCCTCAACATCAATATCAACAACCTTCTCATTATTAACCACCTCATCAAGTTCCTCCGAACAACGAGTTTCAAACTTACATGAAGAACTCCGACAACACCATTAAAAGTTTACAAACTCAAATCACCAGCATCAGGAATGAATTTGCTACGAGTAACAAGCAGATGAGTGAAATGAAGAATATGATGGATAATTTCTTTCAAGCCAATCAACCCTCAGGTTCCGGTACTCTTCCAAGTAACACAATTCCGAACCCGAGAGGTGACATGAAAGCGATCACTACCCAATGAGGTGTAGCTTACGATGGACCTACGGTTCCTACCACTAATTCTTCTTCTCCGTCTGGTGTGGTAGACCGTGAGACCGGGGTGACAAAGGAATCGGTGCTTCCTACTAATAAGGGGAGTACTGTGAATGTCCAACCCACGGTTGTCTAAGATTCTGAGCCCGAAGATGCTCCCGTTAATGTGAAGAAATCTAATCCGAAACCGTCTATCCCATATCCGTCTCGTCTTAAAGATCAAACTCTTCGTGAAAAGTCGAATCATCAAATGGAAACGTTTTTCCAAATCTTCAAAGACTTGAATGTGGAGATCAGCTTTGCGGATGCCCTTCTCTTGATGCCCAAACTTGCTTCTACGATTAAGGGATTGCTTACGAACAAGGAGAAACTATATGAGCTTGCTACGACATCTCTGAATGAGAATTGTTCGGCGGTTATCCTCAAGAAACTGCCCGAAAAGTTAGGTGACCCCAGCAAGTTCCTCATTCCGTGTGATTTTCAAGGAATTGTTCAATGCTCCGCCTTGGCCGATCTTGGTGCGAGTATTAATTTGATGCCGAAATCAATCTACGAAAAGCTTTCATTACTCCCACTTACCCCAACGTGTATGACCTTCGAGCTAGCCGATCGTTCTACGACCCGTCCAAAGGGTATAGCCGAGGATATCTTTGTCAAAGTGGAGGACTTCTATTTTCCCGCGGATTTTGTTGTGGTAGATTTCGATGCCGACCCTCGAGTACCCATTATTCTTGGGAGATGTTTCTTAAGGACCGGTCGTGCCTTAATTGATGTGTTCGAAGGAGAGATTACGTTGCGAGTTAATCAAGAAGCCGTCACATTCAACATTAATCAAACGACGAGGTACTCCTAAAATTTCGACGATGCTTCCATCAATCGAATCGACGTTATTGATGTTTCTTGTGAGGAGTACGCTCAATAAGTTCTCAGTTTTGCTAACAATTCTACTTCTTCTGATTCACCTTTTGAACCAATCATTGCTGACTCTTCCCCCTCTTTCACTCCGTTCGAGGGAAGTGACTTCCTTTTGGAAGAGATCGATGAGTTTCTTGCTGATAATGAATCGATTCCACCGGGAATTGATGATGGTGTTTATGATTCGGAGGGAGATATCCGTTATCTTGAGAAATTGTTAAATGAAGATCCATCACCGTCACTCCCTCTGAAAGAGATCACGATTGAAGAAATCAAAGAAGTACAAACATCTAACGAAAAACCTTCGGAGCCCGAGCTCAAAGATTTAACTCCTCATCTTGAATATGCTTTTCTTGAAGAACCGAACAAATTTCCCGTCATCATTGCTAAAAACTTAAAAGATGAGGAGAAAACCGCACTTTTGGATGTCCTTCGAAAACATAAGAGTGCCATCGCTTGGAAAATTTCCGATATTAAGGGCATAAACCATCGTTTTTGTACTCACAAGATTTTAATGGAAGACGATTGTAAACCCGTTATTCAAGAACAACGTAGGGTTAATCCAAAAATTCATGAGGTTATCAAAAAGGAAGTTCTTAAACTCCTCGATGCTACACGAAAGGATTATTTCCCGCTTCCTTTTATGGATCAGATGCTCGAACGTTTAGCGGGGAATGAGTTCTATTGCTTCCTCGATGGATTTTCCGGTTATTTTCAAATTCCGATCGATCCGAAAGATCAAGAGAAAACAACTTTCACGTGCCCTTATGGAACGTTTGCTTACCGACGCATGCCATTTGGCTTATGCAATGCTCCCGGTATGTTCCAAAGGTGCATGATGGCTATTTTCCACGACATGATCGAGAAGTATATGGAAGTTTTTATGGACGATTTCTCGGTTTATGGAGATTCTTTCACGTCTTGCCTCTCTCATCTAGACCACATGCTTAAACGGTGTGAAGACACCAACTTGGTCTTGAATTGGGAGAAGTGCCACTTCATAGTTCGAGAGGGCATTGTCCTCGGCCATAAAATTTCAAAATCTGGGATTGAGGTCGACCGAGCTAAAGTCGACATTATAGCTAAACTCCCTCATCCCACTACCGTCAAAGGTATTCGGAGCTTTTTAGGTCACGCCGGTTTTTATCGCCGTTTCATCCAAGATTTCTCTAAGATAGCCCGCCCCCTGACCCATCTCCTTGAAAAGGATGCTCCGTTTATCTTCACCGATGAATTCGTTGAAGCATTTAATTTTCTCAAAAAGAAATTAACTGAGGCTCCGATCTTAGTTGCCCCCGACTCGGATTTGCCCTTTGAACTTATGTGTGATGCAAGTGATTACACAATAGGGGCAGTCTTGGGGCAACGTAAATCGAAACATTTTCAACCCATACACTATGCGAGTAAGACATTTTCTGAGGCCCAACACAATTATACGACTACTGAAAAGGAATTATTAGCCGTTGTTTGCGCTTTGGAGAAATTTCGACCCTACCTTGTCTTATCAAAGACCATAGTGTATACCGACCATTCTGCTCTTAAGTATCTTTTGGCAAAGCAAGATGCTAAGCCTCGATTACTTTGTTGGGTTCTCCTCCTTCAAGAATTTGATGTTACTATTCTTGACAAAAAAAGGAGCGGAGAACCTTGCTGCCGATCACCTTTCTAGACTTGAGAATCCTCATCAAAGTGTGCTCGAGAAAAAGGAGATCACGGAAACATTTCCTCTCGAGACACTTGGGATGATTGCTAAGAAAGACCCAAACACCCCATGGTTTGCCGACTTTGCAAATTACCATGCGGGCAATTTCATCGTGAAAGGGATGTCGTCCCAATAAAAGAAAAAGTTTTTCATAGATGTTAATCATTATTTCTAGGATGACCCCTACTTGTTTAGGATTTGTGCGGATCAAGTAATCCGGCGGTGTGTTCATGGCCAAGAGGCTCTTGATATTCTCAATGCTTGCCATGACAGACCTAATGGAGGCCATCATGGTGCAAGCTACACCGCTAAGAAGGTTTTTGATTCCGGTTTTTATTGGCCAACCATATATCGAGATGCTCATGATTTAGTTAAGTCTTGTGATTCTTGCCAACGTCAAGGGAAAATTTTGCAAAAGGATGAAATGCCACAAAATGCTATTCAAGTTTGCGAGATTTTTGACGTGTGGGGCATCTATTTTATGGGGCCATTTCCATCATCTAAGGGTAATAAGTATATCCTCGTAGCCGTCGACTACTTGTCTAAATGGGTTGAAGCAAAGGCGCTCCCCACCAATGACGCCCAAGTGGTTGTTAAGTTCTTAAAGAATTTGTTTTCCTGATTCAGAGCACCTCGTGCTATCATCAGTGATCGTGGTACCCATTTCTGTAATGAACAATTTGCAAAAGTTATGGCTAATTATGGAGTTACCCATCGTCTTTCTACCGCGTATCACCCGCAAACGAGCGGACAAGTTGAGGTTTCCAATCGTGGTTTGAAAAGGATATTAGAAAGGACTGTAGGAGAAAATCGAGCCTCATGGGCCGATAAGTTAGATGATGCATTATGGGCTTTCCGCACCGCATACAAGACACCCATCGGGTGCACCCCATTTAAGTTGGTGTATGTAAAAGCTTGTCACTTGCCCATCGAACTCGAGCATAAGGCATTCTGGGCCTTGAAACATGCAAAATTTGATCTAAAGACCGCGGGTGATCACTAGAAAGTTCAATTGAATGAATTAAATGAGCTTAGGGATCAGGCCTACGAGAATTCTTTGATTTTCAAAGAGAAGACTAATGCTAAAATCAAAAACCGCGTTTTCAACGTTGGTGATCAAGTTCTCCTCTTTAACTCTCGTTCGAAGATATTCTCGGGCAAACTCAAAACCCGTTGGTCTGGACCATTCACCGTTGCTCAGGTTTTCCCGTATGGAACGGTAGAGCTTTCTCAGCCCGATGGCCTAAATTTCAAGGTGAATGGTCATCGTGTGAAACATTATTTTGGAGGTGACATCCCATCTATGGTTGTCCCGGATCTCCAAACTATCCCTAAGGACAAATGAATTCGGGGACGAGTCAGGCTAGCGACTCGGTGACCAAAAATAGTAGCGCTTCGTGGGAGGCACCCCATGCTTATCTCTATCTTCTTTCTATTTTCTAATAAGTGACGTTAAGGGGTTAGCCTCTTAGATTTCTCGTGTTTGGTTGTTTGTGATGTTTTGTCTCGGATTTTCCCGATATGAAGACTCTCGTGCTCGAAGTTTGTCTTTTCTCCACTCGAGTTTCATGTTCGATGCTGATGGAAATCCGATATCCTAATCTTATCGACTAACATTTATCTTTAAGCATACTTAATAAACGGCTTTTAGATTTTTGTTATTACCCTTGCCTTTAAACATTTAGGACAATGTTTCGTTTTAGTCTGGGGTGGGTAATCTTCGATTTGATTTGACCGCACTTGCTTATTTTTTGCCGTGTACTCTCGCAACCCCGTTTTTCCTTAGAAAATGAAAAATTGTGCAAAAAATGTGAAAATTTAAAAATTTTTGTAAGCTTTTGCGAGTTTTATGATCGAAAAGTTCTTGCTAGTCTCTTAGAAGTTTCTTTAAATATGCATTTTTCTTGACATAGCCTTTGCTAATTGCTTAGAAAAGAGGCTATAAAATGCGATTCTAGCTCACAAGGCCAAGAACTTGCAAGTCTCCCTGAGTAATTTTATATATGCGAAGCTTAAACAAGAATTTGCGAGTTTCTAATAAGTGACTTTAAAAATACGAGACTTGAGATTATTTTATGAAGCATTAGCTAAGTTAATATCTGTTTTGACACATTGTTGACTTTCCGCTGGTGAGAGTAGGAATAGAATTCTGACTTGACCGGGCGTGTTGAGCCCTAGCTTGTTCCCTTAACCATAGGTAATCTAAAAATTATCGGCTCATCCGCGGATCTCATTATTTGGGATTTTAAATTTGCGGAGATCGAGAAATGATAGAGTTACTTACGAGTTTAGATGCTAAGCATGGAGTAGACGGTTCTCTTTAGAGCCCATTGAAGGTACTTATGGCTTTTTTGTTCCCATAAAATTGTTTCACCCCATATCTGTGAATAAGTAATTAGAGATGTTGAGTTCTTGGCGATAGTTAGTTCTTTATCTTCTTAAAAGAATCTTTGTTTTAATAATTGAGTACACAACAAGGATCTGTAATAAATAAGTAATAAGTAATAAGTAATAAGTAAAGTTATGAGCTGCGGTTCGAGATCGGACCCTTGGATCTTTATCCGGGATTGGGTGAGGTCTTGGTCTAACCCACTGGGATCCTCATTTCATGAAGCCTATAGTCTTGGAATTACCCCGTGAAGCTCCGTAGTTCATAGCTCATATAAGTAAAAAGTATAAGTAAAAAAAAATGATTAAAAGAAAAAAAAATGATGATGAAAAAAAAAGAAATTGAAAAAGTCAAAAATATAAGTGAATACAAATTCCTTGATGTGGACCTCATTTTTGAGACAATGGTTCTTGAGAGAAGATGGATAACTAATTAGCGACTTTGCTTTATATCTTTATCGGATTAATTCTTATCGAAACGAGAAATTTGAAGAAATTCATTTCTCACAAAAATAAAAAAATATAGAGGGAAATAGGAAAATGGGAGCAAAAGGTAATTACACAAGTAACTTCCATGGGTAGTGTTAGCACCTAGAATCATATTTAACAATGATTTCGATTTTACGCTTAGTTTGGGAGCTTGTGAAAAATTAGGGACGATGTATTCTATCCGTATGGTCACTTCACGCTGTGTTGTGTTTCCTACTCCGTGATCCTAACCTGTCGGTTGAAAAATGTTGGAGGTATTGATCGACATGAAAGTTCAACAAACCGTCACTCATAATTGGAATGTGCTTAATCGTAATATCTGCATATGAATAAAAAGGTAAACGGGGCATTTTTAGAATTAAGGGTTCTTAATCTCTTTTGAGGAATCTTTGCTACTTTTCATAGGTTTAGTAGAAAGAGATTGAAATCCTTGATTTTAGAAGCGTGAGTTGATTGCATTGCATGAGGACACGACAATGGTCTCGTCTGGGGTATTTTGATATGTGCTAAAACACATATCATTTATTTATCAAATATGACCCAAAATAACCAAGAAAGAGCCGTTTATTGCTAATATTTGCTGTTTTCTTGAGTTTGTAAAATTTCCTACGGAATACATCCTCACGTTCCCAAGTGAAATCCGGTCCATGTCGGGAGTTCTAATGAACTTTGATAATCGGAATACGGCTATGCTTTAGCCGTTTAATCTCACGATCGATGATCTCAATCGGTTCCTCAACAAAATTCAATTTCTCATCAATTCGGATATCTCCTAAAGGCACAACTATGTTTTCCTCCGAAAGACATTTCTTAAGATTACTAACATGAAATACATTGTGTACACTGCTCAATTCCGATGGTAGCTCCAGGCGGTAAGCTACTGGTCCGATTCTTTCCAGGATTGGAAAGGGACCAATATATTAGGGATTGAGTTTTCCACGCTTTCCAAAATGAATCAATCCTTTCCAAGGGGGAAACTTAAACATAACACGATCTCCAACCTGAAATTCTAATGGTTTACGCCTCCTATCGGCATAACTCTTTTGTCTATCATGAGAGGTTTGCAAACGGTTACGAACCTGAACTATATTCTCAGTGGTTTCTAGGACAATTCGGGACCGGTAAGTTGACTCTCGTCAACTTCAGCCCAACAAACAAGAGAACGACATTTTTGGCCATACATTGCTTTAAATAGAGCGGCCTTAATGCTAGAATGATAACTATAGTTGTAGGAGAATTCATCCAAAGGGAGATGTCTCTCCTAGCCTTTGCCGAAATCAATAACACAGGCTCTAAGCATGTACTCTAAAGTATGAATGGTTGTCTCGCTTTGACCATCAGTTTGAGGGTGAAAAGCAGTGCTCATATCCAAGTTTGTTCCTAACGCTGACTGTAAGGATCTCCAAAAGTGGGATGTAAAACAGCTATCTCGATCGGAAATGATAGATATTGGTACTCCATGATGTGATACTATCTCCTTAAGGTACAGTCGAGCGAGCTTGTCGAGACTATCGACCTCGCTAATGGCTAAGAAGTGAGCAGACTTAGTCAATCGATCTACGATTACCCAGATAGCGTCATTGCCGCTAGCAGTTTTTGGTAATTTGGTGATAAAGTCCATGGTGATTCACTCCCATTTCCATTTTCGGATTTCGGGTTGAACTAAGAGTCCTGAGGGTTTCTGGTGTTCGGCCTTTACCTTAGAACAAGTCAAGCACTAACTGACATACTAAGCTATGTCGGCTTTCATGTTAGGCCACCAGTAGAGTTTCTTAAGGTCCTGATACATCATATCGGCTCCAGGATGAATAGAGTATTTTGATTTATGCGACTCATGCATAATCAACTCACGGATTCCACCATGAAATAGTATCCAGCTTCTATCTTTGAAGCATAAGGTTGCATCGGAATGCTTCAAGAAGCCGTTTTCACTTTCTACCATTCCATGCAGATTCTCATAAGGACGATTCTCTTCCGTCAATGCCGCAGCTTGGGCGGCTAAGAATTGAGATGGTAGAGGCGAAACAATGGTCATTCGTAGGGATCGAATGAGTAAAGGTGGAATTTTCTCCATACGACTAAGTGCATCATCCACAAAATTAGCCTTACCAGGATGATAACGAATCTCACAGTCATAATCACTAAGCAATTCTAGCCAATGACGATGTCTCATATTCAGTTCCTTATGATCTAAGATATGCTTTAAGCTCTTATGGTTGGTAAATACTACACACTTGGTTCCATACAGATAATGTCTCAAGATTCTAAGAGCAAATACTATAGCACCTAACTCAAGGTCATAGGTGGTGCAGTTCTTCTAATTGTTAGGAATTAGAAATTCTATTGTGAAGCATCAGTCACCCCAAGTATAATCTAGCTTAAGTTAGCTTATAGACATATCGCTTATTATGTTATTTGTTTGTCAGTTATTTGTATAGTTTAGTTTAGTGCAACACCGTGGAGGAAGGACGGGTCTTTACCCATTGTATGCCTGATCCACAACCAGTAGGAGGGCGTATTACTTTGTATAAATAACCCTCTCCTCACAAGGGAGAGGGTTGGATGTTCATTTGGAATCTAACCTTCCATGAGTTTCTCTTACTAGAATATCTCACTTTCTCTCTCTAAAACCATATACCTATACGCCTCTATTTGTGATTGCTTGCGTGTTTGAGAAATCCAATATGTTACAAATGGTATTTAAGAGCCATGGTTTTATCATCTCTCTTACATATCCTTGGATTTCTAGTGGTTTTAGATGGTTTTTGAGTTTGAGAAAGTTTAGTGGTTTTTGCATCATTTGAATCATTTCTTGTATTAAAGTTTGAATTTTGAGTGTACCTTTGTGTTTAGAATCATTGTAAGTGCTTGGGTTTTTATTTGAAAAGCTTGTATCACTGTGGTTGGGCTTGTTTTGGATTGAAAAGTGTGGTTTTGAAGTTTTTCATGGTAGCGACTTGAGTCTCGGAGTTAAATTTCTTCGTACCGACTTGCTTCAGTAATTTTTAGCCAGTTGCAGTGTTAGTCGTAGCGACTTGTCTATTGAGACAAGCTGACAAAAGTACAAGTTAGTGGATTCTCCACTCTGGCTAGCGACTTGGAGGGGTAGCGACTTGCTTTCATTATTTCTAGCGACTTGTACATTTAGTTCTTAGCGAGTTGTCTCTTAGGTATTTGGAAACTTAGCGAGTTGTTCCTTAGCAACTTGACTGTTTAGCGATTTGGTACCATAGCGATTTGTGTTCAACGACTTGGGTCTTAGCGACTTGATTCACTGTAACTTGAGGTGTAGCGAGTTGCTACCTAGCGACTTGAGGATTAGCGACTTGGTTCTAAATTTTCTAGCGACTTGGTTTTGTTGTTCTTGGCGAGTTGTTCTATTAGCGACTTGTCTTTATAGCAATTTGGTGAATTGATGCAAGTTACTCATATCTAATATCCATCAACACAATGTCTTACATCACTGACCCTTTAATCTCCAAAGTGCTTGAACTTTTTGATACCTCACAAAACAATGAAACTGGTTGCTATTCAGAATGTTCTACCTTGATTGATTCAGCAATTTATGATCAAAACTTCACAATCTGAGTCAAAATTTAAAGAGTCACACTTGTTAATGACACATGATGCAAGGAAAATGGAATACAGCATTGAGCCCTTTCAACTACTTCATCAGCACCTCAAAAAACTATTATCCACAGCTATGGATCGTACATGTAGTGCTCTCCTTCGTTAGGATCTACCCACTTTAAGAAGAACCATGCTACTGAACTTAGAGCAACTGAGGCTTCTGATAAGGTTTTAAAAGGTACCTTTTTGAGGGGTCATTTAAGCCCTTATTCGATCACTTTTGTATCCGTTATTGCTTAATATCGTTCCTTTTCACTTTTTAGGTCTCTTGAAGGCAAAATGCTGGAATGATACTTATTTGGACGAAAAGGCGCGAATATACGAAGAAAATGGCCAAAGTCAGAATCGAGACACTCAAAGCTGCTGAAAACACAAGGCGACGGCGTCACTGCTTATCTGCGACGCCGTCGGAGGATTTTGCGACGGCTCAGAAGCGAAATTGCATATTTTCAAGGGACGGCGTCAAGTTATAAAGGAGTAAACCGTCGCTACTCAGACGGCCTAGATGCAGCAAGACGGGTCGAAGCTGAAGGGGCGGCGTCCGCAGTCATAAAGTGACGCCGTCGCAAGGTTTACGCCAAGCCAAGACGAAACCCTAATGACGGCGACACGAAGGCGTCACGAAACATAAGGTGACGCCGTCGCAGATGTAATCTTATATATAGAATCCGAATTTTTCAGTTTTAGTGGGTAGTCTTTTGGAGTAAAACCTAAAACCGAACCAAGGCTTTCTTGTGCAGTATTTTAGGGTTCTAAACCCTATTTTACATCAATATAAGTGTTTACTTCATTAATACAATTATGTCTTTGATTATTTGTTTGTATGCTTGCATGTTCTCCATGTCCGGCTAATTAATTTGTGTGTTTGCTTAGGGAATATGAAACTTAATTATTGAATATTGATTGGTTGATTCTTATCTTAGTTGACTAATGATCTATTAGTGCATTAGGTCATTCGTTGTGTACTTTATGCTTGATTCATCTTTGTGAACCTTAGAATATAATTATTTGAGTAGTTGTAGGCTAAACCATCCAAAGATCGCCTTAGAGTAGGAGTTTATAAATCACTTGTGGGTTTGTAGACAAGACCCTTTGGTAAATTCAAAGAGTTAGGGAGAAACGCATACCCTACAACCTTAGACACACAACGCAACTAGGAATAAGGACGTGACAATTCAACCATCAATAGGAGATAATTAAGGAGTAGTAAAACCTAAGTAAACACATCTTTAAACTATCATACGAGCACACATTAATTAGACATAGACTACCACAACCTTAGCTTAGATAATTAGATAATAGTAGAGTAATCGGTAGCAATACCAACCCCCCCAAATCCAATACCCGAGATTCGTACCTTTCCATTTTCTTAAAAACATAAAAAGACAAAAAAAATAATCTTCTTCAACCTCAACCTTAGCGTAGTAACTTCTTACTAGCATTCCTATTCCCCTAGAGAACGATATCAATACCCGTGGCTTACCCTAATTACTACACTACAACGATTAGGTGCACTGCCTAGGGTGTTATAAAACTTGCTCGAAGAAAAGGAAGTTTCCTTGACCCCGAACGACGCGTGTAGCGTTGTCAGCTTCAAATTACCAAAAAGAAGGTATCAACTGATGATTCTAATGCAGCTCTTCAAGTAATCATCAATCAATTTCAGTCATTTATCAAGGGGGAATATTCCTCAGATTTTGATCATGACGTGACTGGAATTTCATTCAAGAAACATAATGGAATAGAAATTCATGAGTTCATAAACACATTTATTCAACTTATGGGTAATATGGAAATATACATTAAGGAAGCTGCTCAAGAGAATGATAATTTGAATGAGTTGAATGGGTGTCAATTTAAGTTAAGTGAAGGTTGTGATATGTCGAGCAATGGATCAGTTGAAAGAATGGATAATGCCGAATGCATAATTTCAGTTGCAACAAAGGATGATGAAACCGACTATACTGAAAACAAAGGCTCAGAGTCAGAAAAGCTTGAAACAGCTTACATGACAACTCCTGTTATGCATGTGGTGAATACTGATGACATATATGCAAATGAACAGGTTTCATGCGATGAGGTACCCTTAACTGATCAACATAATGCATGTGCTAATGTACCTGATAAATTCGATCCAAACTTCGAACATGATAATGTTAAATATTTCTTGCTTAAGCCTGAATCTAAAATCTTTCAAACAAATGACATGGTTGAAAAAGGGGTTTATGATGAACTTTCAAACAAATACTCAATTCTTGAAAAACATTGCATTTCCTTGGAAATTGCAATACAACAAAGAGAAGAAAGTTTCCTTGCTGCAAATACTTGCATAAATCTGGAATTCCCAGAATTTCGAGAATTTTTTGAAATTAACCACTTAAAAAACCAGATTCAGGACAAAGATTCATTCATATGCAATCTGAAATTAGAACTTTCAGATCTGTATAAGAAATGTAATATAGGGATGGAAAATCCTAACCATGTGGTGAGTGATACACTTAAATCTAGGAATGATGATTTGGCTCTGTGTGTGTCGATCTTATTAAGGGAAAATGAGTCCTTAAGAAAGAACTTATTAGAGAACAATTCCAAGTTGATAGATCAAACTCACTCCTTGTTGGCAGACATTGATGCCCTCAAAGCCCAAGTTCAGGATAAGAGCTTCACTATTGTTGTATTAAAAAATGAGCTTAGGAAATCCATTGGAAATAGGGTGAACACTAAGTTTGCAAAACCATCAAACTTGGGAAAGCCAATTGTTCAGAACAACTCAAAACATACTGTAGTTAGGCAGCCCAATGCTTTTAGAACTGAAAGATTTAAACCATCGAAATCCAAGCTTGCCTCCTAAGTTGATGCTAATACTATTTTGTCAAAACCAGTCACTTCACTATTTCATTTCGATATGATGAATAACAAACCCTAGTTTAATGTTCAAAGTCCTAAGATCATGAATACTAGGAGTTCATCTAGTTCTCATAAGAATCATCAAATGGCTGATCAATCCCCTAAGAAACAAACTAATTACAAAAGGACCAATATTCAAAACAGGGAAGTGCCTACATCCAAATCTACTAGCAGCTGTTTCAAATGGATTCCCACTGGTAGATTATTTCAGTTTTCAGGATCCAAACGAACTTACATACCTAGATCTTACCTTAGGTGGATGACCACAGGAAAACTCTTCAAGAATATTGAACCTAAAGGGATTTCAATTAATGACACTCCTAGATCAAACTGTGCAACATCCAATAGTGAGGTCACTCAGATCACTAACTCATCTATTTTCAATACTACATGTGCCTCTAGTGCAAAGTGTTCTCAGTCTTTTTTAGGTACAATGCTTAATTCAATCATGAACATCATGACTTGGTTTCCATCAGAAATGAACATTGCTCACTCAGGAATTGTAGCTTGTTAGAATTGATGTACCTCGTACTTTGACTCCTATTCGACTTGAATCAGGACTCGTTCTCATGAATCTGTCTACAAATTAGTTTTTTTTTTAAATCAAAAATCAAAAAGTTTTACTTGTTTTTCTCTCTCTCGTTATCTATTTATACTAGCGACTTGATTGTGGTATGTGTTATATCAATCATTTTTCCGTTTCAATATATGTGATTTATATGCATATCCTAACTCTGTTCCCTTAACAGATTCCATTCGTGCTTTTCATCTTTAACTTTTGCTTCCCTCGCTTAGGTTTGTAAATGGATTCAACTACTGAAACACGTGTTATATGTATTAATGGTTTAGGTGCAGTTTGATCACCAGGATTGAAGCAGTTTTGCAGTTATGTGTTTTAATGGGTGTTTGAGTGATTCGTTGTAATATTTGTATAAGGGTCATTTAGATTGTGTTTCTGTTGTTGCTTATGGTTGTGGGTTGTTTTAATGGTTACGTTTGTTAAATGGTGTGAGGTGTTATGCATTTGATATGACTTGTTCTTGGTAGCGACTTGCCAGTGTTCTTGATAGCGATTTGGCTTATAGATTCAGTATACATTTCTTGCTAGCAACTTAGTGATGTGATATGCAGCGACTTGGCCTTGTTTCTTTTGATAGCGACTTGTCTGTACAAGTTAGCGACTTAGTGATTTGATTTGTAGCGACTTGGCCGTGTCTCTTTTCCTTACATGTTAGCGACTTACTTATATGTAGTCATTAAGGCGACTTGCTATGTACTTTTCTTATAGCGACTTGTTTTGACAAGTTAGCGACTTGCTGTATCATTTTCAAAATGGCGACTTGTTACAATTTTTGTGGCGACTTGTTTTATCAAATTATTTAAAGCAACTTGCTATGATAATTTCTTGCTAGCGACTTGGTTCAGAATTACTTGTAGCGATTTGTCTTGACAAATTACTCTTAGCGACTTGCTATAATATTTTTCTAAGAAATTTGTATCTGGTTTCTCTTGTAGCGAGTTTATTTGTCAACTTGTGTTAGCAACTTGTTATAACACCTCCCTAATAGCAACTTGTCTCATGAAATTCTATTATTGTAACGTTGTTTTTAACAATTTTGACAAATAATTTGTTACTTTGAAAAATTACTAAAACTTCTTAATCTATTTCCAAAGCATTTCAATCTGTTTATTGGTAATCTGTCATGTATGCTACTCGTTGTGCTTGGTTCATGAGGTTACATTAAAAGTTAAGTCAGCTAACCATGTCTTATCTAACATGCTCTCACACACAAGTGTTGTCTGTGTGTCTCTACAGAATCTCAAATGGCAAATAAAACTTCATCCGAGAACCTTGCTTCCTCTATTCCATCTATTGTACTTACAGACAATGAAATTCTTCCAGAAGACAAATAGGTAGAGATTGGGAAAAGTAACTGTTATGTGGACATGGAAAGGATTCAACAAAATCCAATCTTCAAACTGGCAATTGATATTCTTAAAAACACTAATTTCTTTAGTGCCATGACCAAGCAATGCACTATCCCTTCCATTTACCTACAACAATTTTGGAACACCATCACATGGAACAAGATCTCCGCCACTTACTCCTGCAAGCTTGATGACAAGGAATTGGAAATCACATCTGACATTCTCAGCAAGGCCCTAGGAATCACACCCTGTGACCCCACTATACGATCTGCCCCTCCACCTAGTGCAGAAGAGCTAATAGTCTTTCTGATTGGTTTGGGTTATCAAGTTGGCATATCAAGGGCTTCAGATATCATCACTGGACACATGTATCAACCCCGGAGAGCCATAACTACCATTCTCAACTTATGCTTATCTGGGAAAACTTCAGGGTTCGATAAAGTAAGGATACATATTCTGCAAATCCTATGGGGTCTCGTCAATGGGGTGAACATTAGTGTCTCGGAATGTATTTGGGAAGAATTCTAGTCGTCAATGAACACATTTATCACCGATAGAACAAACGTTCAAAATCAAGCTCAAGGAAGAAAGAAAGTACACAAACTTGTGATTCCTAGCATCAGATTCTCGAAGCTTGTTATCCAGTACTTGCAACAGACTCATAACTTCAATCCTAGGAGTGAATCAATCCTCCATAATGCTAAGGATGAATTTGTTCTGGGTAATCTCAAATACATTGCCAGAGGTGTTAATAAAGAAATCGTTGGATTGCCCATTCCTGATATTCTTCTCACAAACGACATTAAGAAGACTGATCACTTCAAATTATACAAGAAAAGGGCATCCAGATCCAATGTTGAGGACTCTCCTATTCCATCCCAAGCCAAAGCTACAAAGTCCACTTCCAGTACAAAGTCCTCATATGCTGCCCTTCCAAAGAAGAGAAGTGACAGATCACATCCTACTGACACTTCTTTAAAGAAGCAGAAAAAGAGAAAGAATGATGCGGAAAAAGAAATTGTTGGGGGAACCGAGACACCAAAGGGTGACAGTCAATTGGTTGATGAAGACGATGCTAATTTGCAAATAGAAATTAAACAAAGCCTGGAAATCTTGAACATGAGACCGCCAGTTGGAGGTGTTGTGTTAAGAGAACCTGAGCCAGTGCCATGCCAAACAACTTCAATCACTCAAGACAAAGGGAAAGGGATTGTTGGTGTAGATGCCGAACAAGCCTCTCACATGCTTCTGACCTTCTCCTCTTCACCATCAAGAGCTACCACTCAATTTGAGCTGAAGAAGAGAAGCAAAGAGACATCTTCACCTCAGGAACAAGATGGATTGGAAAAGAAGGTATCCGAAACACAAGAAGCAACTCTTGCATCAAGTAATACCCAATCAGATAAGAATGATGAAGAAGAATTGCTAAAAGACTCACGAGAAAACCTTGAGTCAAGATCTGATGAACACATGCACTTGGAAGAACCAAACCTGTCTACTGGTTCTCTATCCTCATTGAAGAACCTTGATACAAACTTCTCTTTCGATGATCAATTCTTATATGACAAACCCACAGATACAGAGTCTTTTAAGCAAGGTGATGAGAAAGAAGAAGTTGATTCCATGTATATAGTCGTCATTCCGAAAGACTCATCAACCATTCGTCCGATGTCTGCACCTACTCATGCAACCGCCCTTCCACCTCCCAAACATGCTCAAACAACTGCACTTCCACCACCTGAACTTGCTAACGATCTATCTCTTGAACCAGTGGTTGCAGTTACTGACAGGGAAACTCCACCAGCTTCACCACCTCAAATACTTACATCAGATCAATTGCTCGACAAAGCAGTGAAAATAATTGAAGCTCTTGAGAGACAACTGCCAAAATCTGTCAATGCCCTCGAGAATCGTGTTTATAGGTTGGAGAACCTTAACTTTGATGAAGGGGTAGCAGACACCATTGAAGGCGAAGTTAAGGATGTTGTAGAATGGGCAATCAGGGGCTCCAACTGCTTCAACGATTCAAGGACTTGCCCATTGCTGATATGAGAGCTGTCCTGGCTGATAAGATGTACGATGCTAATGAGAACAAGGATGAGGTACATAAGAAGCTATATGAAGCACTTGAAGAATCAATTAAGCACGAAAATCATATACAGTTTATAAAGGACATTGGAGAAAGGGAAGCTAAGAAGAAAAGGAGGACTGTGGTGTTGGAGACATTGCGTAAAGATCCTAAAGATCCTCCTCCTCCTCCCTTGCCTCCAACTGGAGGAGCTGGAACTTCTAGTATTGGTGGATCTTTTGGAACGACCACTACACCTTCACCACAACCACCATCATCACCACCAAAACCTTCCAATTAATCTAGTTCATCCAGAGATCAGGGAACTCATAAGAAATCTGCAGCTTGGACAATAGTTGATTCAAGGTTTACACCACATTCTCCACTATACCAGAAGACCAGGTGCTTCATGAAGAATCGTATGTCATGGTAGAGTCAGAATCCGATGACGATGATGCATCCACCAAACATATCCCTAAGCCATCTGAAGATGATTGGTTTGATGCATACGTGTCAGGTGAACGCTCTAATACCTCTAGAGTTGCACCTTCAAAAGACATAATTCAAAGTTAGCTTACCGAAGAGAGACCATAAACTCCTGAACCTTCCTGGTCCATTTCAGAGTCTGAAACAATGATCCCTGTCAACAACTGGGCTTCAACAATAACTGCCAACTATGAAGCCCCAGCTGAAGATTCTCTTCTTTACATCACTAGAGATATGGGCAGCTTTATGAAGTGGTTTTGTTAACAGAAGGGAATCTCGTCCATCACTTTAAAGGATCTTGAAGGACAAGCATTCGAAGTTGATGAGTATGTAAATACTCATCATTTTTGGTTAAGTCTGAACTGCAAAACGTTTAAAAATGCTCAGAAATGCATCAAAATACTGAAAATATTCCAAAATTGCATTTTATATGTTTCAGAATGTACAAAATCAGATGAAAAATGAGCTAAGTTTGCATAATTGGCAGTTTTAGTCCCCCAAGTTTCAAAAATTGTCAGAAAAAATCCCTAAAGCACTGATTTCAAAAGAAAAGTCACCAAAGGCCCTTTTAAATCATAACTTGTCAAAATTAGTCCTTTGGTGAAAAATATCAAAAGTTTTGAGAAATTACAAATTTGGTCCTTCAAGTTTCAAAATTGGCAAAAATAGTCCTTGGAAATTTGAAAATATCTATTATGGTCCTTGTACTATTGAAACTTGGCAAAAGTGACCCTTGAAACAAACTTTGGAAAATGGCAGATTTGGTCCTCCAACTTTCAGAAATTGCAAATTGGTCCTTGTGCTAAATCCTAAAACCAAACCGGACCCTCTTGTTATTAACACTAAGCCCAAGTCCAAATCCAAACTAACCTTTACCCAGCCCAATCCAATACCCTTTTACCCAAACCCAAGTCCAGCCCGGTTTAATATTAAAACCATTTTCCCTTTCCCGCCCTCTGTCTTCTTCACCCACCTCGCCTGCAACACACCATCTCCCATTCCCCCAGCTCACCTTTCACCCCCTTTTCACTCCACCAACACCAAACACTCCAAGAATCATTAATTGCATCCCCTCCTGACACTCAATCTCTCCCAACAGGTCAAAAACCATTTTCCCGCCAAAACCAAATCTATGGCCATTATCAAACCAAGTGATCCAATGGTCCTAAAACCAAGTGGGAATCAATCGGAGGAGTAAGAGAAAGCATGTTAGTGTATATAAAGGAAGAAAGAGAGAAGAAAGAGTAGTTAGTTTAATAATTTTCCTTTATGTCGTTTTTTAAATAAGTGTTTTAGTTTAAGTCAAAATGTTGTAATTTCAGTTTCTAGGTATCACACTTAAGATTAATCATCATTGTAATGTGCTTTTGAGTATCAATCCAAGTTTTTATATAAGTTCCAAGTTTCATGTTTACTGTTGCACATTTCAGTTTCAAATTCTTATGTATAAGCTTTTAGTAGCTTATTTTTGAGCTCAAACAAGCTTATATAAGCTTATCATAGCTTTGAGTAAGCTCACAACTCATTTTCACACAATTTGGGTACTTGGTCAAAGAAAGTCTAACTGGGTGCAGTTGGTCTTGGAAATGGATAATGGTTGTTGCAGAGCTTATTTTGGGTTGGATTAGACTAGTTTAGCATAGTGTGGGTTCGGGTCTTAGCCTGCAAATAAGCTGGACCTATGTGAGTTTGTATTTCACTTGTCATTTTCAATCCATTTTGCATATTGGGCTTGTATGTGTATCTGTGGTTACCATTAGTTTAAAATTGTTTATTAAGTTGTAAGTAGGATAATTAAACTCAGTTTAGTCAAGAATTCAAGCTAGTTCAGTATGTAACTTAGTTTACATTGCAAAACAGTTATATAAATGGTGTTTGGATCAGTTGCCTGTTTAAGTTTGAGCCATGGTTTGTACTTGATATTTGTCTACTAAGTCTCAATATAAGTCATTTGACTCATTGTTGTCATCATTTTGTATCTGCACACACTTTAAGTCAAAATTTCCATTTATCTGTCTTAGTTGTTTAACTGTTGTGATTTTGGAACAGTAAACACTTGTTTTGTGTTTAAAATTTATAGACAGAGCTTGTATTAGCCTCATTTCATCCATTAACATCAATATCAGTCCTCAAATTGGATTCAAAGTTCAAATTAGTCAACATTTCATGTCTGCTTCAAAAGTTAAAATTGCAAAATTTCAGTTTTCACCCAACCTAGAATGATTTTTCATTGGTTCAGTTTTGGCCCAAATCAAGTGAAACTTGGGATTTTATAACTTCAGTTGGTCTATTGTCTCAATATCATTTTACTTGAATTTTAGTAATTTTTTATAAGCCTCAAACTGGCTTGTCAAATGGGCTTAAATTGCCCATACTGACTCAGTATTCACTGAGTCTGCACAGGGTCTTGCAGGGTTTGCCACAAGCTCAATAGAGCTTGTCTAGGTCTCATTTTTGGTTTACTAGTTCTTGGCCAGGTCTATTTCAAGTTCCAATTTCTGTTTTTCATTTTCTGCTTATTGGGTGGCTTGTGCTCTAGCTTAAAAGTGGTTGCCTCAACTGTTTTTAGCACATTAAGCTCTCATCATCAAATCTGTTGAGCTTGTAATTCATATGTTTAGGATAGTTGATATTTGTTGTTTTAGAGTACTTTGAGAATATTAGAGCTTATGTATTAGTTTGGTGCTTGTTTGTAGCTTTTGGCTTATCTTGAGTGCTTATTTATAAGCACTCTCCACTGCAGCCTCAATTTCCTTCACACAACCCCCTGTTTTTATATTTTTCCTAGATTCTTAATATTATTTTAGACTTTTATTGAATTTTTCAGATTTTTCCAAGTCAGTTTGCTATTTTTCCTTAATTAAAACAGTTTTTAAGTCATTTTAATTAGCTTTTAATACAATTAATTAAGAAAAGTTTCAAAAAAGTAATTTTTCATTTTTATCAAGTTAATATAAATATAAAAAGTCAAAAAAATATTTTTCCAGATTTTTCTTAGTTAAATTTGTATTTTTAAGCAATTTAAGTAGTTTTAAATAGTTTTAAATTCATAGAAAATTCAAAAATAATCAGAAAAATATAAAATTAGTTTTTAAAATTCTCTTTTGTTATTTTAGATTTTTCCAAGTCATAATTCCATTTTTCTAGTTCAATTTCATATTTTCTTGTATTTTAGGCTATTATTTAATAGTTAAAATTAGTTTTTAATTAAAAATAATTAATTTAATAGTTATAAAAATAATTTTCTTTTTCTATAAATTTTCTTTTATCATTAGGTTTGTAAAAATGTCATTTTCATATTTTTAGGATTAATACTGCTTCAGTTTCACATTTTCTTTTGTACGTCACGTAGTTTTTTAATTTAAGTTTTATAAAAGAAAAATCAAAAATATCATTTTGCAAATAGTGATATCGTTTATTTAATATTTTTTATCTTTTTAATTCCCTTTAATTTGCATTTAAGCCCCTGTAATTTGTATACTTTTTCTTTAGTTATAATTAAATCAAACTCTTTTCCGTTCAAATCTCTCGATCACTATTCGTTTGGTGATTCATCGCATAGCTCGCTGGGACATAACGACCCGGGGAAACACTATACTCTCCTGATCTTCATTGTATTTGTGTCTGAGTTGTTTTAAGTTTCTTACGGTTGGCCATTCACAAGTGGCCAGCTTGTGTGAGAAAACTTGACGGTTTGGCACGAATCAAATTTTTGGCGCCGGGGAACTGTGCTAATTATCTTCCGTTTAGCAGATTAGTGATTTGAATATTCATTCCTTTGTATATTTATCCATCCTTGTTCATATTTTCTTATTATTATCTTATATAAGCAAAACGGTTCCCGAAAACATTTTAAAATCAGTTTTCAACAAACACAAAAAACCCAAAAAGATTTTTTTTCTTATATTTACAAAATGTTTATTCAAAAATCCAAAAATATTTTCATTCTTTGTTTTTACAGCATGTTTTTCAAAAATACCAAAAATATTCATCTTTACCCTCTTACCCTTTTTTGATTCTTTATCCCTTTACCCTCTATCCATTTGATTCTAACTTCTTCTATTCTCATGGGATCTCTCGACTACGACGAATTCTGGAACGAATTTGAAGAACTTCATACTTTATCGCAAATGTCAAGAATTCGTGTCGTTCGTAATGATCCATTAATTCTGCGTAGGGAAATGGAACGAGAAACCGGGGTGACAAAGGACCAGGTACTTCCCTCTGATAATGGAGGTGCTAAATACGTCCAACCTACAGTTATCCAAAGATCTAACCCCTCAATTGCTCCTAAGCCGTCTAAAATTGATCCTAAACTTTCACAATTTATGGTTAAAAGCAAACATGCAGAATTTAGACCGGTGACTAGCAAGAATGACTTGCCTAATCTTCACGATTCTCAAGAACCAGAACCGGAGACCAAAACGGAAGTGGTGGAAATTGCTAGCTCTCAGAGCACACCACTTGTCCCACCTCTGGATTTTTCAAAATGTTCTTCGAGACTTGATAGTCATTCGGATCACCATGTTGGTTTTGTTGATTCTTTGAATAAACTGATTCCTTCTCATAACTCTCAAATGAAATCGTTTATTCCCTGTGTCGGTTGTGGTGAGCCTCTTTTGGTTCACCACATGCGTTGGTATACGTGTGTCAGTGTGGTAATGATATTCATAACGGGGAGTTGTTTGTTTTGTGGTTCGAGGAATTCATTTGATTATGATCCTAATCCGAACTCATTTAACGACCCCTCAAACTTTTCCAATTACCCACCACAGCCCGACTTATCTTCATATAATCAACATAACTGCTGTGAATTTTGTGGAGGTCCTCACCAAGGATTTGAGTGTCAATCCGGAAACACATTTGTCTATGAACAGTTTTTCGGTGATGCTCAGAACTTTGGTTATGACCAATATCCATATAATTCACCAGTCCAGACTCAACAGTTTTACTGTTGTGAGTACTGTGGAGGTCCCCACTTCAGCTCTGATTGTCAAATAAGGAATCCATTTCCTTGTAACAATCATGACTCTCACAGATTTGACAATTTCCAACCTCCACAGCACCATACGGTTCAAACTCCACCTGAGCCGTTGTCTCAAGAAATCTCCCAAAATTTTGAAACCGCAGTGAAAACACTTGATGATATGATTCAAAACTTTAAGAATCAAGTGAATGGTGAAAAGACCATGGGAGAATTTCTAGCCGAAGAACGAGAGGCCCGCCAATCTAGGGAAGAATTATTAGTCCTAGAGCAAGCAGCTCTAAGGCGTTCCCAATTTCTTAAGGTAGCTCTATATGATGATGACGAGGAGAGTTTTTATCCTTTTAATATTATTTCTCAACTCCCTCAGTCAGTTGATATCCCAGCAGTTGAGATTCCATCTCAAATAACTGCTTTCACACCCGAAGCTCCCACTCACTCTCTAAACATGGGGGATGAGCATCTTGACACTGTTCCTGAAAAGGAATCGGACGAATTCATAAAGTCTAGTGTTGAGGACCTTGTCCCAATCCCGAGAGAGTCACAGGGAACTTCTGATCATATGTGTGATTCTCTTTTCCCTCTTGAGTGTTCAAAAGATCATTTTGAAACTTTCTCTGATCTTAGCGACGATTGTGCTTCCTATGGAAACATCAAGTATGTTGAGGCATCACTCCCACAGTCTGATCCTCTTCTTGAGGAGTTCACTGATGAACTCGCTCACTTCAATCCACTTTCATCGGGAAGTGATGATGGTCTCTTTGATTTCGAAGCCGATCTGGGAGAGATTGAAAGTCTCCTTTATAATGATCGTTCACTCACTTCTCACCCTAACAGTCCAATAGAGAATGTTGATCACCTTGTTCCTGAAGCATTCAAAACAACTCTCACTAATCCTCTATTTTTCAACTCTGAATTCACTTTAATTTCTGAGAATCCACTCTTTGATACTCAGACCGAGGATAGTGATGAGCCCACAATGGAACAAGAGTTCACAATTTCACTTCATGTGAATGATTCTCTTCATGAAGAGTTCTCCGGTGAACTCTCTCATGACATATCTCCTCCGGAACATGATCATTTCTATTTTGATCTTGAGGATGATATTGGCTCGGAGGAAGGTGTACTCTGTCATACGAGTTTGCTTATTAATGATACTACCCTCACCCTTCCTCCCGATATGTCTACATTTGAGAATGAAGAATGGATCTTGATTGTTATCAAAATATTTCTTCCTTTCCTCAAATATCTTGTGATTTCTCTTCATCTTCACTCCTTCGGGAATGAAGACACTATCTTTGACCCCGGCATTTTCATGCATCATTTTTGAGACGGTTCTATGTATATCTCATCGGTGTGGACCTTTCACGCGCTTCAAATGTTTGTCCAAACATCTTGAATGAAAGTCCGATGGAGATGGTCTCTTCCACTTACTTCCCCATGAACAAATTAATTCGGGGTTGAGTCAAGCTAGCGACTTCGGTAATCAAAAACAGTAGTTAAACATGGGTTTTCACCCGTGTGTACCACCCTAGTGGGGGGGGGGGAGTTGCCCCATTTGTTGTATATAAGTTTTCCAAAAAAAAATCTTTCAAAATAATGGCCGTAGTATTTCCCTTTTACGTTCTATGTTTCGGCATAACCGCCGGTACTTTGAATATTGAGGGCAATATTCATTTCTATTGTGGGGGGGAATTCTCACGAATTTTATCATATGTATTACCGCCTAATTCCCCCATTTTTGGCCAAATTTTTTTTTTGAGTAAGTGTTTTTGCACTTACTCAATTGGTTATCAGTCCGCCTTGTCTAATAAACAAAAGGATTGGCTAATCCAGGAGCAAACGGCTCTTGGTAAAGATATATCAAATCCGTTGACGGCTTGCAATTTGCCCAAAATTATATGGTATTCAGCTCACCATATCCTTAAAAGTGAAGAGTTGGCTAGCCCGCAAGTTTATGGCTTGTGGTAAAGGCAGTGGAAAAACCATAATTTGTAATCAGCTCACCAAAGATAATATTGATAATTTATCTAAGAGTTGGCTAGTCCAGAAGCAAACGGCTTCTGGTAAAGACAAATCAAATCCGTTGGAAGCTGGTGATTTGCTCAAAATCACATGGTTATCGGTGTACCATGGTTCGTACTTGAACTAAAACATTTGGCTACTCCAGAAGTAATGGCTTTTGGTAAAGAGATTCAAATCCATTAAGTTTTTCTCAAAAGATTGCTAGGGACTAGCAATAGTTTAGTGTGGGGGATTGATGAGTATGTAAATACTCATCATTTTTGGTTAAGTCTGAACTGCAAAACGTTTAAAATGCTCAAATGCATCAAAATACTGAAAATATTCCAAAATTGCATTTTATATGTTTCAGATGCAAAATGTTCAAAATCAGATGAAAAATGAGCTAAGTTTGCATAATTGGCAGTTTCAGTCCCCCAAGTTTCAAAAATTGTCAAAAAAAGTCCCTGAAGCACTGATTTCAAAAGAAAAGTCACTAAAGGCCCTTTTAAAATCATAACTTTTCAAAATTAGTCCTTTGGTGAAAAATATCAAAAGTTTTGAGAAATTACAAATTTGTTCCTTCAAGTTTCAAAATTGGCAAAAATAGTCCTTGGAAATTTGAAAATATCTATTATGGTCCTTGTACTATTGAAACTTGGCAAAAGTGACCCTTGAAACAAATTTTGGAAAATGGCAGATTTGGTCCTCCAACTTTCAGAAATTGCAAATTGGTCCTTGTGCTAAATCCTAAAACCAAACCGGACCCTCTTGTTATTAACACTAAGCCCAAGTCCAAATCCAAACTAACCTTTACCCAGCCCAATCCAATACCCTTTTACCCAAACCCAAGTCCAGCCCGGTTTAATATTAAAACCATTTTCCCTTTCCCGCCCTCTGTCTTCTTCACCCACCTCGCCTGCAACACACCATCTCCCATTCCCCCAGCTCACCTTTCACCCCCTTTTCACTCCACCAACACCAAACACTCCAAGAATCATTAATTGCATCCCCTCCTGACACTCAATCTCTCCCAACAGGTCAAAAACCATTTTCCCGCCAAAACCAAATCTATGGCCATTATTAAACCAAGTGATCCAATGGTCCTTTTTAAATTAGTTTAATAAAAAGGAAGAAAGAGTGAGAGAAAGCATGTTGGTGTATAAAAAGGAAGAAAGAGAGAAGAAAGAGTAGTTAGTTTAATAATTTTCCTTTATGTCATTTTTTAAATTAATGTTTTAGTTTAAGTCAAAATGTTGTGATTTCAGTTTCTATGTATCACATTTAAGTTTAAACATCATTGTAATGTGCTTTTGAGTATCAATCCAAGTTTTTAGATAATTTCCAAGTTTCATGTTTACTGTTGCACATTTCAGTTTCAAATTCTTATGAACAAGCTCTTAGAAGCTTATTTTTAAGCTCAAACAAGCTTATATAAGCTTATCATAGCTTTGAGTAAGCTCACAACTCATTTTCACACAATTTGGGTACTTGGTCAAAGAAAGTCAAACTGGGTGCAGTTGGTCTTGGAAATGGATAACGGTTGTTGCAGAGCTTATTTTGGGTTGGATTAGACTAGTTTAGCATAGTGTGGGTTCTGGTCTTAGCCTGCAAATAAGCTGGACCTATGTGAGTTTGTATTTCACTTTCCTATTTCAATCCATTTTGCATATTGTGCTTGTATGTGTATCTGTGGTTACCATTAGTTTAAACTTGTTTATTAAGTTGTAAGTAGGATAATTAAACTCAGTTTAGTCAAGAATTCAAGCTAGTTCAGTATGTAACTTAGTTTACATTGCAAAACAGTTATATAAATGGTGTTTGGATCAGTTGCCTGTTTAAGTTTGAGCCATGGTTTGTACTTGATATCGGTCTACTAAGTCTCAATATAAGTCATTTGACTCATTGCTGTCATCATTTTATATCTGCACACTCTTTAAGTGAAAATTTCCATTTATCTGTCTTAGTTGTTTAACTGTTGTGATTTTGGAACAGTAAACACTTGTTTTGTGTTTAAAATTTATAGACAGAGCTTGTTGTTAGGAATTAGAAATTCCAGGTATTAAAGAGTCGGTCACCTCAAGTATATGTAATCGTTAGAAAGCTCGTAGTCGTAGTTATTTTAAGTTAAGTAGTATTTAGTTTAGTATCACCGTGGAGGACGGACGGGTCTTTACCCACTGTATGCCTGATCCACAGCCTGATGTGTGGCGATTTATGTAAGACTATAAATACTCTCTACCTTCCAAGGTAGAGAGTTGGAGCTCATAATAATATCTTTCACTTTCTCTCACTAAGTTCCCTAAACCTCTAACTTTCTCTCTCTAGAATTCCATCTATATGCTACTTTGTGTTATGGTTTGATGTGTATGTGAAAACTAATATCCAACAATTGGTATCAAGAGCCATGGTTAGATCATATCTTGCACATCTTTGGATTTCTAGTGGTTTTTAGGTGGTTTTTGAGTTTGAAAAAGTTTAGTAGTTTTTGCATCATTTGGTTGATTTCTTGTGTTAAAGTTTGAATTTTGGTAGTACTTTTATGTTTAGAATCATCACAAGTGTTTAGGTTTTCATTTGGTAAGCTTGAATCATCTTGGTTGGGTTGTTTTTGGATTGAAAAGTGATGTTTATATGGTTTTTCATGCTAGCGACTTAGCTCACGGATTATTTTCTTCATAGCGACTTGCTTCACAAATTTGTAGCGAGTTACAGTGTTAGACCTAGCGAGTTAGATCTAGCGAGTTAAAGTACAAGTAGTGGACTCTCCACTACGGGTAGCGACTTAGTGTTAGCGACTTGGTCTGTAGCGAGTTGCTCTTTAGCGACTTGAATCTTTAGCGACTTGTCTAGCGAATTGCTGCCAAAATTTTGCTAGCGACTTGAGGCTTAGCGAGTTACTACTTAGCGAGTTGCTGTTTAGCGACTTGACTAGCGACTTGGTGCTTAGCGATTTGGTGAGTTAGCGAGTTGCTACTTAGCGACTTGGTTCAAGGGTTATAGCGACTTGGTTGATTTTTACGAAGAAGAGGTTTGACCAAAGTTGACTTTTTACGTCAAAACTTCAAACGGCCATAACTTTTGATCCGTAACTCCGTTTTCAGCGAAATACCTGTCAAAACGACCGGAACAGCCTGAATATTGTGAATTTTCACCACGATGTCGTGAAACAAATTTTTCGAGGCCCAAATCCCCTCCGAAAGGAAGTTATTGAGCTTTTAAGTTTTTAGACCTAAAAATTCTCCGTAAAAACGTGCATCAACCAATCCAAATCTCAACCAATCAACATTTCAGCCTTTCCTACGAACAATCTAAAGTCCTATCACACAATCGTCTTTCATTGTATCATTCCATCGGTCATCTTAACACCCTCTACTGGTCATTGTTTAACGGTTTCGTCTTGATTTTAGTAAAATCTCGCGAAAGATTCTATTTCTCGGTTTAAATCATAGACGTGTAAAATCCTGTGCATCCTTCCACATCATGTCTTACTCTCTGACCCGGTGATTTGAAGTGCTTAAACTGTATGATGTTGTGGACAACAATGATAATGTATGCTACACCGAACGATTAAAGATGATTGAATTAAGCAATGAGGATGTGAGATCTCCGTGTTCAGAATCAAAAAAGAGAGAATTGCACCATCCAAGCTACTGAGAATGCCATGCAAATGAAATGCAGCATTGAGCCCTATCGCCTACTTCATCGCACCTCATTCACTGTTATCCATAGGCGGGGATCGAACATGTAGTGCTCTTTTCGCGGGACTTACCTACATTGACAAGAAGCTTGCTGTTGAACTTAGAACATTTAAAGCTGCAACTTACCAATGAAGAAGTTCAAAAGGATGGCTCCGGTGCACTCTTCAAGTAATCTACAAACAATTTCAGCCATTCATCAGTGGGGAATATTCAGCAGATTACGATCAACACTTGACTGGAATTTCCTTCAAAAAACATACTGGAATGGAAATTCAGGAATTCATTGAGACATTTATCCAACTCATGGATAATGTGAAAAAGTACATTGAGGAAACTGCACAAAAGGATGAAAAAGTGAATGAGTGTCAGGTGCAGTTGAGAGATTGTTGTGATAAGTTGGGTAATGTATCTGTGGAAGAATCGGGTGTTGCTGAATGCAGAATGTTAGAGAAAACAAATAATGATGAGTCGGACAATGCTAGAATTGAATCTTCATGCTCATGTTCACAAGAGAGAGAGGTGCACCAGTCACAACCCATGCAAGCTAATGCAAAGGAACGCTCCATGGAAGCTTCGGATGTACCCAAGATAGAGATGCACCCGTCACAGCCTGTGCATGTCAATGCTGAGGTAAGTTGCATGGAAGTTTCTGCTGTACCTAGTTGTGCATCTTCTACTCAAAATGATGATTATGAACTGCATGAGTACGCTGCATTTGTGCCTGATGATTCCCTTACCACTGAGCTTAACATATATAAGGATCAAGTTGCTATTTATGAACAGCGTGCTAAGTTTGAGTTGACCACCCGTGAGCAGGAAATGGATGTCCAAATACGTACAATCATTAGAAAAAGTAATTTTAGAGAAGAAGTATTAAAACAAGAGTTAAACTCCTTACAAGAAAAGCTTTCTAAAACTGCTAAGCAAAAACACGAACTTCAAGAAAATGTTAAAATGCTTAAGCAAGAATTCAAGGCTAAGGAATCAAAACTTTTGAATGATTTTTCCAATCTAAAACTTTGAAAAACAAGCTTGAAAATAAGTTGTGCGTACAAGGGAATACCATTCAGACTGCTCACATGATCACTAAGCATAGAGTCTTAAGCGATAAGCATAGCATTCCCTTGTTGAGGAACCAAATCCAGAGGTAATTAAAAAGGCTAGAAATGCTCATAAGGTGCTTTATGATGGTAATGAAATCCTTAAGCCTAGGCAGAAACCTAGTTGCGTTGAGTGCACCGAGGAAGATAAGAAATCAGATGAAGTCACTAGGGAGAAAATGAATAAGAAGTTAGAAGATCCCGAGTGTAAAAAGAATAACATAACGATCAAACCCCATGATTACACTAAAGAAAATTGGATATCCTTGAACATGTTTAAGCCTCAGACTCTATTGACCCCTGAACAAGTGTTCTGGAAAAAGGATATGGACTTGCAAAGAGCTGAAAATCTTGTTGAAAAGAATCCCCTTGTAGGAAATTCCCTAAAGCGACTGTGTATCCTCCAAATACACCAATGCATTTAGTTCCTAGAACTATTGCCACTAAGAGCAAGACCTTAATCAGTCAATATGTTATTCTTCAACTATTTGTCGATTTTGAGAAAACTTGTAAGAAAAGGATCACACCCACTGGGATAACCGAAGGGGAAAGGGGTTTTGAGCAAACAAAAGAATGCTATCTAACTGAGGTCATGCCTTTCTTTAAACTACTAAAAGATCATTTTGAGAGTCTTAAAAAGGGATAAAATCAGATATTAAAGAAATGGAAAAGGAATTTGATGCAATGATAGTTGAGGTTAGTGACTATGAGCGAGAATTAAAATATAATGAGATTGAGAGGAAGAACTTGCATACCTTGAATGAGAATCTTATTTCTGAATGTATTACTCAAGATGTGTTTTACACTGCTACGAATTGTTCCATTAATGCTTCTCAATTTCATGAATTATCTGTTGCTCTGAAAGTCTCCCATGATCGTGTCATTGAGCTTGAAAAATCTAATTCTAAATTGCATGAGAAAATTGAACAGATGATCATGATAACCTGGTGAAACAGTTTTCTAAATTGGAAGTTGAGCATCTTGCTTTGCAATTAAAATATCAACATCTAAAAGAAAATTTTAAAACCTCAAATATCAAGACATCCTTGGATGCTCCTGAATTTGATGCAGTTTTTGAAATTAGCAAACGTGATGAACAGATTCGAGCTCATTGTAACACGATCAGAAGATTGAGAACCCAAGTATCGCAACTGAAAGGTGAAAAGAAGGATGTGACTGGTTCCTATATGCCTCCACCTTTAGATTCTCAGAATTTCCAACTTCAAAACATTATTTATAACTTGGAAAAGGAAAATGATTGTTTTAAAGCTGAAATTTCAAAGGTTAATGATCAAAACAAAGAGTTATGTGATTCATTTAAAGTTAATCATGATAAACAAATTGAAAAGATAACTTCTTTACTTAACGATATTGAGAATCTGAAGCGTGAGGTGAAAGGAAAGTTGCCAATCACCAATTGCAAATACTCGTTCCTAAGGTTTCGCTTGTGATAAATATGCTATCGATATGTTATATATTCCCCGCCCATTAGGAATAATGAACTTGCACATAAAGCATATCTCTCATACCTTAAGGAAAGTTTGAAGAGTCTCCGTGAGATTGTTGAAGATGAAAGATTAGAAAAACCTTTTGATAGTACTATAGCCTATGCCTGCATGGATGCCAAACGATCTCAAGAACTCTTAGAGTATGTAATTGTCACAAGTCCAAAATCTAGCAATAGGCGAGATAGAATAGTTGTGCCTTGTTCTATGCCTAAAGCCAAGCATGTGACCCTTGATATGCCTTGTTCCATGTCTAAATTCAAGCAAGCAACCTGTGATGTGCTTCCTAGAATTTCAGATCCAAAGCACTTCTAGACCGAGGAATGCAGAAAGTAGTGAAGCCATGTAATGTTCCCATCGTTACTTCTACAGATGTTAAGATTGACACTAAAGTTAGTGGGTCAAAACCTAGAAGCAATGCAAAGAAGGATAAGGATTACGCATAAACTAAAAATGTTAATGATAAGGAAGTGAAAGAACACCATAGGGACAAGAAGTTTGATTTGAACAAAAAGAATCGTGTTAGTTCTAGTATTAGCTCTAATATTACTAAAATTAATTGAGGCCTCATGTCGTCTGCAAAACATGTAAAAATGTTTATTTTCTGTAATCATGATAAATGTGATGTGTTATTTCTGAGGTCTAAGATTCATAACCCAATTAAGAAAGTTTGGAGAGCGAAACAGATTAAGCAATCCTGGAAACCTACAGGGAATGTGTTTACAAATGTAGGATTTCAGTGGAAGCCCACAGGTCGAATATTAACGCATGGCAAACCTTACCCCTTAGCTAGATCCACTATGCCTAGAATAGTGCCTGTTAAGGTTTGGAAGCCAACTGGTAGAATAATCCCATTAAGCACAAAAGGTCATTTGACTAAGTCTGATGCTTCTACTAGTTCAACTCCTAGTGATAATGCCATTGCATCTAGGGTTTCTCACGATTCAAAGATTGTTTGTGCTAACCAAAAGGAACCCATAAGCACGTGGGGATCCAATGTTTCCAATTCTCTGTCTTCGTCTGTTGTCCAAAGCCGGTCGTACAAATCGTCCCTTGGTATTTGGATTCGGGCGGCTCTAAACATATGATTGGGCTCTTAACAATGACGTCTGTTCACTTCAGTTCAGGCCTCATACTTCATCATTATGGTGTCTACAGATAACACTTCAGGCCCCGTTCCTCAAAGAAAAGAAAGGTATGCGCTTCAGTCGCTTTATCTTCATAAGAAGAGAAATCTTCATGTTTATGACCATTCTCATCGACATTCTTCATCAACATGCTTCATGCTTTTTCCATGCGCTTCAGTCATCAAGTGAATCGGACTACTAATAATTACTCTTATTCCACTTGCTCAATATAATGAAGATGGCGACATCCTGTGCTAACTTTGTGGGGGAGAAGTGTGAATAGAATACATTTGAATGATAATCACTTGTTTAATCAAGAATGGCATCTCCATATGCAATTTCTTGAGGGGAGAAAAAGTGTGAATTTTTGCATGGTTGACTGATAGTTGAGAATATATGGTCAAACGGCTCCTAACTCATGTAAGAACCGAGATTCTTCTTATCGGATCATCTTCACATGTAGTTTCTTCTAAGAGCCGTTGGTTGACATCTTCACACGGGTTGATGTGATTAAATGACAAAGTGCTTCTAGATCTTTGGGTGATTTCTTTGATGAACATCTTTTCTTTCTTGTTTGATTGGGAGGGATTTTAATTAAGGGATTTGCTATTTACAAGTTAACGGGAATGCCTTTGGTGTGAAGAAGATGTTAACTGTCTATTTCCCCATTCGGATAATCTTGAAGAAGGTCGAGTCTCTGATCTAATCTACATTTGAAAGCTACATGATTAGAAGACTAAAGACGAATTGCATTTGATGATCTAAAAGACTTCTTCTTAATCTGCGAGAAGAACACTTGAATATCTTCGTCAGTTTAGGGAGAGCACTAATTGGGGGAGATTGAAAAGCCAAAATTTAATCCCCAATTAGACTTGCTCAGATTCTTTAGCAATGATTCATTGCTTGATTTTTTATGACACTCCTCCAACGCCTAATGCTTCAATTACTAAGGATAACTGGGATTCATTGTTTTTCAAAGATATGTTTGATGAGTACTTTCAATCTCCAACGAATGTTGACCATCTAGTTTCTGAAGCTCATGCTCCGGTTTCTACTGACTCAACAGGTTCACCATCTAAGAAGTACTTCTCATAATTCTCAAGAAACCTTATCTCCAATTAATTCACAAGGCGTTGATAATGACTATCATGATGTTGTAGTTGCACTATTGAATAATGATCCGCTCTTTGGTATATCTTTGCCAAATCTTCACGGATTATTGTTCCTCTCATGGTGCACGTTATAAATCAACCACATGAACATTAAGGAAATTGACTACCTCATCCGCTCGAAAACATTATTGGTGAATCTTCCAGATCAGTTTCTACATGTATACCTTAAGGAAAAATGCATTGATGTTGAGGAATCATTTGCTTCGGTTCATTCAGTGGGTCAATGTACATCGATTGTATGTTTATTCACGTGTTGGACATTTGACACAAGTTGATTACTTCAGAGTATCACTTATTTGAGATTGAAGTTGACCTTCACAAAGGCGTGTTCTTATTTGATAACTTGCTCGGGCTTAAGAATTTGAGTTGAAGGCTTGGTTTATCTAGTTACCAGCAGTCGGAGTAGATGGTTGAAGACCCGGTTAACTATCACTATTAGGAGTTACGTTGTTTTTTAAGTGTCACATGCAGATGACGATGTGGATAATATCAAGAGGTGTTAATGTCTCATACTTTGTGTGAGTATGAGTACTTAGAGATTTGCTTGAAGCATAGATTCTCCACACTGTTCTTCCATCTTTAAGTGCAAGCTTAAGACACAAATCCGGGGAATTCGACTTCAGTTTCAAGTTTGGTATATCGGGTATTTTCTTCAACAGTGGTCACTTCAAATTGTCTACATATGGGTTGATAAAGATAGTCAGATAGAGTTTATGTAGCAAAGTTGATTCTACAGGATTCATTTGGGCTATTTGAGTTCTTCTCACAAGATTTCAAGTTTATGGGTATATTATGTTTTGTTGATCTCGAGGTATCAAAACCATTTGGGGGAAGGATATATTATTCCAACTATTTGGGGGAAGGATATATTATTCCAAATATTTGGGGGAAGTGGTCTCTGGAGACATTTGGTTTTGTTACTTGGTGTTCATTGGAAGAAATGTGAGAAGAATATTTGGAACGTGAGATGATATACGCCTATCGACATCTTATATACGGTTCATGATAAAGTGCTTCCGGTTATATGCACAACATGTTCACTTGATCGAGCTAATTCAGCTATTTCAGAGTTGACATCCACAGAGATGATTAGTGACTCAACATGTTACATGGATGTCATCGTCTCTACTCTTGTTGGGTACATGTGTACATTATGTGCTGATTGGTTATATGTTATATAACTGGAATGCACTTGGTAAAATGAAGATGTTGATATATTGTTCCCCTAAACAGACAACTGGTCAATCTCGAAGAGTAAGGTATACATCGGGGATGCACAACAGGTTCATGTGATCGGTCGTAATCAGTTAATCCGGATTTGATAACCACTGAGACGATCAATGTGTCAACTTGTTACTTCGGTGTTCTCGTGTTCTTCAGGGTGCTGAGCTTCAATCAATGAGACCGCTTTGTATTCATCTCTACTTCTTTGGGAAATGGTCTTTATTCGATGTTTGTCGGTTTGGGGGGAAGCTACCAAAGATTCAAATTGAGAAGGCTCATGTCCAGACGATTTTCTTAGAAGCCTCGGATGCTTTGGTGGCGAAAGTTTAAGAGATGTTGATTCCTTTCTTCTACAACGTCTTTGAAGCGATATCTTTATCTCGGTACTCATTTCATCATTCTCTTAAACTAATTTATCTCTTGTAAATATTTATTCGAAAAACAAAATACAAAATTATAAAACCTTAAAATCAAATAGAAAAATATAAATCTTTCAAAATCCATAAAAAAAAAAAAAAATCAAAAAATTTTCAAAAAATATTGTCATTTTGTCATGTTTTTCTCGGTTCGATAATATCTACGGTCTTTGTGCTGTCATTCAAAGAATGACACGGGACTTTAGATGTTGTTCGAATTCTTAAAAAAAATATATATATAAATATATAAAAAAAAATTTGGGAGAAAGAGAAACAATGGTTTATTGTCATTTTCAGGCAATAACCCGGTTTTAAAAGAAAGAACAGATCCATGTTTTATCATGCTTTCAAAATTCCATGCTCTGATTCTATTAACTTTCATCTGAAAACTAAATGCTTTGAAAAATAACTCGGTCTCTATTTTTGATAATCATCGGGACTTATTTGTCAAAATCTCTATCTCTCAATCAACAACCTATGTCATTGATTGAGGGAGAATGATTTCAATTAAATTAAAAAGTTATTTGGCATTAAATTGTTTTTCAAAAGATGTACATGCATGTTTTATCAATGGAGTTTAAAGTCTTAAAATCCGATCCGTATCAGTTAAAAACGCTTTCATAATCAAGTCACAATTCTCCTTAAAAGCTTTCAAAATCAATTTAAAATCTATAAGAGATCACAAATCTCAAATGATTTGATAATTGTGATCGGGGGAGAATGTGTGATTTAAATTGGATTTAAACTGATAATTCTATAAATGGTTTTATAAGGATGTACATGCTGTCCTCCCCGCATGTGACAAACGATTTCAAAAATTTGATGCACATGTTGAGGGGGAGCATCTATCTTAAACCTATGATTTGAAACGTGATCATTTATCTAAATGTGCAAGTTCCCTCTAGTATGTGTAAAACTCCTTTCAAACCTAAAAGCACATATTGAGGGGGAGCAAAACCATGAAAATCTTATCCTTCCCCAAAATGCTTTATCTACTTGATTCGATTTGGGAAGTGATGGTGATATTTTTTAGAAAATGGTAATCAAAGAAGTAAATTCTTCCTCTTGCCTCCGTGTGCAAAAAGATTTCAAACATTTGATGCACATGTTGAGGGGGAGCACTTATTCTAAAAATATCAAAAACAATTCAGGTACAAAATGTTTTGATAATATATCACAAGTATCTGGATTGATTTTCAAATGGTTTTCAATTGGTTCCAATGGCAGATGAACAATACCAAATAGACCGACCAACTTTACTTTATGTACGGTGATATAAGGATGATAAGGTTGGGTATTGGTTCCCATGACCGCCGAACCGGAGGGATCTACCGAGGACAATCCACTAGTTAGTGTAGAAGTCCTTAGGCATGATGATAAAGGAGAAAAATGAGATATGGGAAGAGTGCGGACTAAGACTGAGCTAGTATTGGAATAAACCCAACAAGGTTCTAGCTATGAAGTCTCTCGTAAGCTTGACGAAGGGTTGAAGAATTAAAAAGAATTGAATGAGAAAGGGTGAAAACAAATAGCCCTCCATTTATTCAACCTTAGGGCTGAAACCGGGTTCAATTCATATGCTCTGATGGTAACATCGGTATTGAAGACAAGACGTCATGGACCCAGTGACGCATTGCACTTTAACTTTCCAAACCACTCAAGTTCCTCTTAAAAGGACTTGTTTCATTCTCACGGGGAACCGACATTATCTATCGACTTTCTCTTAGAGATTGTTAATATTAAAGAAGGAGACCCTCTCCTAGTCTCGACATACGGGATCCAAATATGCACAAGTTGAGTCTAGAGCCACGAGATCATCAATAAATCTCATTAGGACACTTTCAATGAAGACTCTCTGTTTCACACAATGTGGAAAGAGAGATTATATCTTGAGTCCTACGCTTTATCCTTGTGGTATTGCCAGAACATCTGAGTGATGTGTTTACATATTCACAATGAAGATGGAAAGCCTTCCGGAGCCAACATCAAACAAGCTCCTGGTAGGTGGCATGTGAGATCTATTATATGGAGCAACCATGTGACAACCGAACGAGAAACAATGGGGCGATTCAATCTCTTGAATCAATCTGGTTCGAGTTATGGATTGACGGATACCTTTGAAAAACCGGTCTTTGTGCTTAACAACTCTTTTCTTTAACACATCGACCGTGTACTCATTTTCAAACCAAAAGGTGTTTTTATGATTGATAATTGATTTTCAATAAAACCTTCGTTGTGTTGCAAAACAATTTCTATTGAGCAATACACGATTGTTTTTCAAATCTCTTTTCATCTATCAGTGGACTTAAAATTCATTTGGTTCACTCACTCCGTGTTATCTTCTTTGAGATGTTCGGTTTGAGAACAGCTAGAGCACTGCGAAACCTCACAAGGAAATTCTTGAATTATACCGATCACAGGCGTACTTATCTGATCAGGGAACCGTGGGCGTGTACCTCAATTCAACGAAAGTGATCAAAGACACTTTCGTGCAATTTATTGCTAACTCGTTGTATGCAGTACGCCGCGGCGTTTGCGGTACTGCCGAGAATGAAGCGGTCAATCCATAGCCGCATGCTCACTTAACACATTCAACTCAAAGAAATCATGATTAGTGCATCAATGACTCTGATATTTTCACTCCATGCTTCGCTTTCTGCTACTGCCAATATCATGATTCAACAAAGCTTCCGCTACTCTGATGAGAAGATATCATGATCCCGAATGTGAGCATGTCGGTCCGAATGTCACAACATCACATAATACCAACACCACAATGGATGTCACAGAGATTTTTGATAGCTGATGATCTCAAATGATGGCTCAAAATTATTATCACGTGGATCAGTAAAAGACCTCCACTTGAAGTAACCAAACATGCAATGTGAAGAATCTATGACTACGAGCTTAGGAGCAAAAGACTACATCAAGAATGCAAGATCAATTGTTAATGTAATATCTATTTGTATTCAATGTAATTTTGGTACATGATTGAGGTGACCTCCCTTAGGGGGAGATTGTTAGGAATTAGAAATTCCAGGTATTAAAGAGTCGGTCACCTCAAGTATATGTAATCGTTAGAAAGCTCGTAGTCGTAGTTATTTTAAGTTAAGTAGTATTTAGTTTAGTATCACCGTGGAGGACGGACGGGTCTTTACCCACTGTATGCCTGATCCACAGCCCGATGTGTGGCGATTTATGTAAGACTATAAATACTCTCTACCTTCCAAGGTAGAGAGTTGGAGCTCATAATAATATCTTTCACTTTCTCTCACTAAGTTCCCTAAACCTCTAACTTTCTCTCTCTAGAATTCCATCTATATGCTACTTTGTGTTATGGTTTGATGTGTATGTGAAAACTAATATCCAACACTTGTATTAGCCTCATTTCATCCATTAACATCAATATCAGTCCTCAAATTGGATTCAAAGTTCAAATTAGTCAACATTTCATGTCTGCTTCAAAAGTCAAAATTACAAAATTTCAGTTTTCACCCAACCTAGAATGATTTTTCATTGGTTCAGTTTTGGCCCAAATCAAGTGAAACTTGAGATTTTATAACTTCAGTTGGTCTATTGTCTCAATATCATTTTACTTGAACTTTAGTAATTTTTTATAAGCCTCAAACTGGCTTGTCAAATGGGCTTAAATTGCCCTGTGCACTGACTCAGTATTCACTGAGTCTGCACAGGGTCTTGCAGGGTTTGCCACAAGCTCAATAGAGCTTGTCTAGGTCTCATTTTTGGTTTACTAGTTCTTGGCCAGGTCTATTTCAAGTTCCAATTTCTGTTTTTCATTTTCTGCTTATTGGGTGGCTTGTGCTCTAGCTTAAAAGTGGTTGCCTCAACTGTTTTTAGCACATTAAGCTCTCATCATCAAATCTGTTGAGCTTGTAATTCATATGTTTAGGATAGTTGATATTTTTTGTTTTAGAGTACTTTGAACATATTAGAGCTTATGTATTAGTTTGGTGCTTGTTTGTAGCTTTTGGCTTATCTTGAGTGCTTATTTATAAGCACTCTCCACTGCAGCCTAAATTTCCTTCACACAACCCCCTGTTTTTATATTTTTCCTAGATTCTTAATATTATTTTAGACTTTTCTTGAATTTTTCAGATTTTTCCAAGTCAGTTTGCTATTTTTCCTTAATTAAAACAGTTTTTAAGTCATTTTAATTAGCTTTTAATACAATTAATTAAGAAAAGTTTCAAAAAAATAATTTTTCATTTTTCTTAAGTTAAGATAAATATAAAAAGTCAAAAAAATATTTTTCCAGATTTTTCTTAGTTAAATTTGTATTTTTAAGCAATTTAAGTAGTTTTAAATAGTTTTAAATTCATAGAAAATTCAAAAATAATCAGAAAAATATAAAATTAGTTTTTAAAATTCTCTTTTGTCATTTTAGATTTTTCCCAGTCATAATTTCATTTTTCTAGCTCTATTTCATATTTTCTTGTATTTTAGGCTATTATTTAATAGTTAAAATTAGTTTTTAATTAATAATAATTAATTTAATAGTTATAAAAATAATTTTCTTTTTCTATAAATTTTCTTTTATCATTAGGTTTGTAAAAATGTCATTTTCATATTTTTAGGATTAATACTGCTTCAGTTTCACATTTTCTTTTGTACGTCGCGTAGTTTTTTAATTTAAGTTTTATAAAAGAAAAATCAAAAACATCATTTTGCAAATAGTGATAGCGTTTATTTAATATTTTTTTATCTTTTTTATTTCCTTTAATTTGCATTTAAGCCCCTGTAATTTGTATACTTTTTCTTTAGTTATAATTCAATCAACCTCTTATCCGTTCAAATCTCTCGATCACTATTCGTTTGGTGATTCATCGCATAGCTCGCTGGGACATAACGAACCGGGGAAACACTATACTCTCCTGATCTTCATTGTATTTGTGTCTTGCAGGCTGTTTTAAGTTTCTTACGGTTGGCCATTCACAAGTGGCCAGCTTGTGTGAGAAAACTTGACAGTTTGGTACAGATCAGAAGTTGTCAAAGTCTTTCACTCAGATGCCAATCAGCTTCAATACCAGATGGAAGAATGTCATAAGATGCTGAGTGATCAAGTTAGTGAGCAGATCAGGCGTTTCAATGTGAACAAGCCTCTTCCTCTTGGTGGTGAACCTGGAAAAATTACCATTCAGTTTGGGTTCTTCTTCAACCATGACCTGGACTATCTATGTGCTCGTACATCTGAAAAGAGACCAGCTTTATCAATTTCAAAAATGAAAGCTGCTACCTACTCGATCCGGTCTTGAGCAGGATGGTACCGATCAATTCGGGTGACAAAGAACATATTTATGACATCGAGGCTTCATATGGCATTTCTCATTGGTGGATCAAGAAGAAGAAATTCTATATCGAAAGACATGGAGCTAATAAAAGACGCAAAGGCTTTCGATCCAAGCTGCGGATTCTAAGTGTTGTTAGTATAGAAATCTTCCCAATCTATGGCTATGATTATCTGAAGAGGATTGATATTCGAAGAGCAGACTTGAAAGATTACGTGATAGAAGAAAATGACTTCACACATCTGCTTCCAAATGACTTTGAAGATCTCTATATTTTAAACCTTCAAGGACACCTTGATCACCTACCTGTTTGTGAGAAGAAAGCTCTTTCTGCTGCTGTCAATCTCTGGATCAGAGGCTTGGTCATTCGAAAAAGGGTTGAGGATTTTTAGCTAGGAATGGAAAGCTATCAAACCTGCGTCAACCTAACAAGACCGCAGTGGGAAGCCTCAGGACTTGAATTTCACCATAAATATAAAGTGATTGACACTCCTAGAGCCATCGTCTTTACCGACAGATACGGGACAAGAATGCTAATGAGGCTATGCGAGCTATACAAGTTTAGTGATGGTACACTTTCGGGATGGTGAACAAGAATTGAACTCAGGAGTGAAGGAAATCAAGATTGAGATGAAGCCGTGTAACAAAACTAGATTCTGGTCTAAACAGGACTTGAGGATGTGTGAAGATTTCATTGCTGCAATCGGACGAAGATTAAAGACTAGAATGATTTATCGCAGCCTTGAAAGTTTTGTGGGTGGTAGACTTCGTGAAGGTCATTACAAACTACTTCAACGAGCTGAATGAAGACATCTTCAGGAAGTAGTTTCTGTTTTGAATTTTTGATGTGTATAATGTGGTGTATGTAATATGAACAACTATAATGTATGTAGTAGTGATAGGTTATGTATTGTGGTTTCCCTTTTATCAAAAAGGGAACTTCAGTGTAGTCCACTTCTGATCATATAAAATCGGACACATTTTTCTCTTACAAAGTTTTAATTCATATATATTTAAATCACTTGAGATCCAAAATCTCAAAGGATTTGAAATTTTTGATCGGGGGAGAAAATGTGATATACATATGAAAGATGATAAAAGGTGACCATTTCTGTCTCAAAGTGCATACTGCTCTCTAATATGTGCTAAACTCTTTTGAATCTGAAGCATATATTGAGGGGCATTTCAAAACAAATAAAACCTTCAAGGTACAAAGACTTCTATGTTTTAACATAATGTACCTTGATTGTGTGTTAAATGGTTTCCAAATGTTGGTAATCGTGGTTGTACTTGATTGTTTGTTAAATGGTTTCTAAATGTTGGTAATCGTGGTTGTACTTCAAAATATCTATTACCTCTATGTGATAAAATGATTTCAAATATCCTACGCACATATTGAGGGGGAGAATTTACCAAAAAAAATCAAAAGTCTTTTTGTAAGGAAATTGTGATCAAAGAAATTATTTCTAAAGAACTCTTGCCTCCATGCGCTAAACAATTTACTAATCATATGCACATGTTGAGGGGGAGCATTTCTAAATGATCAAAACAATTCAGGTACAAAATGCTTTGATAATATATCACAAGTATCTGGATTATTTTTCAAATGGTTTTTCAATTAGTTCCAATGACAGATGAACAATGTCAAATAGACCAACCAAATTTACTTTTTGTAAGGTGATATAAGGATGATAAGGTTAGGTATTTGTTCCCATGATCTGCCATAACCGGAGGGATCTACCCAGGGAAAATCCACTAGATAGTGTAGAAGTCCTTAGGTATGATGAAAAAAAGGAGAAAAGTGAGATATGGGAAGAGTGCGGATTGAGACAGAGCTAGTACTGGAATAAACCCAACAAGGTTCTAGTTATGAAGTCTCGGTAAGCACTTAAGGGGTTGAAGAATGAAAAAGAATTGAATGATAAAAGGGTGAAAATAAATAGCCCTCCATTAATTCAACCTTAGGGCTAAAACCGGGTTCAATACATATGCTACTAGTGGTTACTAAGGTAACACTAGTATCGAAGACAAGACGTCATGGACCCAGTGACGCACTGCACTTAACTTCCCAAGCTACTCAAGTTCTTCTTAAAAGGGCTTGTTTCATTCTCACGGGGAACCTACATTATCTATCGACTTTCTCTTAGAGATTTTTTATATTTGTAGGACCTTAGATCAATCAACCTTATCACAAACCCAACACGTTATGTGTAGAACACGAACAACACAAACACAAACATATGCGTAAATAAAGAAGGAAAGCTTAAGAGGATGGTGACTTGAATATATGAAACCGTGTATGTGAGAAGAGAAAGATGAAAACAATATGTTGTATATTCCAAGGAAAACACACACACACACACACACACTCAAGCACACCCCTCAAATGAGACTTTGAGGGGTTTATATAGTACAATTATCATATGCCCTAATGGGCTTGGCAAGGGCCACGACTTGGACTTGGATTGGGCTTCGGATACATAAGCTTATACACTTCTAGCATAGCTTAACTTTTAACTAATTAGCTTAGCCCAATCCACGAGCCCGTTGACTATTCTATCACGATATCTAACATACGTTACAAAGTTCCTAAACGTGAATGACCATCACTTCTAATATAAGCTATTAAGGCTAACAATCTCCCCCTAAGGGGTGGTCATTCAAATGATGCTCTACTTGATTAGGTCTTTACTTTTCTCGAGCTTGAACTTTGTGTGTAGATATAGAATAGTCTCGAATCTTTGTTCCTTCATTCTTTGTAATCAATTAATGAGGTTGTCTGCCGTTGTCAACTTTGTTGGATAGGTGTCTCAACGTCTTTCTTCACCATGCTCACACTTCTATTTGACTTTTAATTACCAATGACGTAGTTCTCGAGTCTTTATACTTTGTAGATTCTTTGACAATGACGAAGAATCATCTTTAACTTTGTGTAGCCTTTTATTATGATGAGAACTTTCATGTGTTGTTGGTATGAGCATGTGTAGAATCTGCACGATCAATCCGCTCCGGAGCTTCCATAAGAAGAAAACATAAAAACAGGTTAGTAATAAGCGGATTCCGGCACTTACAAGTTTGAATTTCGAGGGTGTTAACAGCATAGTGTGAAAACAGATCTCTAATTCTCACAAAGGTTGTTCCTGAATCGAGTCCCACAAGTGAGATAACGCGATATACCGAAGTACATCTACAGTTCAGATGAGTCATTGAGGTACACCGAAGCATCACCCCACGCATGTAGACCGTTTGAGACACACTAAGCGTAATCCACGGGGAGTTACCGAAGTGACCTTTGTCGGGCGCTTGATGTTGACCCGGGCGTGAGTTTCCATTCAATCACCGAAGATCACAGATGTGAAACTTCTCATAAATGTTCTGGCAGATTGCTAAGATCTGCGTAGGACTCTAGAATATATCACTTGTGTCCTTATTGATGAACAACAAGCGATGTCATGTTATGTGTTCCTATGAGATCTTTTGATGAATCTCGTGGCTCTAGACTCAATAGTGCATTTTGTTTTCCTGAGGGGGGACTAGGGAGAGGGTCTCCTTCTTCAATACCAACGATCTCTAAGAGAAAGTCGATAGATTATGTAGGGTTCCCAGTGAGAATGAAACAAATCCTTTTAAGAGGAATTGAGTGGCTAGAAGGTTTAATGCAGTGTGTCACTGGGTCTATGACGTCTTTTGATCTTCAATACCGGTGTCATAAAGTGACAACCAGTAGCATATGAATTGAACTCGGTGTCTGCCCTGAGTTGAATAATCTGGAGGGCTATTTATTTTCACCCTTTTCTTTGCATTTCTTTTTGATTCTTCCACTCCTTCTTTCTCCGATTCTCATTTTCTCCTTTTTACAATCATACCTAAGGACTTATAATTCTAACTATTGGTAGTGTCCTTGGGTAGATCCCTCCAGCTCTGGCGGATCATAGAACGGTTATTCCTAACCTTAATCACCATATAACTCCATTGCCATAAAACCATTTTTCATGAAAATCTCTCAATGTGTTTGTGAATGAAAAACATGTTTGAAAACTTCAAGAGTTTTAGATTTTCAGAAATACTCCCCCTCCACTTGTGCTTAAGAGTGTTTACGGAAATCTGCACAGTGAGGAAAGAGTTCACACTTTTTGAATTGATCGACTCAAGATAGACAATTCCTTGCGAGACAAGATTACGTTGCATAGTTAAAGAGATACATTGTTAGCTTTTAGGTGACAACTAGCTCTAATAACTACCTTGAAGATGTGGACAACCCTGAAAGGTTTTCAAACCCATCAAAGTTCATGTCTATCACGAGCTTCTCGAATGGGTACTATTTACTTGGATAAGTCTTGGAAGACAAATCCTTTCAATGTATGACTGTTAGATCCTATCAATTCATGGGTTGAAGTATTTTCACACGAGGATTCAACTAGCAAAACACAACATATTTCTTATCACATATTTTCTCCCCCTAAAAAATGGCATATAAATGTTGTTTTTGAAGAAATGTTGAGAATAAATATGACCATTTTGAGTTTTGTGGGAATATTGCACAAAGAACAGTTTGTGAATAAAGTTTTAAGTTAAATACTCCCCCTCAACAAGTGATATAAACGGTTGAGGTTTTGAAAATCATAAGGGGAAGTACTTGTTCTTTTGAGCAAAACCTTTGAAAATTAAAAAGCTTTGATAGGTTTTACTCAAAAGTAAGAAGCTTTCGCTCCTTTTATGAGGATTGTGGCACTGAAGCGTACCACAGGGTCCTTTCTTGACAAGTACGGGTTGTACACTGATATGTGTGCTCTGATACCAATTGTAGGACCTTAGATCAATCAACCTTATCACAAACCCAATACGTTATGCGTAGAACACGAATAACACAAACACAAACATATGCGTAAATAAAGAAGGAAAGATTAAGATGATGGTGACTTGAATATATGAAACCGTGTATGTGAGAAGAGAAAGATGAAAACAATATGTTGTATATTCTAAGGAAAACACACACACACACACACACACACACTCAAGCACACCCCTCAAATGATACTTTGAGGGGTTTATATAGTACAAGTATCATATGCCCTAATGGGCTTGGCAAGGGCCACGACTTGGACTTGGATTGGGCTTCGGATACATAAGCTTATAAACGTCTAGCATAGCTTAACTTTTAACTAATTAGCTTAGCCCAATCCACGAGCCCATTGACTATTCTATCACGATATCTAACACACGTTACAAAGTTCCTAAACGTGAATGTCCATCACTTCTAATATAAACTATTAAGGCTAACAATATTGAAGAAGGAGACCCTCTCCCTAGTCTTCGATATAGGAAACCAAATGCGCACTTTTGAGTCTAGAGCCACGAGATCATCTATAAATCTCATTAGGAAACATTATCCTTGAAGACTCACAGTTTCACTCAATGTGAAATGTGAGATTATATCTTATGAGTCCTATGCATTATCCTTGTGGTATTGCCAGAACATCTAAGTGATATGCAAACATATTCACAATAAAGATGGAAAGCCTTCTGGAGCCAACATCAAACAAGCTCCTGGTGGGTGGCATGTGAGATATATCCAATAGATCAACCATGTGACAACTGAACAGAAACAATGGGGCAATTCTTAATTATGAATCAATCCTGGTTCAGGTTATGGATTGATGGATACCTTTGAAAAACCGGTCGTTGTGCTTAAAATTTCTTTTCTTTAGAACATCGACTGTGTACTAATATTTCAAAAATAAAAGGTGTTTATGATTGATAATTGATTTTCTTTAAAACCTTCATTGTATTGCAAAAACACTTTATCTTGAGAAGTACAAGATTGTTTTTCAAATCTCTTTTCATCAATCAGTGAATCTTAAAATTCGCTGGTTCACTCACTTCGTGTTGTCTTCTCTGAGACGTTCCAGTTTGAGAACGGCTAGAGAAGCTGCGAAACTCTATCAAGGAGGTTCTTCAGAATTATACCTGATCACACGCAGTACTTGTATTGATCAACGGGGAACCGTGGGCCGTGTACCTTAATTCAATGAAAGTGATAAAAGACACGTTCGTACGCTTTATTGCTAACTGTTTTATGCAGGTACACCCTGATGTTTGCAGCTGATCAGAATGGACAGGTTATTCCATAGCCGAATGCTCACACAACACATTCACTTCCAAAGAAATCATGATTAGTGCATCAATGACTCTGATATTTTCCACTCCATGCTTCTGCTACGCTGCCGCAAATATCATGAATCAACTAAAGCTTCTGCTACTCTGATAAGAAGATATCATGATCCAGAAGGTGAGCATGCCGGTCCAATTGTCACAACAACATATTCGGGCAACACAAAAATGGGTGATGCTGAGACTAACTGTGGCTGATGATTTCTATTAAAGCTCAAAGGTCATCAATGTGGATTAGCTCTATAACCTCCACAAAATATACATTGTAGTTGAACAATGATGAAATCACTACAGAAGCACAAAGTTTTATTATTTTGATGTTTTGATGTCTACGAGCTCAATATTAAAGACTAAATAGAATGCTAGGATTCTCAATGTAAATCATGGGGTGACCTCCCTTAGGGGGAGACTGTTAGGAATTGGAAATTCTATTGTGAAGCATCGGTCACCCCAAGTATAATCTAGCTTAAGTTAGCTCATAGACATATCGCTTATTATGTTATTTGTTTGTCAATTATTAGTATAGTTTAGTTTAGTGCAACACCGTGGAGAAAGGACGGGTCTTTACCCATTGTATGCCTGATCCACAGCCCGTAGGAGGGCATATTACTTTGTATAAATAGCCCTCTCCTCACAAGGGAGATGGTTGGATGTTCATTTGGAATCTAACCTTCCATGAGTTTCTCTTACTAGAATATCCCACTTTCTCTCTCTAAAACCATATACCTATATGCCTATATTTGTGATTGCTTGTGTGTTTGAGAAATCCAATATGTTACACTCATGCTTTTTAAGTTGTCGGGATGCATAAGCAATCACCTTCTGTCGTTGCATCAAAACAACACCTAAGCCTTTATGCGAAGCGTCGCAGTACACGACAAAGTCTTCGCTTCCTTTAGGCAAAGCTAGGATGGGCGCACTACAAAATTCTCCTTCAAAAGTTGGAATTCTTCTTCTTCCTTTTCTCCCCATTCATACTTGACGTCCTTCTGTGTCAGTTTGGTCAGCGACTTACCTATCTTGGAGAATCCCACAATGAACCTCCTATAATAGCCTGCTAAACCTAGAAACTGGCGGTCTTCTGACTGGTTCTTAGGGGCTGCCCATTCCTTAATGGCCTCAATCTTAGCTGGGTCAACATGAACACCTCGACTATCTATCACATAACCTAAGAATTGCACGAATGGTATCCAAAATTCACACTTGGAGAATTTGGCATACAACTTATCTAGGTATGGCTTACACACTCGGTTCATGAGATCCATGAAAACCGCTGGTGCGTTGGTCAAACAAAATGACATCACTTGGAATTCATAGTGCCCAAATCGAGTCCTAAATGCCGTCTTAGGGATATCCTCCTATCGAACTCTAAGCTGGTGATAACCAGATTGTAAGTCGATCTTGGAAAAGACACTAGCTCCTTGGTGTTGATTGAATAGGTCATCTATTCTAGGTAACGGATATCGATTCTTCACCGTCAACTTATTCAATTCCGTATAATCGATACACATCCGAAACGATCCATCCTTCTTCTTCACAAACAACACTGGTGCTCCCCACGGTGACGAACTCGGTCGAATGAATCCCTTATATGACAACTCTGCGAACTGTTTAGACAGTTCCCCCAATTCTCTTGGAGCAAGTCGATAGTGTGCCCGGCTCGGTGCAGCACCGTATCAACTCTATTTGGAATTCCACTTGTCGGACAGGTGGAATCCCTGGCAGATCATCGGGAAACACATCCAAAAATTCTCTAACAACGGGTACATCATTAAGGTGTCTTTCACTCTTCTCCTCACTTTTATTTTCACAAATTTGAGCCAAGAAAAGACAACCTCCTCTATCAATGTACTTATGGGCCTTAATACAAGAGATGATGCTCAACTGGGAAGGACTTCCACAGTCGCTCCGATCTCTTTGTATGCTCAGAACTTTTCCGCCATACGGTACACGCACGATCTTCTCATCGCAGATGATGTGTGCACCGTTCTTCGACAACTAATCCAATCTGATAATGACGTCAAAACTTCCCAAGGTAACTTGCAATAGGTCTATGCTAAACGGATGGTCTAGGAAACTTAAGATACAACCTCGAACTACGGTGTCTATCTTCTCCATATTTTCATCGGCTAATTCCACATCATAACTAAACCCTAAAGGTGTTTGGGAGATTCCTAGTAATGGCATAAAATCGGTGGATATGAAACTCATATCTACACCAGTATCAAACAGTATGGAAGCATAAATATTATTGAGAAGGAACGTACACGTAACTATGTTAGGGTCCTCACCAGCTTCCTTCCCAATAGCTTAAACACGCGTTGTTCCTATGTCTCTCTATTGATTCCTAGCACTCTGATTTCCCTGATTTTCCACAATCTCACGCTTCACAGGGTTTAAGCCATTACTTCCCACACCTTGATTAACAAATCCTCCTACATTACTGGGATTTCCTCTCATCCATGGCTCTCGGCACTCATTCTTGTAGTGCCCCTTCTTTCCATAGCCAAAACAGGTGACAGTGGCCTTCCAGTCCGCTCCTTGTGCAGTTTGAGCTGCAGAAAGTGGTCAGGACCTACAGTCTTTGGCCAAGTATCCTACCTTAGAGCACTTCCTACACACATTCAGGCACGGTCCATGGTGGTGTTGATTGCAACGACCACACACGGGCTTTCTACCTTCATAACCCTTCTTTTCTCCATTTCCAATGGTGAACACCCTGGCTGCCTCATGCTGTTTGTTGCCATTCCCTTTTACAACTTCATTACTCTTCCTCTTATCACTCCTATCACTCTTTCCCTTGTCTCCTACTTATAATACATAAGAGTCCATCAAATGCTGAGCCACAGTAATTGCCTCATGCAAATTAACTGGCTTCACAGTGATGACATCATTTCGAGTAGCTAAAGGTAATCCATCAGTATAACTCTCAACCTTAAGGTCTTCAGTGCAAACCATATCAGGGCAAAGCAATGACAAATCTTGGAAATGACGATTGTAAGTCATCATGTCAGTACCCTTAACCTTATGGTTCCAGAGCTCAATCTCTAACTTCTTAACTTCATTCCTAGGATAGTAAGTCTTGATCAGGAGAGTCTTAAACTGAGTCCAAGTCATGCTATAACCTACATCACTTCCTCCTAATCTATGATAGTTTTTCCACCAGGTCAACGCTTCGTCCTCCAAGGTAAAATTTTGCATACTTAACCTTACAATCCTCTTCAAAGTTGCTAACGGTAAACACATATTCAGTTCTCTCCAACCATCTAGTTAGGTAAACTACTCCCTCAATTCCTCCAAACTCGATGGGACCACAGAATCAGAACTCTTTGTAGGTACAACCTCGAGTTCGATTAAGCATTAGGGTTCCACCAGAGGTGTTAGAGAGATTAGACTCAACTAGCAATTCAGCAACACGCTGCGTTACAAGCTGGTCAATGTAGGTTGGGTTCACAGGTGGAGGGTTTTGTGGAACATGACCATTCTCAGCACGGTCGTTTACATTCTAATTCCCTACAGCTGTGTTATCAGTGTTCAAGTTCTCAATAGGTAAAGTGGTTGGGGTCGGACAACGACCTCGACGGACAGGGGCAACCTCAACTGCAGGAGTTGCTCAGTTGTTCCTAGGCAGGTTATGTCTTATTGCCATCATTCTGAAGGCAAGAATAATAGGTTCATAAGTTCACAATTCACGCTCTAAAGATAGAGTTGGGTTCGAAGGATCACCAAATAATGATCGAATACATAATCAAGGTCAAAAAGGATAACGCTATACCAAAACAAAACAATCAGAGACCGAATCATAAATAAAGGATGCACGTTCCAATAACCATAACTCCTAGGTTTCAAAGTGGAAATACATGGAAGGATATGGAGAAATCAAAAATGATCCTAACAACGATACTAATAAGACAACTAGGATAGATCTACATCTCGAACCAAGTACTACTCAGTTTCAAGATGGTACAAAGCCATGAACCTAACACTATCTAGCCACGATCACGAATACCACTGACAGATCTCCTAACATCGTCAATCTCTCTCCATAAAGATGCCAGCTCAACATGTCGAGCATCGCGATCACTCTTAAGATCCACGACCTCTATCTCCAACTCACCAATCATATGCAAATATCGCCCTATCTGCATCTCGGGCTGTCCTGAACCCTCTCAGCAGGTCCCCAACCAGCTCTTGGAGCTCCGACATACCCTCATGCAGAATCGTAGTCCTCCTGACTACAATACCCATATCAGCTCTCAAATCTTCTATACTAGCCCTCGACACTCCAACCAACCAATCTGTCAGCCTACTAAGCCTAGTACCCTGTGATGTAATCCTCTCCCAAATCAGACCTGTCTCACCATACTCCTTGGGTTTCGAAGCAATCTCCGATGGTATCTCAATCCTAATGTGTTACCTATCTCAGGTGAATGTGGAGGTGAATCAAAACCAAAAGGCTATCTAGGAGAATCAGGTTCAGGAAAATGAGAGCCTGGTCCTGGAGAATGTGCAGGACTCTGCAATGGAGGAGTACCCCCTTCTGGGATATCCTCATCATCCTCCTCCTTAGGATCCTCATCCTTATCTACATACTGCTCCTCAATCTCATGATCCTCCTCGACCTCATGCTCCTCCTCGCCCTCATCCTGAGAGGGAGAGTTCATGAGTCGAAGTCTCCGTGCGGGTAAATCCTGAGGTGGCACAGTAGGGGATCTAGGTCTTCTAAGACACGATGATGCTGGTGGTGATGACAGAAGAGAGTGGGCTGCTAAAAGGATAGGTGATGATGGTGGTCGCACAGACATGCGAGCAGTACTACGAGTAAGTCTAGAAGTCTGAGCTCGTGCTAAGACCTGATGTAAAGTGTGCTAAGTAGATGAGCTAGAGAGATCTGATGATGATGATGAACTAGAGTGACGGGTAATCACATAGGGATCTCCCTTCGCAACAGTCATGAGAGTCAATGCTGGGGAACTAGTATCAGCAAGGACCTCCTCAGACACATCAAAAGCTAGTGAAGGCATAGTCTGTGACAATGGCATAGGGTAGGTATAAGTGTTCGAAAACAACTAGTTTTAATAAGCGCATCAACTCAACCAAAACATGTATCACATGATGAAAGTTTTAAAAATAGAGGTACCACATTACTCAAAATATGCCTTTAAATAAAACATGTAAGTTCAGTACTATCACATAATCGCAAAATCATAACATATCGATAACCCAAATCAAATCCTTAATATCTCAATAATCGCTTCACATTTACCCAAAATCAATAATCATATCCCAAAAGATCATATTCGAAAAACAATCCGCAATTCATAATATCTCATAAGTCAAAACGCAGTTCATACCATAATCAAATAAGAAGCTTTGGCTTGGCAAGCGGGCGTGCGTCGATCGAGGATCAATTTTCTTAAAAAGCGGTTATAGTTTAGGGTTTATTAAACACCTAGTTCTCTATAACCTTGAGCTCTGATACTTAAGCAAGTTTTTGGGGAGTTACAACTGGATTGGTATCTCACACAAGTATCGCAAACAAGATAGTCTTTTTCATTCAAAACCAATCACAAATTAAATATTCAAAAACATTAATCCAACCGTTTAAATATTTGGCCCAAACATGATTTAATAAAAATAGGTCCCCATAAATTATCAGAGTCAAATATGATCCTTGAGCCATGCCTCCTTGACAAGCTTCCACCAACACGTACTCTAAACATCACTTAAATACCTGAGAAAACATGCTAAAAGGTCAGCTTACGCTGGTGAGTTCATAGGTTTAAATTCAATAAAAACATAGTGGACTTGTAGGAGTTGATTTTCTATGCGAGACTTAAGATAGATATACATCGATCAGAAACCATATCATATCCAATATCACAATCCATATCACATCCAATGATCACAACGGGCCCAACGACTCTAGTCCAGCACTGTCGTAGCAAAGTCTAGAATAATTGCTAACCCCGGACTAGGTCGAGGTAGAAGTCTACTCTTAGCTAGGCAACATTTATAGCAATTAGGATTGCTACGCTAGTCTAAGGCAACGACTACCACACATCTATCTAAACAGTCAAGCACATAAGCAAATCCAAATAGTTTTAAAGGTCCAAAAATAGTAGCATGATTCTCACCCTAATTTAGTTAAAAATGTAGATAAAAATGGGGCTATGAAACTCACCTCAAGCAAGCAACGCACAAATAAATACTAGTAGAAGATATCATGTAATGACGGCTCAGAAACTATCAACTCGGCACAACCTATTAATGTAAACCAATTTTAATATATATTTTCCAAAACCAACGTTATATACCCCAATGTATTCCATTTTGTTATTTCCAAAAATGTCTCATTTCTCCATTTAGTCCTAGTGTTTGGTATCCTCATGTGGGTGTATCGACTCAATATGATACCCTGAATGCACTCAAACAACCAATATGTGACTCAATGCAACACAATGAGACCCCTAAGCGATAAGCTCCATAGTACAATAAGTTTCGGAATAAATAGTAGACCTTATCGAATTCGTCAACTCTATAAACTCATTTATTTATTTGTGCCGCTTATTATCCCATAAACAAGTCACATCCTAAAGAGTCATAAGGATAATTCACCCAATAATAATGTTACCCAACATATCTAGAGGGCTCTTATCAGATTCGTGAACCTAATAAGTCTGCTACCCACGTGGATCAACACTATTAATGTTAGGTTATCCGTAACCCATGCACACAACGTAAGTAAATAAATACTTGAAGTTAGTATTAAATGCCCATAATTGGCATATTTCGATAAACATGCACTCAAAACATTAATTACTTATTTATTATAAAACCTTCTCATTTTAGTCGTTAGTTTCCATTTCAAATAGTAAATAACAAGACAAATCTTGTTATCGATATTTTTGGTATAAAAGCCTTTTTATTATTTGTGTTTCATAGTTTATTAGCATTTTCGTATATATGTATATTTCGTCAATTTCAGTATTAATTTCATATCGTTATTCGTTTCGAGTCTACAAGCACGATTCATGACTTCTCGGCTTTTAATCAATCAATAGTCCAAACTATACTAAAGTCCATATTATAGCGTTGTCGGGGTCAACTATTGACTAAAAACTCAAAGCAACACCGACGTCGCTCAAAGTTGACAATTATATATATCAAGTCCAAATAAAAGTCATAATAGCGCAATTCAATCTCAAATCAACCCAAGTCAATCTAGCCAACCAATCCACCAACCAAATGTACCTGAAACCAATGTTATGACCTTAATGGTCATGACACGGTCACTGATTAAGACCGTGAACCAAACAAGCTCTAGAAGCTTTTTAAACTCCAGCGTCAGAAACACCAACAACATCAACCACAAGCTACCACAACAACTCGACCCGGACCCTTGGTCCATGTGGGTCATGTACGCCACCAAACCACACCCATACGTGGGTTGGTGGCTTGTAAGCCCCATTTCCACAACCAAACACCTCCCAAATCAATACCACAACATCCAAACATAATCAATCAAGCTCCAATCATTAACCAAACATCAAACCCATCATCTATTTCTAATCAAAAACATGAAACTAGACCTAAAATGCAAAAACCCAACAATATGATACACAACATGATACCAAATCACTAGCTACATGTTTATTTAAGTGTTAATTAAATTTAATCCCATGTTTAAACCAAAACCCCTAAATGTCACCCCATATACGAACCCTAAAAGGGTTGTACATGGATTCTCTTTGCTCAAATAAGACGTATTCAAGTCCCTTTTACCTTTTCTAAACACAAACTATAAAACCCACTTGAAACCATAAAGATTCGAATCGTATTTTCAAGATTTGGATGTGTTATTGAAGCCTATATGGCACGTGCCATATATGGTCGGAAAGAGGGGAGAAAGATCTTTAAGATGGTAGTAGTGATGAGTGGTGACTCGCGGCGGTGTGGCCGGAATAGGCTAGAATGTGGCCGGATATTATAAGTGGCGGCTAGGGTTTGTGTTTTAGGGTCAGGGTTTGTAGAGAGAGAAAGGAGAGAGAGAAAGGGTGTGTGTGTGTTTTAGAGAGAGAAGTAAAAGAGGCAAATGAGATATGTGAGGTGTATATATAGTTAGGGAGGGACCTCAAAATAAATAAAAGGTGGGAGGGGTGGCCGGCTAGGGAGAAAGAGGAGGGGCCGGGGTCGTCATTTTTCGTAAACTATCGCGTTTACCCATTACCGAGCTCATATATTGTCCCCCTAGTGTCCCACGATATTCATACAACTTTCTATTATCGTTATTTATGTTTTTCCACGACTTTTGACTATTTATTTGCCAATTTTTGAGTTACGGTCTAAAAGTTACGTTATTTCTCGTTTTAGGCTTTCATACTGCCGAATCGAATATTGCCTATCAAAAAGAGTTAAAACTCACATGATAACTCATCCAATAATGAAATAAATCATAAAAACCAATAGACGATATAAAATCAAGCCATGGTTGATAAAATAGTGATAAAGGCAAAAGCTCGTTTTAGTTTAACGTAATGTGCTTACCTAAAATAAACTCCCTAAATTGCCAGTTGTCACATCCTACCAATATCTTAGACATCTTACAATCAATTATGGCACTAGCGGTAGCTAAGAATCCTCTTCCAACTATGATAACGCTCAAATTGTACATGTTTTTAGTAGCGTTATCCGTGCTTTTATGTATGTTATTTGGTTATTATCATATGCTTTTAATGCTTAATCGTATAAAAGTTTTGTGCAAGCCTATTTGTAGCCAATTACAGGGAAAAAGAAGTAAAAATAAAAGATTCATGAAGATACGAAGAAATTCCGTCAAAATCAAGTCTTATGGAGTATATTCAAAAAGATAAAGTCATCAAGATGGTGGTCCAATGACTCAAGAATATAGTTCAAGAATGAACACGAAAAAGAATTGAAGAAAAGTAGCTTAAACGAATAAATATTGGAAGCCTCGTTGTTCCCAACACACCTTCACCATTTTGGCCATAACTTTTGCATACGGACTCCGTTTGACCCCCCGTTCACAGCCACAGAAAGCTAAGAGAAAGATCTACAAGTTTGGTTTTTGGCATTTTCTGTCAAAAGGCTCTAGCCGATCGATAGGAGCCTACAACCATTTCGAATGGAGCAAAGTTTTTAGACCAGCCGAAACGGCTGAAGCCCAACCGATTCGGCTGGGAGGCCTGGTTCTGCCATTCCTTCATCATTAAGCTTTCCCGTTGCATTCAAACGATTCTAGGTCCTTCCCTTGGTATGTTCTAGGTCCTTCCAAGATCCTTGGAGGCCAAGTTGAGCATTAAACACCCTAAGGCTTGAGAGTAGTATAAATAGGACTCATTTGTGTATGTTTTCATAATCCAACAAAATCCCAACTTGAGAGAAATTCTCTCACACCTCTCCTACCACCACTACTCCCTCTCAAAGCCTAAAATTCTTCCATAAATTTCCAGGAAACTTTGGAGGTCCAAGAAGTCATCATTTGGAGGTCAAACCATCAAGAAGTCATCATTTGGAGGTCAAACCATCAAGAAGTCATCACCAATACTTGAGGTATCATTACTACATCCTTTGTAATCTCATTTCAATCATTGTAAGACCTTTATTCATATTTTCTAATGTTCAAAGTTCTGAATTTATGTTTATGTTTGCTATGAGTGGCTAGTTCCTTTATGCACTTGCTTAAATGATGTTGATTATCATATGATTGGTTTATGGTTGTGTTAATGTGTTTTAATTGAATTTCAAGTTGATTCTAACATCCAATTGTGCTAAAGTTTCATAGGGGCATTTGTTAATCAAGTTTGACTAGTTGATAGTAATCGTACAGGTCGAAAGAACTTATTATTATTCAACTAGTTTTAATCATTTTGTCTATCGATGATTTTTTTACCCATTATTCTTGGTTAAACAAAGAAACTAAAGTGTGGTTGTAATAAGAACGCTTTTTGATTATCAAGTTGGATTGATTAGAAACATCTAAAAGGTCGTAATTATATTGTTTACAATCAGTTGTAACCTTTTGTCTATAATCGGTTACCTTTTGTATTGACCATTTCTTAAGCAAATTTGATAAGACAAACCGATGTTTTTGTGTTTAAGTTTATTAAAGTAAACTTATGAAACTTGAATTGATCTTGAATTGATTGGTTAAACTTAATGCTTGTTTTTATGAACTAAAATCTTGACGAAGGTTTAACTTGTAAGAACAATAGATTAGTACACCAACTAGTTATCATAACCAACATGTTTAGAAGAGGTTAATACAATCATACTAATCAAGGATAAGAAACTAGTTTAAGCAAGTGTAGTTTTAATCTTATTGAATTCCCTTAATTATTATTTTCGGGTTACTTGTTGCTTATATGTTATTTTGGGACGTGACAACCTTTTACCACTTTCGTGTTACTTGCTATTACATAGATTCTTCACAACTGAAAACACCTAAATCCTAGTGAAAGACATCGGCTTACCAACCAAAACTAAATACATACGAAAGGGTCATACTTGCCCGTGTATTCTTAGTTTAATTCGGTAATCCTTGTTATAAATTTAAAACTAACAGTCACGAGACACATCAAGTTTTTGGCGTCGTTGCCGGGGATTTGTTTGTGTTTTTGTTTGCTTTGAATCTGTGCTTTAATCATTCCCTATTTGTGCCACCTTTGCTTGTGAAAAAACTTTTCTTACGTTCGTCCAGTTCAATTAATTCAGCCAATCTATCATAGGCCGTAACCGTTAGGCTACCTACTCGAAACACCAATACAACCGATCACTGAAGCCCAAGCCGATCGGCTGAACCATTCTTTCCAAAAAACCATTTTTTTTTCAATTTTTGTTTAACTTTTAGTTCAAGCTTTGTTTAGTCTTGTTCCTATTTGTGTTTTTCCTTGTTTGTTTGTTTGGTAGATTATTTAATATTTTTTTTTTATTCCCTCGAAAGTAAGGCTCACCCATTGTAAACAAACTATGTGAGAGGTATAAGGCGAGTCTCCCTGATTCCCTAAAGAAGTTAGGTTTTTAATATGTGCTTCATACGACCTCTTCTCTCGCGCTTCTTTGTGCGTTTCAATGGGGCTACTGAGAACCCTTGGGAAAAGAAAAAAAAGTCATAATTAGTTTTCTTTTTAAATAAAAGTAAAAAAAAAAGAGAAAAAATGTTGGAATCACTCCTAAACCATAATCAAGTGTTAGTAATTCATATGTAATAGTTAGCTTAATTATGGCCTTTATGTTTGTTATTAGCTTTAAGCTTGTGTAGAAGGCCCATGAGCTTAGGCCCATGTCCAATAAGGAAAGGATGGAAACTAGGAGTGTTGCCCTAGCTTTCCTCCTATAAATACCTCATGTAAACCCTCACTTGAGGGTTGGTTGTTCAATTTATTTTCTTTTACATATATCTACGCATAACCGGTCATTGTATTTCGTGTGTGTGTGTTTGGTTTATTGTTCAATCACCTTTATCTCTTTCTACGTTGCTTGTGTTGTAAAACAAGTGACCTAACAAAGGGTATCAATCGCCTAATAGTTGAGTGAACGTATTGTTTGAAGTGAGTTTTGGTCTCACGCTTAACATACGGTTCATAACTTTGGCTTGCTTAAAAAACGCATTTTTTACACTTTTTATTCCAAGATTCTTGTACTTTCAATGTTATAAGGTGTTAAACTTACTGCTTTTGGCAAAAGTTTTGAACTTTATGCTTGGATCATTGTTTTTCAACTAGTTTTTGAACGAGGGTGTAAACCTACGCGTAACTGTTTTGAGTGCTTTGGATCATCAAGTTTCACACTTTTGTGTCATTTTGGTGTTATTGAAGCTATTTCTTCACACAAAAACTAGTTTAGAAACATCTTTGGGCAAAATCATTTTAACGAGTATGATTACGCGTATTAAAACCCTAATCTTACGCGTAACTTTATCCGTGGTTTGATCTTCAGTTTCGTGGTTTACTCCGTGTTTTCTTGCTAAGATAAGCCTGAAAATACGTCGAATTTGGATATATTTTGCACTGTGATAGTGTTAAAGATCATTTGGGCAAAACCCTAAACTTATGCATAAGCATAAAGCTTACGCGTAGAAATCCTATGCATAAGATTCATCTTACGCCTAAGCCTAGTCTTACGCATAAGGTAATCCTACGCCTAAGTTTATACCCCTAACTTGGTGTTTTTACGCATAAGTGCTACTTGGCTATTGTGATTTCTACGCCTAAGGATACTTCATCAACAAAGGTTCATTCGACTACAAAGATCCATTTTTACCAACACAAGTTTTCAACATGTCTCAACCACCATACTCTAACTATTTCCCTTACACTTATCCTCAACGTCAACAACAACAACAATTAAGTCCCCAACATCAACAATGGAATCAACAACAAGCAATTTACCAACAACAATTTAATCAACAACATACTCCACAACTTCTGGCAATTCCACAACCTCAAATGTTTCAACCACCACCAAGTCTTCAAGTTCAACCCTACACAAACGATTTCAATCAACATCCATCAAGGTACACTATGAAGGAACCCACTTGGTTTGCAAAGATGTGTGAAGCTTTAAGCAGCCAACAATCAATTCATGAGGCTGGATCACTTGATAGACCTCCAATGCTCACTTCCAAAAACTACGATCAATGGGTGATAAGGTTCTTTAGGTTTTGTGATCTGAAGAAGCCACATGGAAAGTTCTTAAAGAAGGTTATCTTGGAAGGTCCATTTCAGATGCCTAATGTCGTTGTACCCGGAGATCCAAATGCTAATCCACCACGAGATGAACAAACGAACATTGCTACTGTTAGGACTAGAATCCTCAAGAACTTCTGCACTATGAAGCAGATGAGCTTGCAATGGAATATATCCTCTTTGGATTATCAAACCCAATTCTTCGTAGTGTTGATGCTCAAAAGACTGCAAAGGCGATGTGGGATCATATTCGTCTTCTTATGGAAGGATCTGTACTTAATCAGGACGATTTGGAATCCAAAATATACTTGGCTTATGAACACTTCATGATTGAACCTGGAGAGACACTAGAGTCTTATCATCATCGATTTTCAGACATCATCAATGATTTGGATAAACACAACATCATCATGCCAAGAATTGCAGTGAATACTAAGTTCCTGAGTAGTCTTAGTCCTGAATGGGAGAAGTATGTCATTTTTCTCGCTGTCAAGCGAAGAATATACATCATTCTACATATGGATTTTTGTACGATTACTTGAAGCCTCATGAAAAGGAAGTTGATAGGGAAAGGATTCTCCGTGCTCATATTTCTCCACCAACACATCCGGAAAATCAACAACTTGTCTTATATGCTCAACAAAATTATCCTCCTCAACCAGCAACTCAACCAACTGCTTCAATCCCACCACATGATCCTTCACAGCAACAATCTCAACAAAATCAATTGGTTCCATACAACAACAACAATGCTCAAGCACTTGTGAGTGAAGCTAATGAGGACATCAATCCGTTCAAAGCATTGCAACAAGGATTTGTTATGATTGCTAATGCTTTTGGCCGTTATACCAACAAATCCAACAATCGCATTCGTTCCTCATCAAACACAAGGAATCAAGCTGTTGTGAACAATGGACGAGTTGAAGTTCAGAATCATGGTTATGGTCATCAGATGAGTGGTGGTCAAGGGTTTAATGTTGTGGGTAGGAATAACAACAGAGCTCAAGTGGTGGAATAGGGAAATGCTCAGAATGGGTTGAATGGTCTTCGATGCTACAACTGCAATGAGAAGGGACACCTGGCTAATGCATGCCCAAAGCCGAGTATTAGGGGCAGTGCTTATCACAAAGAGGCTCTTCTTTTGGATCTTAAGGATGAAGCTGGTGGAACTCTCACAGACCAAGAATAGAGCTTTATGGCGTATGCAGACTCGATGATGATATGGAGGACTTGCAGACCAACTCAGCGGTTATGTTGATGGCTAATATGCAAGAGCTACACATGAGTGAAATGTGCCCAGTGTATGACACTGATGGCTTGTCTCAGTTACCCGACAAACCATGTTTATCTCTGATCTAATACTCTGCCAACATCGAATCCTAGCAAGGCTCGAATGTTCAAAATGAGTCTTCCACATCATCTTCCGACATATTTTCAAATAGACCCGTAGAGTTACATTTGACGATCAAGATGACCTTATGATTTCCTTTGATAATCAAATTGACTCCGTGGTTATACTTGAGGATCTAAATAATGATCATGTTGATACTCACGTTGAACAAGCCGAACTTTTTCCTCATCTAGATTTTGCTCGTTTAATACAAGACCAACAAACCATAGTGGAAGAATTTCGTGCCATTAATGAGGACTTAAAAAGCAAAAATGCACTGTTAACCAAGGATTTTGAATGTTTAAAAATGCAACTCAATTTTTTCAAAGCTCAAGAAAAACGTGAAAAAGGTTTTGAAGCAGCTTTTGCTAAATCTCATCAAAACGAAAAATATTTAGAGAGACAGATGCGTGATCTAGCCGCTTCGAAAAATGCATTGTTGTCTGAAATAGAACAACTGAAACATGAACATAAAAAGCAAATTAATGCTCTCACCTTGGAAAATCAAAAAGCTAAGGCTGAGTTGTTAACTTGTCAAAAAACGTTCTCTACATACAAAAAGCATTCAACGAATCGAATAGACGACTATCTGGAAGAAATTGTTGATTTGCAAAACAAGCTTAAAGAGTTTAAAACTATTGTTTATAAACATGGTGAGTCAGTAACAACTATTGAAAAGTTTACTTTAAAACCAAATCCAAAAGGATATGGACTGAATCTTGCTGATTACAAACCTAATCTTTCTCCCAAAACATTCAAACCAAATCTGGAAGTTTCCAGTGCAGAATATAAAATTGATGATTCTATTATGACTGTTGTTGAATATCATCGTCAAGAGGAATTAGATGATGAAGACGACAGTCGATCAAAATTAGAAAAAGTTGCTTATAACAAACCTTTTACTTATTCACAAGCGGTCACTTTCGTCCCGTCAAAGGATTCTTCTAACACACCAAGGGTTATCATTAAAACACCTGAGTCTTCTAATGTTAATCCCCAACCAATTATGCACAAATTTATGGTCTTTTACCTTCCATCAGTGAAGTAAATTCAAAACCTGAAAATCGCAAAATTCTTAGATATTCTGACATTTTCATGGCCGACCTCAAACTTTGCAACATGAGATAGAATATCATTCTGAAATCAAAGTTCAACATTTTCAATCGCCTCTGGCGCGAGAACAAAGAGACATTTTTCAGAAAAATCTTTTACCTAATGTTTAAAATTTGATAAATTGTGCATTATCTTGGGAACGGGAATTTCATCAGGAACTTGGAGTGATGAAGGTTGTTTTCGAGAAAACAGAAACATCTATTTCTAATACTAAACGTAAAAAGAAAATGTTGAGAAAAGATGTTGATCGACTCTTGGAAGATGTTATCTGTGCTGATATCCATAATGTTGTGTTACTTCATTCTTTGCCATATGCATCTGATTATGTCTCTGCTGATATCGTTGATAATGTTGTTACTGTTGAGAATTCTGATATTGTGCATCAGTTCATGTCTTTAAAAGCTGAAAATGAACGAGTGAATAACGAGCTTTCAAATGCAAAACGTCGTCTTCAATGGTGTCAAAAAGATTGTCAAAATCATGAACTTGCTTTGCAAAACAAAATCACCCAATTGCAATCTAAATCGTTTAGTCCAAAATTTGAGCAACCGGATGATCAAAACGTGTCTTTGAAATGTCAAATCTCTAAATATGAACAAGAACTTGTAAAAGTCAAACAGGAATATGGTGTCATATTTGATTTACTTAAAAAGACTCGCGATGAAACATCAAACGAGCTTGATCATTTTCTCAAACACACTAAGGAAGTCATGAATTTTTCGGGAAATCTTCGTTCTGAAAATCAAGAATTGGTGCACACTATCTTTAATCTAAGAGAAATGTTAGGAAAGTATGAACATCTTCCCCTAACCGTCATTAAGAAGATAGCACAAGTAACACTTAGTAATCGTGAACCTAGAATCCCTACTGCCAAATCACAAGTTGCTAACGTGCTTCCTTCTACTGAAACAGGAATAGTTGTATTTCTTCCAAACGTCCGCACTTCACGGCCTAGGAGCACTCAATCGAAGAATAGGAAGTTGCGACCTAAGAAAAGATCAATAAGGAATGCTAAAGTAGAAGAACACCCTAGGACTATGAATAAGACTCACGTTGCTTCCACTATAGATATTGCGTCTGGCAAATGTAATAGAAATAGTGATGTAACGAATGCTAAACCGTTAAGTACTTTTGATATTCAGTCTGATGCACCTTGTGATTGTCATGACAAATTTGTTGCTAAAGCTATAATCTCTCGTTTAAGGAATCCTAAGATTCGGAATACCTCTAGGCCCACTAATCAGTCTAAGTCTGTGCTTGGTAGACCGCCTTCTTTACATTCTAAGAAACGCGTTGTTGTCCCTGTAGCTCTAGTTTCACCTCCAAAGAATGTAGTACCACCCAGTGCATTCACTAAGACTAAAGAAAATAGTAGTTATAGATGGCAGAAATGGATATATAACACACTAGAATTTAAATGGATGCCTAAAGTTATTGATGTGTGTATGTCTCTTACAACTGCTCCGGAACCCTCTAACATTTCAGGTTCCACATCTACTACTATTCCATCTGTGTCATCTGTGTGTAATGCAGGTGATACAGATCATTCTATGGATTGTTGATAGCGGATGTTCCCAACACATGATAGGCAACCTTAATCTGTTATCAAACTTTATTGCAAAGTTCATTGGCACTGTCACACCCCCAAATTACCTGTTTTGCAGCGGAATGGAATTCCTGGGATTGACTGTCATAGCATCACAATCACAGTTATATTGAACGACCTAAAGTGTCGTTGGGAAAATACATCGTTTGATTTAATAAAATAATCAGAGTTTACAAAGTATAGTCCCAAATGAAAATCAACTTGTGCGGAAAATAAGTTTGGTATAAGTCAAACGATGTTTTAAAGTATATAAATCTCGTGTGAGACGCGCGTCACCACCGCGACTCTATGATATGTCCACATGCATGCCATGAAGTGAATGCCTTAATAACCTGAAAATACATTGCTAAAAGTGTCAACACAATGGTTGAGTGAGTTCATAGAGTTTATGTAAATGTTTAATACGACTACCACAAGTATAAATTATGTATGACAAATATGTCACAAAAATGGTACAATTGCTTAAGCACATGACACCGAAGCTTGACTGATGTTCGCCCCAACAGAGTGTTTTGCCAAACAACTCAAATAATGATACTGAAATGAAATGCATCCGTCCGTTGGAATCCGCCAACCCGATGGAGGTGTCACCCTCGATAGATCTATCCACTCACCCTCGCTTCTATGAAATTAACGGTTCATGCTTATGAAATGGGGACATTTAACTGGCAATGAGGTAACTTAAGCAATGTAATGAATTTGATATACTTGGCATCGTAATAAAAATGATGTGCAATGTATTCTCCCCCGTAGGTTTGAAATAAAGTAAAAACTTGAATAAATCGGGGCTATAAAAACTCACCTGTTGCAATGATTATGATGACAAAAGTGGATACACTGAAATGTAGCGTAAATCTCGAAACTGACCTATTATGAATGATATGATATGTAATAAGTCATGATTTAATGCTATGCATGCAATTCGGATGACGTTTATACCACTTATGAATTTTTGAAAACAATACTTCTCGTCGAAAATATAATCTTTTAATGTATTGACCATTTTTAAATTACTTCACATGTATTTACATTGAAATGATATCCGACGATAATCATTTAGTGATTTATTGTGAAATTATAACTTTTCGTCGTAAAATAATGTTATTGAAATTTCCATGAAAATGACAAAAACGGACTCGAAAAGCTAGTCGTAAAATGGTGTACGTCGAGCATTAGGAAACGAACTCAACAGTTTTTGGAAGTTTGTATCATTATCTCAAAGTTTTAGCATTTAAGTTTTCATCCTAGAGGTCTCGATCATAGAGAAAAATATAGGTTAAGTATGGTACTTGAGTCCAAAATATCGTTTAAGGGTGGTTTTCGGCAAAGTTTAAGTGACCGTATTTTATTCATTACAACTCCGCTTGACGAACGGTTGGACATTTTGGAAAATAGGCTAGGCGAACTCACTTTTACTAGAAGAGATCGTTTTCTCAAATGTATTCTATCGATATGAAAAATGGCTCCAAACATGGTCGCTTGCGATAACCACTTTGGTCTAGTAGAAAATATATAAGTGTTAATACTTGTGAAAATAAGTACAATAGTCATAATTTATCCCAATTACAATTACACATTCAAAAATATTAATCCGGTTCGTTAAGCCACAACAAGCTATCCTTAGGATTAGCCTCGTGTGCTAAAACAACACCGATCCAAACGCTCCTTTATGGACTCTAAAATGGGTAATTTAAGTAAGCAATCCAAACACTCCATTATATTTTAATAAACCCTTGTGCTTATAAAATATCGTTTTTATAAGGTTTCTAACGTTCCCTAATAGTTTATAGATGATACAATAGCATTTGGTAAAGTTTTCAAAGCTCAAACGGACTCGAAAACGCTTAAAAACACCAATTTTATTTCCCATCAGCAATGGGTACATTGACTTTTTCAGAAAAATCGTCCGTTTTTGACCATGCTTAAATCTCTCAGTTTACACTTTTAAGCTTAAAAATCACGCGATGTATCGTAAAACATCATTTCGGACAACTTTCGTGTTTTACACTTAAGCCAATTCGGACCCGAAAGGGGTCAAAACCTCGATTTAAAATCATATCAGCATGTATATTTTTACAAGTTGCTGTTAAAAATATAAGTTTCGTTAAACTTTAATTGGCTACAATTTCTTCGTTTTAAGTCCGTTTTCTACGTTCTTTATATCCACGGTTTCGTATTAACATATACTAATATATTTTTGATAATTCGACACATTTAATAACGCTTAAGACCCATTTTTGACTCGTAAAAAGTTGAGAATACATGCTGAATTTTCTGAAACAAATAGTTTTCGTCGCCAAACTTGAAAAATTCATATATTCTTCGTTATAGCTCCGTTTTAATCCGTTCAAGCGGCCAAGTTTTCGTTTTAAAGTATATTTTCTAAATATCTAGTCCAAAAAGTTTTACCTACTGTCGAAAATTCCAGAACTTCCAAATAAGATCAGACCTTCAACTAAAGTTGTCGAAATGAGTTTTTCTCGCGCAAAACCTATTCTAACCAATTCAAAACAACTCCGAAGCTATTCTAATCCTACCATACACCTTCTTAGGGTGTCATGGGTTCCTAGACATCACCAAAAGTGATACGTTTCAAGGAGTAATTATAGGATGATAATTATATATATATAACACTTAAAAACAATAAAAAGTGGTATAAACATCAATATGACTTGCATGTTTTTTCTTAAATATGATGAATTGAACAAAAAATAAATATGAAAGATGAACATGAATATGAGATGCTCACTTGAATGATTTATGAATTTTTTGAACAAAGTATGCTTAATAATCTTGAGGTTTTTATTTCAAAACCTTAACAAGATCACTAATGGAACTAAATAAATACTTGAACTTCAAAATTAAATGGTTTCTCCTTTGATATTGATATGGCCAAATTTTTGAAGAGGAAAAGGAGAGGATTTTGATCTAGTTACACCTTGTATTGTGTGTTATGTATGTGTAAGTGAGATAATATCTAGACTTAGTAGCAAAACTCAATTTTGTAACTTATGGTGACTAGGGGGGAAGGGTTAAGTGGCCGGTTATGGGTTAAAATGGGTAAGGATTGAGTAGTTTTGTTAATTGTATGTATTATTTGATAAGTGTAGTGTATAATTTGTAAGTATAAATAGGTATTAGTTGTAGCGTTAACCAAAAATAAATTTTAACGGAACAAGATAAAATGTATTGAAGTCATAAAAATTATAAAAAAATGCATTTCTTACATGAATTGAGTGAAATAAATATTTATTGAGTTGATTTTACAAAAACCGTCGTAAATATTTATACATAACAATTTATATACAAAATTAATTTAAAACATCGGGTAAAATAATAATATAATTTTTATAGTCTTAAAATGAGTATAAAAATATATTAGGAATATTTTTGGAAGTGACGGATCAATATTCAAAATAAATGATTACGCGATAGCGTGTATTTAATAAGAAATTATGTGTTTAATGAAAAATGCAAATTCATGTATGAACTAATATGATGATCATGTTGCTAATGATATGTAGACTAAATCTAGTCTATATGAAATGTCCTCAGTGATTTTCCATGAATACGCAGCTTAACCCTCCAGGTTACGCGTATTTGATATTCGTAAACCTAGTTTACGAAAAAATGATGAAATAGTGAATTTTTCAAAGTTTGCAAAATGACCTGAAATTACGAGTTGTCACATTCGCCCATCCAAAAAGGAATTCAGTCCCTGAATTCAGTCTATGTTAGGTTCTACGGTGTTATCAGTGAAAGGTGAGGATATTTGAGTCGCATAAGTCCGTCCAATGTTTTCTGAATCGTACCACGCCTTTCCAAGACGAGACTTTGAACATAATTCTGTTGCCAACTTGAAATTCTAATGGTTTGCGACTTATGGAACATACTTCCAATAATTTGCGTCGTATATCGACGTAGCTTATCTAGCTATATGTTGTTACTTGTAACTGATTCTTGATTTGTATGATTTCTTTGTTTGTTTCATGAATGAGTTATGGACTAATGAATTGGACTTTCCTGATTTTAACCCGTGAATAAGTGATTGATACCTCAATCTTAGAGTGCCTCAAATGGTGTAGTCAATATGTTCATGAGCTAACTATTTTTGTAAAGAAACTTGTCGATGAAGAATGATTTTCCTAACCATTTCTAGAAAGTCACACTTGCTTGAGCATATTATCTAATGTGGGAATTGTTCTCTCGCTCTAACCATTGAGCTGAGGATAGTAGGCGGTAATCATGTCCTAGTAGGTTCCATGGAAATCCTGAAATGACTGTCAGCAGTCTAAGGTGAATCGAATAGCTTATAATAGGTACAACTGGAATTGATACCACGTGTCTCATGCCAAATTTCAAAATGTTAAATCTGTCGAAAAGGACCTTATTGAAAAGAATAGATTTTGGGTAACAGTTGTGACTCCTCACATTTCTAGTTCTAGCGAACGTCATGACTTGAGTCTTACTTGTCTAAGGTGTTTAGTCTCCATGACTAAAATGTTTATGATTTGATTATCGAAGTGTTTCCATGCTATATGTTGTCAAGTCACAAAACCTCAAATATTTAAGTGATGTGGTATAGTGGTTGTTTTTCAAGATTTGTTCCGATATTGAGTGCTTCTAAAATAGTTCATCACTAGATGGTTATCATGTCCGCAAAACATAGATATCAGCTTATACTATGCCGAAGAATGTTTGTTTTAATTTCACTTGTAAATAGGGAGTCATTGTTTGTCCGATATGTTCAAACCTGTTGCATCTCTTGATATGAAAGTGGGGTTATCCGTAATTTCTAGAGAACACAAGGCCTTAGGGGATGTTTATATCAATAACCTTAACTTAACCAAATTTTCCTTCAAGGGAAACTCATGGTAGGGAAGTTCACATATTCTTGAAGCCATGTTTAGTGAAATGTTCTGTAGTCTCATTTAGAACACTTGGTTTATCCCTATAGTGTTGTTTAGTGGGTATTCGCTTCGTATTAAATCTCGTAACTCAGTCTAGCTAGTAATTTTGAAATGATAGAGTTTGGATTCTAATCCAAAATAGTGGTTCGGAATGTCTCGTGATGTCTTAAGATTTTTGTTGAGTTTTGAAACATCTTACTATATACTTCTAGTCCTTGTGGGAATTTGAAATCCTTTCATTGTTTTCTCTCGTATCGAGGAATCCTCCTATAGATGGTATAGAAAGTCTTCCTAAAAAGGTCGCTCGTCAAATTCTAACTTATCGGTGAGGTGAGGGATGAATGGCGTAGGCATCTGTAGAGTGTTAACAAAATAAATGTTTATGAACAATTTATTTGATTTCAAAGTTTTGCTTTTGAGTGAAGATTGTTTTAGGAAGTTTGAAAAGATGCTTGTTACTTTCATGACATAATTCTTCCTTAATTATACATAGGTGATCAGGCCATGTATAATCGAGGACAAATGATGTGATGCTTGGTTTTGTTGAAATGGTGTTATGTTTATCCGAAGTTTTAGATGGTATTCAACGTGTTGTTTTGTAAAATAATGGCTAAAAAATTTTTTTTTTAGAGTAACATGGAAATCGTTTCGCGTAATGATGGTAAATAGTTGATAAAATGACTGAAAAACCAATTGATAAGGTGGTAACAAAACAGCTTGTTGTAGAACTTTGTGAAATAATTTTTCTAAGATGATAATAAGACGGCTTGAAATAAGATTTGTTGGATGGTTGTGATTCTCATGAAGTTATCAAGGGATAAAGACTATCGTGTTTCAAGTGTAGGAGCAGTCGGCGGTCTAGCAGCAATAGCTCTAGAAATCTCACAGTCCTCAAACCTATGAGATGGTGTAGTGTCTATAGTATTAGTGATAGATGATAATGGTGTGTTAAATCATGCACGCTTCCCAAGCTGCAAGTCAGATGTATGACTAATAGGTCCACTAGGACTAAGCTTGTAAGTCCTACCAAGTGGTATAATCTGTCCCAGCCGAATAAGAAAACTGTCCTGATCCTACAACGAATCAATAGTGATCGTGATGGTGTAGGTGCAACTTTGCCTTCCTCAAAGGGTTCAGTCTCGTCATCTGATGTTATCGGTGTTGAATCAACTGATGTAAAAATTGTGATAGGGAACGACAGGGCATTCTCCATGTCAAAGTTTGATGTGAGTATGATGGGATGGGTATCTGAAGGCATCAATGTGACAATCGATTTTGAAATGAAAGTAACTAACTCGCAAAAAGTGCGTATGAAACCGCATGTATAGTGAATATGCACTTATGATGAAATGATGAGATGCTATGATGATATAGTTATAATCTAGGGTCAATGATGCAACCTAGTTCTCTATAACCGAAACTCTGATGCCAATCTGTCACACCCCCAAATTACCTGTTTTGTAGCGGAATGGAATTCCTGGGGATTTACTGTCATAGCATCACAATCACAGTTATATTGAACGACCTAAAGTGTCGTTTGGAAAATACATCGTTTGATTTAATAAAATAATCAGAGTTTACAAAGTATAGGTCCCAAATGAAAATCAACTTGTGCGGAAAATAAGTTTGGTACAAGTCAAACGATGTTTTAAAGTATATAAATCTCGTGTGAGACGCGTCGTCACCACGACTCTATGATATGTCCACATGCATGCCATGAAGTGAATGCCTTAATAACCTGAAAATACATTGCTAAAAGTGTCAACACAATGGTTGAGTGAGTTCATAGAGTTTATGTAAATGTTTAATACGACTACCACAAGTATAAATTATGTATGACAAATATGTCACAAAAATGGTACAATTGCTTAAGCACATGACACCGAAGCTCTGACTGATGTTCACCCCAACAGAGTGTTTTGCCAAACAAATCAATAATGATAAAGAAATGAAATGCATCCGTCCGGTTGGAATCCGCCAACCCGGATGGAGGTGTCACCCTCGATAGATCTATCCACTCACCCTCGCTTCTATGAAATTAATGGTTCATGCTTATGAAATGGGGACATTTAACTGGTAATGAGGTAACTTAAGCAATGTAATGAATTTGATATACTTGGCATCTTAATAAAAATGATGTGCAATGTATTCTCCCCCGTAGGTTTGAAATAAAGTAAAAACTTGAATAAATCGGGGCAATGAAAACTCACCTGTTGCAATGATTATGATGACAAAAGTGGATACACTGAAATGTAGCGTAAATCTCGAAACTGACCTATTATGAATGATATGATATGTAATAAGTCATGATGTAATGCTATGCATGCAATTCGGATGATATTTATATCACTTATGAATATTTGAAAACAATACTTCTCGTCGAAAATATACTCTTTTAACGTATTGACCATTTTTAAATTACTTCACATGTATTTACGTTGAAATGATATCCGACGATAATCATTTAGTGATTTATTGTGAAATTATAACTTTTCGTCGTAAAATAATGTTATTGAAATTTCCATGAAAGTGACAAAAACGGCCTCGAAAAGCTAGTCGTAAAATGGTGTACGTCGAGCGTTAGGAAACGAACTCAACAGTTTTTGGAAGTTTGTATCATTATCTCAAAGTTTTAGCATTTAAGTTTTCATCCTAGAGGTCTCGATCATAGAGAAAAATATAGGTTAAGTATGGTACTTGTGTCCAAAATATCGTTTAAGGGTGGTTTTCGGCAAAGTTTAAGTGACCGTATTTTATTCAGTACAACTCCGCTTGACGAACGGTCGGACATTTTGGAAAATAGGCTAGGCGAACTCACTTTTACTAGAAGAGATCGTTTTCTCAAATGTATTCTATCGATATGAAAAATGGCTCCAAACATGGTCACTTGCGATAACCACTTTGGTCTAGTAGAAAATATATAAGTGTTAATACTTGTGAAAATAAGTACAATAGTCATAATTTATCCCAATTACAATTACACATTCAAAAATATTAATCCGGTTCGTTAAGCCACAACAAGCTATCCTTAGGATTAGCCTCGTGTGCTAAAACAACACCGATCCAAACGCTCCTTTATGGACTCTAAAATGGGTAATTTAAGTAAGCAATCCAAACACTCCATTATATTTTAATAAACCCTTGTGCTTATAAAATATCGTTTTTATAAGGTTTCTAACGTTCCCTAATAGTTTATAGATGATACAATAGCATTTGGTAAAGTTTTCAAAGCTCAAACGGACTCGAAAACGCTTAAAAACACCAATTTTATTTCCCATCAGCAATGGGTACATTGACTTTTTCAGAAAAATCGTCCGTCTTTGACCATGCTTAAATCTCTCAGTTTACACTTTTAAGCTTAAAAATCTCGCGATTAAATGTAAAACATCATTTCGGACAACTTTCGTGTTTTACACTTAAGCCAATTCGGACCCGAAAGGGGTCAAAACCTCGATTTAAAATCATATCAGCATGTATATTTTTACAAGTTGCTGTCAAAAATATAAGTTTCGTTAAACTTTAATTGGCCACAATTTCTTCGTTTTAAGCCCGTTTTCTACGTTCTTTATATCCACGGTTTCGTATTAACATATACTAATATATTTTTGATAATTCGACACATTTAATAACGCTTATGACCCATTTTTGACTCGTAAAAAGTTGAGAATACATGCTGAATTTTCTGAAACAAATAGTTTTCGTCGCCAAACTTGAAAAATTCATATCTTCTTCGTTATAGCTCCGTTTTAATCCGTTCAAGCGGCCACGTTTTCATTTTAAAGTATATTTTCTAAATATCTAGTCCAAAATTTTTTACCTACTGTCGAAAATTCCAGAACTTCCAAATAAGATCAGACCTTCAACTAAAGTTGTCGAAATGAGTTTTTCTCGCGCAAAACCTATTCTAACCAATTCAAAACAACTCCGAAGCTATTCTAATCCTACCATACACCTTTTTAGGGTGTCATAGGTTCCTAGACATCACCAAAAGTGATACGTTTCAAGGAGTAATTATAGGATGATAATTATATATATATAACACTTAAAAACAATAAAAAGTGGTATAAACATCAATATGACTTGCATGTTTTTCTTAAATATGATGAAATGAACACAAAATAAATATGAAAGATGAACATGAATATGAGATGCTTACCTGAATGATTTATGAATTTTTTGAACAAAGTATGCTTAATAATCTTGAGGTTTTTATTTCAAAACCTTAACAAGATCACTAATGGAACTAAACAAACACTTGAACTTCAAAAATTAATGGTTTCTCCTTTGATCTTGATATGACCGAATTTTTGAAGAGGAAAAGGAGAGGATTTTGATCTAGTTACACCTTGTATTGTGTGTTATGTATGTGTAAGTGAGATAATATCTAGACTTAGTAGCAAAACTCAATTTTGTAACTTATGGTGACTAGGGGGGAAGGGTTAAGTGGCCGGTTATGGGTTAAAAGGGGTAAGGATTGAGTAGTTTTGTTAATTGTATGTATTATTTGATAAGTGTAGTGTATAATTTGTAAGTATAAATAGGTATTAGTTGTAGCGTTAACCAAAAATAAATTTTAACGGAACAAGATAAAATGTATTGAAGTCATAAAAATTATAAAAGAATGCATTTCTTACATGAATTGAGTGAAATAAATATTTATTGAGTTGATTTTACAAAAACCGTCGTAAATATTTATACATAACAATTTATATACAAAATTAATTGAAAACATCGGGTAAAATAATAATATAATTTTTATAGTCTTAAAATGAGTATAAAAATATATTAGGAATATTTTTGGAAGTGACGGATCAATATTCAAAATAAATGATTACGCGATAGCGTTTATTTAATAAGAAATTATACGTTTAATGAAAAACGCAAATTCATGTATGAACTAATATGATGATCATGTTGCTATTGATATGTAGACTAAATCTAGTCTATATGAAATGTCCTCAGTGATTTTCCATGAATACGCAGCTTAACCCTCCAGGTTACGCGTATTTGATATTCGTAAACCTAGTTTACGAAAAAATGATGAAATAGTGAATTTTTCAAAGTTTGCAAAATGACCTGAAATTACGAGTTGTCACAGGCACTGTTAGGTTCGGGAATGATCACTTCGCAGCTATCATGGGCTATAGAGACTATATCAATGGAACATCGAAATAAGCAGGCTTTACTATGTGAAAGGCCTCGGTCACAATCTGTTTTCAGTAGGTCAATTTTGTGATGGAGATTTGGAGGTTGCTTTCAGGGAGAAAACTTGTTTCATTCGTGATCTACAAGGAAATGACCTCATGTCTAGCTCGCGTACTTCTAGTCTTTACACTATCTCTATGCAAGACATGGTTGCTTCTTCTCCCATCTGCTTACTTTCAACGGCAACGTCAACAAAATCCTGGCTATGGCACCGTCGTCTCTCACATCTAAACTTTCAAACCATCACCAACCTTGCTCGACACAAACTAGTAGAAGGACTCCCATGATTTCGGTATTCAAAAGATCACCTTTGCTCAGCATGTGAACAAGGAAAAAGTACTCGTGCTCATTTTCCTTCCAAGGTGGAACACAGCTCTCAGCATGTGCTTCATCTTCTTCAAATGGATTTGTGTGGCCCGATGCATGTGCAAACGATCAATGGCAAATGCTACATCTTAGTAATCGTTGATGACTATTCACGCTGGACTTGGGTCTACTTTCTTCGAAGCAAAGACCAAGCTCCACAGATGATTATCACCTTTCTTATAAGAATACAGGTTCAGCTCCGAAACACCATCCGACAAATCAGAACAGATAGAGGAACTGAATTTGTTAACCAAAACCTTCATGAATTTTATGAGAAAGTGGGAATTCAGCATCAGAAATCTATTGCTCGTCCCTGAACAAAACGGAGTTGTTGAAAGACGAAACGAACGTTGGTGGAAGCCGCAAGAACTATGTTAATCAATGCCAAACTCCCGTGATTACTTGTGGGCAGAAGTCAGATCTATTGCATGCTATACTTAAAATCATTCTATGATTACAAAACGCCACAACAAAACACCTTTCGAGCTTGTCCACAACAGAAAACCGAATCTAAAACACTTTTATGTATTTGGATCTCTTTGCTATCCGAATAATGATCGTGATGACTTTGGAAAGATCAAAGCCAAAGCTGTATTGAGTCTTTATTGATACTGTGATAATTCTAAAGGTTTCGAATCTGAATCGTCGAACAAAGGAGGTAATGGAAACGATTCATGCTCATTTTGATGAACTCACAGAAATGGCTTCTGAGTATAACAGCTTAGAACCCGGTCACAACCGCTTAAACTTTCCCCAAACCCCATCATCAACTGAACAAAGCCCCCAACTCACTCATCAACAAATGGAAAGGTTATTTGCTCCTCTGTTCAAAGGACGATATTGATGATCGTGCTCCAGGTGTATCTGTTGTTTCCGCTACTCAACCTGATAATATTCCTATACCTGATACACATGCGACAACAACTATTGTAGAAGAAGCACCACCAGTTGACTCCAACACAACAGTTGAACAAACCGCTTCCAACAATGATGAACCAACTGATGATGTTATGAATGAAGTACCCCCACATGCCGATTTTGATCCAAATGCGTTCTTTAACCCGTTTGCTAATGAGACTGTTGCACCTGATGTCGCGGAATCTTCAACAAACCATTTTAATCCTCAAAATCTGCACAATGTATACCAACATCAACCCACTACACATAGATGGACAAAAGATCAACCTCTGGCAAATATTATTGGCAACCCGAATCAACCGGTCGTTACAAGACAACGTCTTCACTCAGATGGTGAACATTGCATTTATGCACTCACCGTCTGCCAATCTGAGCCCAAAAACATCAAAGACGCAATGACAAAAGACACCTGGATTGAATCCATGCAAGAAGAACTCAACCAATTCAAATGACTCGAAGTATGGGAACTGGTTGAAAGACCAACAGGGGTTTACGTCATCGGTCTGAAATGGATTTGGAAGAACAAATTGGATGCTGAAGGGAATCTTATCCAAAACAAGTCACGACTCGTTGCTAAAGGTTATCGTCAGGAAGAAGGCATAGACTTTGAAGAATCTTTTGCTCCGGTTGCTCGTTTGGAGGCTGTTCGGATATTTCTCACGTTCGCGGCTCATATGAATATGACGGTCTATCATATGGATGTTAAAACTGCGTTTCTCAATGGACAACTTAAAGAAACGGTTTATGTCAGCCAACCAGATGGATTCGTTGATCCTGAGTTCCCGAACCATGTCTACAAACTGAACAAAGCTCTCTATGGTCTCAAACAAGCTCCTCGGGCATGGTACGGCAAGCTATCATCTTTCCTCATTGCTAATAATTTCACCAAAGTTTCGGTCGACCCTACTCTGTTTATACAATATCATGGGGCACATATCTTAATTGTTCAAATTTACGTGGATGACAACATTTAATTGGGTCTACACATAAAAATTACTCAATCGCTTTTGCAAAACTAATGAAGAAAAATTTTGAAATGTCCATGATGGGTGAACTTACCTTCTTTCTAGGACTGCAAGTTCATCAATCACCCCGTGGTATTTTCTTTAGTCAGTCCAAATACTCCCGTTATCAATCAAGACCAACTGAAACCCACCTCTCTAAGGCTAAAAGAATCCTCCGATACATCAAGGGAACAATTAAATTGGGGATCTGGTATCCGAAGGATTATGGTTTTGAACTAATCGCTTTTTCAGATGCTGATCACGCAGGTTGTTTAGATTCACGAAAAAGTACTTCAGGAGCACTACAATTTCTTGGTGATAAACTGGTGTCTTGGCAATCAAAGAAGCAGGATTGTACATCGCTGTCAACAACCGAAGAAGAATATGTAGCCATGTCGGCGTGCTGTGCTCAAGTCATCTGGATGAGAACACAACTCAAAGACTATGGTTATGTATTTGACAGAATCCCGATGTACTGCGACAATCGGAGTGCCATTGCGATCTCGTGCAACTCAGTTCAGCACTCGAAATCTTAGCACATCGATCTTCGCTATCATTTCATCAAGGACCACGTGGAACATGGTACAGTTGAATTATACTTCGTGGGTACAGAATACCAATTGGCAGATCTTCTCACCAAAGCCTTGCCTCCCGCTAGGTTTAATGAGTTGCTCCACCGGATTGGTATGAGGTGTTTGACTGAAGAGGAATTGAATGACCTCCTAAAACAGTCTTAAAAACCTATCAAACACCAAAATCTCTTTTGTAAATAATCTTTCAAAAACAAAATACAAAAATATAAAACCTGATAAAACAACAAAAATATTCTTCTATCTATTTTTTTTCTTTCAACATGGCAAGTACATTTCTTCCGTCAACACGATAATCTTTCAAAATTCAGTATTTTTCCGATCAAGTGTTGAGGGGGAGAAAATAAATACTTAACTGTTTCAAAACATCTGTGTACTTGCATGTTATCCTATCCCGGTCGTTTCTTTTATCAATGGTGGAAAATTTTCTGGTTCAATGACACTCCTCGGACTAAAATTTATAACCTTTCATTATTTTATTAAGTCGAGGGGGAGTGTCGTCAAGTATATTTCTTAAAATCTTTGTTTGATAACCAAAATGGAAGTTAAATGGCTTTGGATGAAAAAGAAAAAGGTGGAGGGACCAAAACTGCCAAAAGTTTAAAGTTACTTTTAATAAAAACACCCCACCTAACATTTCACCCCACATTTATTACTCATAACCTATCTAATCCTACGTACAAAAATCGTTCAAGAAATATGTGTCTTTGATCATCAAAGTGTAAGTCTTTTCATAATCTTAACGTTATTACAAGAGAGGGTTTTGAATTTATGCAAATCCAACGGCTAAAACGATAGATATGTGTGATTATGTGTTCTACGCATAAGCGTATGAACACACAATCATTGGTGTGTGTTTGTGGTTAAAATGATTGTGTCAAAACGTGTCTTTAACAACAATGATACTATTTTTACCCTCAAAATCCACCCAGAAACACGAATTGACGGTTTTTCAAAATTAGGGTTCTTGAGTCGATTTGGGTATTTTAAAATGTGAATGGTTTTGGTCAAAAACATTGTTCTGTGATATTTATATCATGTTGAATTAATGATTTCCAGGCCCTATAACAACCCAGAAACACTAATTATTTAAAAATTGGAATTTAGGGTTTAATGTTCTTACGTTTGGGTATTTTTGATTCACTGGGTTTTGGATGTTAAAACTTGGTTATTAGACTCTCACAACACCTAAGACCTACCAGAAAACGTTTGGTGCAATTCCTATGGCTAGAAATCATATGCGTAATTCTTAAACTCTAGGGTTTTGACTTACGCGTATGACTTTCTACGCGTAAACTGTAAAATGAGTATCATGCCATGATTTGTTGTAAAATGAATATATGTGTAAAGATTGATGATATGATGATTTTATTTCAGGCTTGATACGCATAAAACTCAGAATCAAGGTCTTTGTTACTCTACGCATAAGGATCACCTTACGCGTAGAAAGTTACGCGTAAGAGAAATTTTACGCGTAACTGTTACGTGTAAGGTTCTACAATGGGACTACGCGTATCCTGTGAAGGATATGCATAAACAGTGACCTCTACGCATAAGGTCTACTCTTACGAGTAAGCCTTACGCGTAAGGTTTTTATACGCCTATGCATAAGCTCTACGCATAAGGTCCCCTTTTCCTACGCGTAAGGATCCTACGCATAAGCTTGCGTCTACACGTATACTTCTCCTGTTTACGCATAAGCTACTATTCCTACGCATAAGCCTTAATCAAACCTTCGTTTTGAATTGTTACGCGTGCAAACTTGTAAATAATTGAATCATAACATCACGAATCCAACAATGTCACTAATAAACTTAAACGTTTGATGTGTTGTGAACTATAAGTGATAACATAAACTTTAAAACTTAAAGTTAACTAACTCACAAAATGTTTCATGACGTCATTGGGCTGTTGGACAAACAAGTGACTTAGGACTCGTAACAATCATTAACTCTGTACATTCAATAATTAGACAATAAAAACCTTCTGTTGACTAAAATTATGTCTTTCGATATGTTGGTTCTTTTGGCTAATGTTATTTCAGATCACGGCATGGCCGCCAAATGAATGTGGATGCACCGAAGTTCTCACAATTGTCCATATCTTCCCCAATGGCTATCCGAGAAAGATTGGAAAGAACAACCTTAGGGTTGATTTTGATACCCTCACATGCTCGGAATCTTCTTGTCTCATTGCTGTGGATATTCTAAAGAATCATTCCTACCGTAACATGCTCTCACACTCTGCTACATTACCGGAGATCTACATTCAACAATTCTGGGATTCAATGCAAAGGATCAAGGGTCAAAATGCAAAGGATGGACTCTCAATCAAAAACAAGTCACCATCACTCATGCACTTACGGGCTGTTCTTATCATTCCGTAAATCGTGCCAACCGACTTCTTTGCTAGACCTACTCAAGAGACAGCTCGCAATTTCTCATTGACATTGGCTATGATGAAGCTTCAGAATTATTACCAAGCATTCTCACGCGGAGCTTAAGAACATTCCTCAACCGTGGAGAACCCTCTACATCATCATCACTAAGTCCGCTCTCGGTCGTGAAAATGGCTATGAGCATCCCAAGCTCATGGAACTGCAAATCTTCCGTCATTGATCAATAAGAAGGACATCGAGATTGAAGTATCGATATGGGATGACATGATGTCATTTCTCAAAAAGCTTGGCTCAAAAATTCCCTATGTCAGATACACAAAGCTTCTGATCCAGAGAGCGCTTGGGCTTAATCCAGATATTCCCAAGAGGCTCAATGACCCTGAAAATCACGACTTGTTGTCTGAGCCTATCCTTTCAATCAGAATCAAGCAATCGACAACAAAGAAAAAAGGTGCCGTGCTGCCTGATCACCTTCTGACAAATGAAATAAAAAAGCTTGAAACGTACAAAAGGTATCGAGTAGCAGTAAGAGAAGGTAAAGTTGGACATCTCGATGAGAAGTCTTCTGGGACACCTACACGGGGAACCAGAAGAGGCAGTGCAGGAAGTGCTGCAAGTACAGAAAGTCAAAGGAAGTTCCCCAAGAGGAACCCTCCAAGAAAAAGGATTGTTCCCTCAAAGGAATATATTCCTATCCCAATTCCCAAATCTGAACCGCAAAAACAGCTTGTGGACGAAAGCTCTGAAGGTACTGAATCAGATGAAGAGATCACCTACTCTGAAACTGCTAAGGATGACACTCCATCAGTACCAAGACCTCCAAGTCCTCCAGCTGATAAAGTAAAAGGGAAGACTCCTGCACTTGTGCCTTATGATAAGAGCTCTGAAGAAGAAGAAGAGCTTTGGATACTGATTATAGGAAAACGGTCAAATTCGTGAGACTTCAACACGCTGCAAAAGAATTTGCAAAGGATCAAATGGGTGGCCCCGGAGGGTCAAGTGGTGCAGCTCAATCCACACCAAATCCTGATGCGGTTAATCAACCCGATAAGGGATTTGGTGCCACCACTTTGGAACAACAACAAACTCATGTGGAGGACACTATTCAGTACGATTTTGAAGAACCAGAAAAAGAAAAGACTGAAAAGACTTCTGGTGCTGAGACTAAGATCGATGAAACGACTTCGTCTAGAAAAGATGATGATGATTATGACAATCTTCTTCTAGACAGTCCAACACATTCCAAAGAGGAAACTGCTGAGCCACCAAAGGACCCCGAGTCTCCTCACGTCGCATCCTCATCGGATTCTTCTTCTCATTCATCACCACCACCATCAAAGAGATCAACCAAATCATCATCCAAATCTGTAAAGAAGCAAACTCCATCTTGGATGTCTCAACCTAAGAACCGAATCACCAAAGCTGTCAAAAGAGTCAGAAAGAAAGACATGCTCTATCGAAAGCTGAATTTCATTGCTGATCAGATAACTTATCTTCATGATGAGACGGAAAAGATGCAAGAGGAAAGGGAGTACATACAAAAGCTCAGGCAGGATGATCTACAAGGGAAAATGGACAGAATAATCGAAGGCTACACTCACCAGTACCTTCTGGATATCATTCCTAAAGTCACAAAGGAGATGTTTACCAGACAACTATATCCTAATCTTATGCAGATTGCCAAGCAAACTATAAAATCAACACCCTTAACCGTCACAATAAATCCAACTAATCCTGTAGTATTCTCTGATGCTGAATTGGTGGCCAAGCTTGTAACACAAATGTCTAAACGATCTGCAACATTTACTTCTGATGAAGGAAAGTTGTTTCAAGCATTGCAGGACTACCAACTCAAAACAACATGTAGAGTCGAAGCAGAAAGGCCTAGACGTCCTAGAGACGATGAAGATAAGGATCAGGATAAGAATGATGAAGCTAAACGCCAAAAGAAGTCAGGTGAATCATCTTCTATGCTAACTCCTCCCCAACGGACTCCTACTCAACAAAGGTCTCCTCCCCATTCTTCAACTGATAAACCTCAGGATTCTGAGTTACCACCCCAGACTCAGAAAACTGGTGATTATTTTGAGTATACGGGTGGTGTCGATGAAGAAGTCCTTGAGCCCCTACAACAACCCACCTCTCCCAAACAAGTATAGAAACCAGAATCATCATCTAGGCCTTCGAAAAAGAAGAAGAAGACGCCTCAGACTGACGTCGTATCATGGCTAGACGATGATAATACAGAGGAATTTGAATGGTTGTCTACACTTGTCAACTCAACTCCCTACCCTGAAGAAGGTCAAGATCTGGTAGACTAAAATACATTGGAGCATGCTAAAATTTTACAAGAAAAGTTCCATGTGAAGAAGATGACGAAATCCGAGTCGAAGCGAATCAAGAATGAAGCATTTCAACTGTTAAAAGATAGTTCGGAAAGTGCCCTCGAGGTCGAATATCACCTTTAAAACATTACTCGAGCTATGTCTAAGAACATGGATTGGCTCAACCCAGAAGCAAACATCGACCTCACCAAACGGGACAATCCTCCATATTACACCGACTGGTCTAAACCTCTACCAACAATTGGCCAACTAGATGAACCTAGGATTCCATTCAGATATTTATTCAACAAAGACCTGGAATTTCTTCTACACGATGGCGATGGATCAAGGAAATACGCTACATCTTTGACACTTCCATTCCCAGCAGCTATATACTCAAACTGCATAGCTATCGAGGAAAGAGCTAATCACTTGTTCTCCAACAAAGTGGAAGCATACGACCGAGATGCAATGTACGGGATTCACCATTGGCCTGAACGCCGAAAAATCTACTACAGAAGCTGCCAGGTTCAGAAGTCTCAACATGCAGTGTTCAGTACTAAGAGTATCATTGCCATCAAACATGTTGATCTTTCGTCTAAGTGGGACTACACCTTCCTAAAGAATATCGTGGTCAAACAACAAGATGAAAGGGATTATGCATTCTCTGAAGCTGACTTTGAGAATTTGTCTATCAACGACATTGAAGACATGTACCTTGCCAAAGTACAGGGTCGCATGAGACAATTTTCAACCGAAGTACAACGTGAATTCATCAAGTCATTGCTCATCTTCATCAGACGCATAGTCATCAAAGAACGTGTAGAAGATCTTCAACTTGCAGTTGAATCTTATCAGACCCGTGTCAACTTCACTCCACCTCAGCTTGATCTTCCCGACATCAACCAGCTCTCACAATATACACTCATCAGCAAACCTTTCGGCGTTGTTTACCGCAGTGAACTACAACGAAATTGCTTAATGACGTGTAAAGATCTTCACAAGTTTGGATATCACACTATGAAGTTGGTTAGGGACGGATTGACGTATTGGTTGAAGGCTATATATGAAGGCATTGGGTCTCAGAAGCGGTGGAATTCTCAGGAAAGAAGGGATGTAAAGAGGATCATCAACATGATTGATGAACGGTTGTTTCGAAGGGATCAGTTCAGAACATTGGAAAGCTTTGTTGGTGGTCGACCCAGGATCAACATCACCGGCTATCAACACCCTGTGCGCATTCCTGGGAACATCACTGGACTTCTTGGTACCCCTTGAACTATTTCTTTCATTATATTTTGGATGTGTGATTAGATATGTCTATGGCTTGTGCACAGATAATAGTGTACAACCCGTAATTGTAAAGAAAGGACCCTATGGTATGCTTCAATGCCACAATCCTTATAAAAGGAGCGAAAGCTTCTTACTTTTGAGTAAAACCTATCAAACCTTTCATTTTTCAAGGTTTTACTCAAAAGAACAAGTACTTTCCCATACGATTTTCAAAACCTCAACCGTTTATATCACTTGTTGAGGGGGAGTATTTGACTTCAAACTTTGTTCAAACAAAATGTTCTTTGTGTCACTCTTCTCGCAACACTCGAAATGGTCATATTTATTCTCAAACATTTCAAAACTAACATTTTATATGCCATTTTGAGGGGGAGAAAGTCTTAGAGTTAGTTAAATTATTTACTTTAAGTCTTTCTTTTTAGTAGAAAAAAATACCAAAAGATTTTTCTTCATGTTCGTTTTCATTATTTTTATCTTTTAATTTTTGCTTTTCAAAATATTTTGTGAATCGGTTCGGGTTTTTATAAACTCACACTCTTGGAGTGATCAACTAGTTAGTCCACTTTACGAGCTTAAACATCAAATCAAAGAGAGGACTAAACCCAAACCTTATCCGAAACCACCATTCATCGAGGAACTCTTTCTCGTTATCGACATATTCGAAGTGAAGGTCAAACCTCCACCCGACTCCCCAACCATAATCGTCGTTGATCCCGATGACCAACCCATGTGGTCAAGCACTAGGACCGTTGCACCAACACCTAGTTCCGCTGTTATTCAACGCCCTTTTTCCAATAATTTCCATATCAAGGGTCCCCACATGCAAATGATTCGGGAAAATCAATTTGATGGGAAATCTGGTCCGATCCTTACTGAAACGTAGCCGATTTTCTTGAGATTAGTAGCCTATTCCAATATAGCGAAAAAATGAAGAGGAAGTAGTTAAATTGTGGAATTTTCCTTTCTCATTAACCGGAGAAGCTAAGATTTGGTTGAACGAGTTAAATGAAGGAACGATTACTATGTGGGATGAGATGAGAGAAGCTTTTATTAGCCGATACTTTTCCCTCGCTAAGTTCAAACGTCTCCTAAATGACATTCACAACTTTCACCAAATCAATCATGAAACTCTCATTGACGTTTGGCTCTGCATGAAAGATATGTTTCGCACTTTTCATGGACACGGTCTAACCAAAGGAGCGATAATTCAAATATTCTATCACGGTTTAGACGATCCAACTCAAGGAATTCTAGACTCTGGAGGAATATTCCTCTATAAAACTCTAAATGAAGCTTTCAAAATCCTCGAGGACAAGGTCCAACTCAAGCTCGATCTTTCTAAAAATTCTATGATCAATTCCAATCCAAAAGCCGTTGTTTCCGCTGGTGGAAGCAACATCAATACCGATCATGCCTCATTGATCGAAAAATTGGAAGCTCTCTCCAAAAACATCAATGCCCAATTCATAAGCATACGGAGGGAGATGATGGAGCTGCGAAATAATCACCACGCTTCAAACCACAATGCAGAGGATGACACGCCGATGTGTGATCCCATGGAAGCGGACCAAGTTCAACATGAAGGATATCACCAAGGATATCACAACAAAAAATCCAGAAATTCGTACTCATTTCCAAACCACAATCCAACCTGTACATATCCTCAATATCAACCATGGAATACAATACCACATCCATCCCAACATTTCAATACACCTAAAACCTCATCGGAGGAGATGATGAGAGAGTGGATGGATAGTCAATTGAAAGCCAATGAGGATATGGCGAACATGTTGGTTGAATTGGAACGTAAAGTCAATCAAGGAAGAAGGAACCAACAAGCGATAATCCAAGACTTGGAGAGGAGGGTAGATAGATTAAATGAGGTGCAGGAAGTCCATCATGCTGAATCTCTTCCTTACACCACAGATTTCAACCTGAGACATGAACTTGTCTATGAACCAACCTTAATTCGAAACGAGAACATTAAGGATGAGGTTGAATTTATAGAAGAAGGCGAGACCGAGCATATTCCAACCACGCCAAATACGAACCAAATCATGTCTAACTCACCAACCGTGTCACCTTTTCTTGAGGATTGCACTATGCCTATCCCAACCACTCAATTAAAAGGTTCTGAAAACCATGTATTTCCAAATAATGTTGGTAATAAGAATTTCAACGAAATTGGAGGCAACTGGAATGGAGAACTGGAAAGAAAGATAGACAAATGGTGTAAACCACAAAATCCAGTTTCTTTAAACCAAAATGGTAGGACTAACCTACCTCCTACAACTCTCTTTGAGAATGTGGATGCCGTATTCACCGGGAGTGGAAAGTCCAATGACCCTTCGAAAAATCATAAAGATCCACCACTTGTCCTTATTTCTAATGAAATCAATCAAGCGTTCAACATAACTAAGAGGGACTTTCACTTAGTCAAACCAAAAGAATCGAATGTATCTCCATCACTTGTGGTGTACATACCAAAGATCCCATACCCTCAACGTTAAGAACTGAAATTACCCATTTGAACCGTATTATCAAAGTATCCTAACCTGGGGAAGAGTATAGCTAATGACTCATAAACAAATTAAGTGCTTCTCGGGATGCAACCCGTTCTTTTAATTGTTTGTTTGCTGATTTTCTTGTTTAAAAAAATCATATACACCCTTTTGGCAATATCCTTTTCAAAACTTGAAAAATCTTAAGTGTGGGGGTGTTACATGCTAATAGTGTTTATTATTACCTGCATTTTGTGTATTTTGTGTGTTTTTTTTGTTTGAATAATTGCAGTAGGTGATGGAGGAGGATGATTGGATTTGAAATCGATTGTTCTCACAAGCTTATGCTAGCTCATGCGTAGCATTTTATCATATGGAGTTCGATCGCGATTTCTTCAGCCCAGGAAGTTTTGTTTCTCTCAGCTTGTTTATTTTATTATCCTTATTTTACATGCTTTGAAGTTTTATTTTTTCACATTGAGGACAAGGCATATTCAAATAATCTGATTTTTGGCAACACGCAAGACTATTCTGAGTTGCCTATACCAGTCATTGAAATTAGCGCTGCCAGTCAATTTTTCGCGATCAAACATGGATTTGAATGACGAACTTAGTGCATTAGTTTTAGGTTGGGCCATTTCTACAGAAAATAAAAGTTTAAAAGTTAGTACTTTCGATAATTCAACCTTTCAAAAAATTAAAATACCCTTGGTAAATATTCATATTAACCATAGAATATTCCTTGAACCTAGGACCCAAATTGTCATAGTTCCACCACATTAGTTGCTCTTCTAGTGATGAAAGTATTTAATAGGTAATTTTCGAAGAACAATAATTGACAAACAAGTTTTCAATTCCTAAAAAATATGGAAGTTACAATTTTGCCAAACCTTTATGCAAATGTAAGCATGTTTTACCCCATCTTATGCCTTAAGTCATAGATTGCACTAACTAACTTAATTAAGTTGTCTAATTTACAAATTGCAAATTTATTCCAACTGAGTTCTCACCCAACATGGAGATTTACCTTGTTATTGCAATCTAGCTAAATTCCTACATAACATAAATTACAACTTCAAGTGATTAGATGGCATACACTTAAATTTTTGGGTATAATTTTTTATGTATAATCAAAACTTATGTATGAAGAAGCATGCATATATCTTCATAACATAAATTTTTTACAAAATTATACTCATTAGTTTTTAAATTTCTAAGATTAAATTCTACAAAGTTTTAATCGATGGTTTTGAAACTTACAACTTTGCATTAAGATGCTTCGTACATAGAATGGTTATACTAGGTAGATCCAAATACGACGCACCAAGTGGTAGAGAAGCTAGTCAGCGCAAAGCATATTAAAAACCCTTCTTCTTTTTAGTCGCAATTTAATGCCTGACCCTCCTTAAACCACACTTATAGTTTGTCATAATGAGTGAGCCATTCTAACCATTTAGTATAGTCGCATCAGTCGACTAAAAATTCTAGGTTTAATAATTAGAAAACAAATGAAATTTCACTATTATTTAGTCTGGTTAATTTTCTATTCTCAAAATAACCCTTTTTGCTTACAAACGCGTCACAACAATATAAATAAAAAGCAATTAATAAACATATAACCAACTCAAATAATATACATATAACTTAACAATTAACATATGTAAAAAACAAATAGCCACATGCATAATTTGTTCGAGAAACCCCTAATAATCAATTATAGGTTTACAAACAATGCATATATTAACTAGGGCTTTCACCTAATAAGGTAAGTGAGCCACATACATCGACAAGTCTATTACGTAAGCCTTAGTTAATCATATACCACATTGCACATAATTGAATTATTATTAGATATATTGAGGTCTTCCCCAATTTAATATATGTCAAATGAATTACACGTGAATCTACTTAACAATTAATCAAATCAAATCAAAAAAAAAATAATCCATGGCAAAACATGCATGTTCCACCATGGATTCCTCATAACAATTATAATACCAAGATACACATATAATCATGGCACATAAAAATTATTCATAATAACCACATAAAATTATATATGCAATCCTAGGGTTTCTACAAGTTTTACAAAAAATAAAACAAAATAAAAAATAAAGGGGTATTCGACCCATATAATAAAAAATAAGGGTTTCGATTTTAAAACACTAGAAACCATAAAGAACATGTAATAATCATCAAGATTTAAGTTTTATGTGTTTCGGTAATTAATTACAACGTATTAACGGCTCATGATGCCACAGTTGGGTTTTATTAATCATAACAATTATCAAAAACACATAAGCATCATCAAAGCATGTAGCGAAAGTAATATATCTGATATTTGTAAGTTAATTAACCGAATTAAAAGTATATGCGTACCTTTTACGAATCAAGCAACATAATTGATCAAGAACCAAGGAAACCCTAAACCCTGAAAATTAGGGTTTATTATTTTTGACTAAACCCTAAGTCGAATACCAAGATTACTCAAACACACTTGTGTTTGCCCTTCGATCTTGTACACATGTACTACACTCGAGTCAACTTGAAAAGTCAGGTTCTTGAATAACAAATAACCAAAAACTTGTATTTGAGCTTAGGAAAGTCGACCCCTAAGGTGTTTAGGGTTGGTGTACGATCGACCAAGCACAAAGGAGAGGAGAGGAGAAGAAATTAGGATTATTAGGTGATCCAAGATCATTTAGAATGAATACAAGGGGTTGTATTTATACTAATGTAAGCTTGGTGACCAAGTTAAGGTAGAATTGGGTTTGGGAAACCGTATTCGACCGGCGATGTAATCCCAAGGGGATTCTAGATCCTTCCCAACTTCTATTTTCGTCTCTAGTCCCTTAACATTCACTGGTACAAAAACGGGTAATCGTTACACTAAAAATGTGTGACGATATGCATATAGGCACACATGTTTTTTCGGGGTGTGTCACCGAACGCGCCACCGTAGGTGGCATATAGTCACATTTTTTAGTTCGTGGCCTTTGCCATTGAAAAAGAGTGATCAAAAATTGAATACGTGTGACAAAATAGGCACAAGTTTTGTTTTATTAATCAGTATTAGTGACCGTAAACACTTTATAGTCACACAAATGGTTTTTAAGAGTAACTATTGTTCATCTTTTGGCCACATAAATATATAATATATGTGACATTTAAGATGATTTATTCAAGTAAATGTGTATTATGTGTGACTATTTCCCATCATGTGGCCACATGAATATATAATAAATGTGACGTTTGTGAACATTTAGTCACACAACGGGTGTTGTTTTTTTAGAGTTAGTCACATACAATTTAAAACAAAGTGGCCAAAAGTTTGAATAAGTATGACCATATGGTGTTTAAAGTGAAGATATGTGTATTTTGTGTGACTATTGTTCATCCAATGACCACTTGAATTTTTTTTGTGTGGCCATTTGTAATAATTAGTCACACAAAGCATATTTGTTTTGGGTATTTAGTCACACACAATTAAGCAAAAAGTGGCCAAAAGTGTTAATAAGTGTGATTATATGTTGTTTAAAGTGAAGAAATATGTATTTTGTGTGACTATTGTTAATCAAATGGTCACATGAATTTTATGTTCGTTTGGCCTTTTGTAATAATTAGTCACACAAAGCATGTTTGTTTTGGGTATTTAGTCACATACAATTAAGCATAAAGTGGCCAACGTGTTAATAAGTGTGACCAAATGTTGTTTAAAATGAAGAAATGTCTATTTTTTGTGACTAATGATCATACAATGGCCACATGAATTTTATGTTTCTGTGGCCTTTTGTAATATTTACTCCCATACAATTTTAAAAAAAGTGGCACTGTTGAGAAATGGAAATGGAGAGAGTGAATGAAAATTATGAAAGATTTCATTACTAAAATGAGAGTTGTACAAGACTATTTATAGGCACTACTGTTACATTGTGGCACTATATCTAACCAAGCTACACTAATAAGCTGATATAAGCTAAAGCTAATGACTACATTCTATTACATTGTACAAGGCTTCTATCAACTTATAGCTTCATCTTTGGTAGAGTTGCAAGCCTTTGGATGCTTTGTACTTGGGCTGTGCTTGGACATTCTTCATGTGAAGAACTTATTCTAGCAGCAGTAACATTTGTTCCAGCAGTAGTAACATTTGTTCCACTACACAAATAATTACTAAATATTTGGAAAGACAAAATGGTAAAAGAAACAATTACTTGTGATCTGATATCCACTTTTTGGTTTTAGATGCTGAGCTAGGAAGAAATTCTTATAGAACTTTTAATAGAAACATATATTACATTTGCTTCATGTTGGAACCCTAAGATCCTAGGTGGTATAAGTGTATAACAAAGATGCCAATTCATGTTCTTTTAGAGTTTTTGGCAATGGACGACCTAATGGTAATGGTATATGTTTATGTATGCAACTATGCAAGACTGCTTCAGGAGCCAAATACGGCATAACACTAATAAAAGAACATACAGTAACTATTTTTAGGAATTGTTCAAAATATTGTCCACTTGACTCATCTACAATGTTAGTGTATCATGACAGAAACTCTTTAATATTTTGAGCAGTTCCTAACACTATACTAGAATAATTTTTGCATTGAATGGCAGGAGATTATACCTTCCACTAGGAGACTTCGAAAGATCCATTGACTTTACAAAATCAAACGCACCAACTCCAGTTGACCACCAAGAAGTCCATAAGGTACCACACTCCCATCGCTAAGTGATAACGCTCAGAATGTACATGTTTCAGTAGCGTTATGTGTGCTTTTGTATATGTTATTTGGTTATATTTGTATGATTTTAGTACTTAATCACATCAAAAGATGTTTGTCTAGTAATAATAACCAAGTGCAGGGAAATGGAAGGAAAAATAAAAGAATGTTCAATAAAAGGAAGATTCTTGTTTTATTGAAGCATGTCAAGCACAAATCAACATTTCAAGTATCATTGGAGACCATGAAGATCGAAGAACCGTGCTCTACGAGTCAGAATCAAGAAAAAGTCGATTTTTCGTCAATCAGGAAGACCAACCGAATCGGTTGCACCCGCAAACCGATCGGCGGGATTATGGTCAAAAAGTACCTGTGAAGCTGGACCAATCGATCGGTTGCCACCCGCTACCTATTCGGTTGGAAGACCTGTTTCTGCCATATCTTCATCATTAAGCTTCCCCATTGTATCCAAACGATTCTAGGTCCTTCCCTTGGTGTATTCTAGTCCCTTCCTAACTCCTTGGAGGCCAAGTTCAGCAATTAATACCATAGGCCTTGGTACTAGTATAAATAGAGACCTCTTGTGAGCATATGAGACACACACTTCAATACAACTCTCTCTACTCATCAAACAAAGCTCTTAGCTCTCAAATTCGTCCTTAGAAGTCCAGGAAATTTGGAGTTCCAGAAGTACCACATTTGGAGATCAAAACCCCAAGGAGTCTACCCCAATACTTTGGGAATCATTACTTCATCATTTGTAATATTATTCCAAGCATTGTAAGATTCTTAATCTTGTTTTCTAATGTTCAAAGTTTGGAGTTTATGTTTATGTTTGCTATGAGTGGCTAGTATCTTTATACACTTGCTTAAATGATGTTGATTATCATGTGATTAGTTTGTGATTGTGTTAACATGTTTTAATTCAATTTCAAGTTGATTCTAAGATCCAATTGTGATAAAGTTTCATAGTGACATTTTTTAATCAAGTTTAACTAGTTGATAGTAATCGTAGAGGTCTAAAGAACTTATTGTTATTCAACTAGTTATAATCTTTTTGTCTATGGATGATTGGTTTTACCCATTATTCTTGGTTAAACAAAGAAACTAAAGTGTGGTTGTAATAAGAACGCTTTTTGATTATCAAGTTGGATTGATTAGAAACATCTAAAAGGTCATAAGATTAGTTGTTTATAATCAATTGTAACCTTTTGTCTATAATCGGCTACCTTTTGTATTGACCATTTCTTAAGAAAATTTGATAAGTCAAAAGGACGTTTTTGTGTTTAAGTTAGTGAAAGTAAACTTATGAAACTTGAATTGATCTTGAATTGATTGGCTAAACTTAATGCTTGTTTTTATAAACTAAAATCTTGACGAAGGTTTGACTTGTAAGAGCAATAGATTAGTACACCAACTAATTATCATAACCAACATGTTAGGAGGTTAACACAATCATACTAATCAATGATAAGAAACTAGTTTAAGCAAGTGTAGTTTTTAATAACCTGATTTTCATTATATCTATTTTCGTTGTTATATGCTTTTGGATTGCCTTTGTTGATTTGTACTTGTTAATCAGATTCACTCAAATCCCTGCGAACGATCCCGACTTACTTTCAAAATCTTGCTATAACGGATGAGTGCACTTGCTCGTATGTGTTATTGGTAAATTTGGTAAATTGTCTTTTACAAATTTAAAACTTGTACACACATAGCACATCAAGTTTTTGGCGCCGCTGCCGGGGATTTGATTGTGTTTTAGCAAGTTTTGAATCCACTTCAGTCGGTCCATTTCTAATTTTTTTTTCTTCCGAAAGCTCCAACCCATCGGTCGTCTTCACAACCGATCCGGTTGCGCGAAAACCATAACCAATTGATCTAACCGATCGGTCTCCCATCACAACCGATCTGGTTACTCGTTTATGTCCAGAAATCTATTTTCTTTGTTTGTCCGTGTGTTTAGATATTGCCTGGATTCTCTAGGTCATTGTATGAACACTCGTGCAGCTGGAATTGATCCAATCTCACCTCTTACCAACCCCGAACGTCTGATTCGAAGAAGCAGAAGAACACCTTTTATACCCTTAGAAAATCATGTACCTAGAGTACCAAACCAAACATTTGATAACCTTGTAGAAGCCAAAGTCGTTTACAACCCTTTCACCAATTTACCTTTTCCCATGGCGGACGATCAACCCATGTGGGGAACCAACCGAGCCGTAGCACCAACCCCTGGGAGTGCTATTATTGCTATCAACCTTGGTGACAACTTCACCGTGAAGGGTCATCATCTTTCTATGATCAAAGACTGTCAATTCGATGGCCGTGCACAGTCCGATCCGCATAAGCGCATTGCCGAATTCATCAAAATTTGTCGCATGTTCCATTATGGTGACACCGATGTCAATGCCATCAAACTCAAACTTTTTCCATCATCACTCGCCAGAGATGCAAAAATATGGTACAATGAATTGACCCCAGGAATTATCAATACTTGGGAGGAGATGAGGCAAGCCTTTGTAAGCCGATTCTTTCCACCTGCCATGTTTGATCGATTAATGGGAGAAATTTGTGCTTTCACACAAAACCCCAACGAATCAATTGTCGAAGCTTGGCTTCGAATGAAAGATTTGTTCGTAGTTGTCATGGACATGGACTATCCAAAGGAACCATTATCCAAATATTTTACCATGGACTAGATGAAATTTCTCAAGGTATCCTGGATGCTGGAGGAATTTTTCTCTATAAGACTCCTAACGATGCACACCAATTACTCGAAGATCGAGTACTTCTCAAACTTGATTAGTCTAAAGATTCAAAAACCAAACCTCTTCAAAAAACCGTTGCTTTTGTCAAAAAATCTGATACCTCGAAACTCATGGAGAAAATGGAAGCCTTAACCTCGAAAATCGACAAGCAATACAAAGCTATCAAAGAAGAAATGAAAGAAATGCGAGACGGATGCAACAATTATGGAGGAAATCACCCATCATCTGAGTGCGACGATAAACCCATGGGTGGACCTAACGAAGGAGAAGCAAATTATGTCCAAGGAGGATACCGTGGAGGAGGATATCATGGTAATTATTATGGTAGAAATTCTTGAAATTAGCAAGACTGCCAACCAAGGGATAACAATCGTGATTCTCAACCTCGAACAGACAATCCGTCCCCACAAAACTCTGATAAAACGATGGAAGAATCCGAATTTGAAAAAACTATGAGAGAATTTGTGACTGCTCAAAAGTCTACGAACGATTTCATCAAAAATCAGTTTTTCAATCCCAACGCCAAAGTTAAGCAGGGACAGAAAAATTATCAAGCATCTATCCAAGATCTTGAAAACAAATTTGACAGATTCTCTAACCAACATTCCAACCCAAAACCATCAAATGATAAAACGTACCATCCACCACAAACAAAACTGAGCATATCAATGATGTATTCACAAGAAGTGGTCTCTCGTATGATCCACCACAAAATCCTAACGAACATACTCCTATCACCCAAAATAGTGAGGATGAAGCTGAGGAAACCAACCCAACACAAACCACCAAAACGAAAACCATTCCATCTATCAAGGCGTACACACCAAAAATTCCATATCCTCAACGCCTTAAGAAATAAAAAATGGAAGAGCGTTATAAGAAGTTCATTGAAATAATCAAAGAGGTTAGACTCAATGTTCCCCTCGTTGATGTCTTAGCCGGAATGCCTAATTACGGGAAATTCTTGAAAGAACTTCTTAGCAACAAGAGCAAGCTAGAGTAAATATAAGCTACCTTCCTTAACGAAGAATGCTCAACCATCATTCAAAACAAAATCCCACCAAAGCTCAGAGATCCTGGGAGCTTTCTTATTCCATGCACTTTCGGGAATAATATTCAATGCGATGCTTTAGCCGACCATGGCGCAAGTATAAATTTGATGCCTTATTCGCTGTATTCCAAATTATGTAACAACAGCCTTAAACCGACGAAGATGAGCATTCAATTAGCAAATCATTCTTATCAATATCCTGTTTGAATTGCCGAGAATATGCTCGTTCAAGTTGGTAAATTCATTTTTTCCGTGGACTTGGTAATCCAAGAGATGGAAGAAGATAGTAAAGTCCCACTCATCTTAGGAAGACCTTTCCTAAACACCGCTGATGCGATCATCAAAGTGAAAGGAAAAGAACTCAACCTAGGAGTTGGGGAAGATCGAATCACCTTTCTGATCGATAAAGCAATGCGCTATCCACGTTCCAGTGATGACACTTGTTTCAACATCGATGTTATCGATGAGGTCACTAACGAAGAATTGGATGCATTAGTGAACGAATATGATCCATTCATTACTACTTCCCAAAAAATCAGTGAAATAGACCTTGACAAGGAGTTTGTTGATTTTATGAAAGTAGAGTTCGAAGGAGATAACTCAGAGAAGGAAGAGATAGAGGAAGATAATTTTGAAGAAATAAATTTGGATGACGAGATGAGAATAAAATCTTTTATGGAAGAACCACCAACAGATCTCATGCTCAAACCTCTCCCTGATCATCTTGAATATGCTTGCCTGGAGGAAAACTCACTTCTTCCAAAGAATCATATCTTCATTACTCGAGGCCAAGGAGAAAGAAAGTTTAGTTTCGCCGTCAAAAATCATAAACAAGCTTTCGCTTGGAAAACATCTGATATCCCAGGAATTAGTCCCAATTTCCGCAAACACAAAATCAATTTCGAAATTGGGATTAAACCTGTTGTGGAACGTCAACGTCGACTCAATGCCAACATGAAAGAAGTTGTCAAAAAGGAAATCATCAAACTTCTCGATGCTGGTATCATTTACCCAATCGAAGATAGTCCTTGGGTGAGTCCCATTCACTGTGTCCCTAAGAAAGGAGGAATAACGGTTGTGACTAATGAACGGAATGAACTAGTTCCTACTAGAACATTCACTGGTTGGCGCGTTTGTATTTACTATCGTAAATTAAACAAAGCCACCAGAAAAGATCATTTTCCACTCTCGTTCATGGATCAAATGCTTGAAAGACTAGCAAGGAATAAATACTTTTGTTTCCTCGATGGATTTTCAGGATATTTTCAAATTCCAATCTATCCTAATGATCAAGAAAAGACCACTTTCACTTGTCCTTTTGGAACCTACGCATATCGGCGTATGCCTTTTGGTCTTTGTAATGCACCTGCAACTTTTCAAAGGTATATGATAGCCATATTACAAGACATGCTTGAAACCTCCATAGATGTTTTCATGGATGACTTTTTAGTTTTCGGAAACTCATTTGAAGCTTGTCTTTCCAATCATGATAAAATGCTCGAAAGATGCGAAGCTACACATCTTGTCCCAAATGGGAAAAATGTCACTTTATGGTGACCGAAGGAATTGTACATGGCCAAAAAATCTCCAGTCCCGGCATGGAAGTAGATAAAGCAAAAATCGACGTTATCACGTAACTTCCACCACCGACTAACATTAAAACCGTTAGAATTTTTCTAGGACATGCCGGTTTCTACCGTCGATTTATCAAAGATTTTTCAAAAATATCCCGTTCGATGACAAAACTTCTTGAAAAAGATTCTGTATTTGACTTCAATGCTGATTGCATAAAAGCATTCAAAACATTGAAATCTCAACTGACTAGTGCTCCGATAATGGTTTCACCTAATTGGTCACTACCCTTCGTGCTTATGTGCGATGCAAGCGACTTTGCTGTTGGAGCCGTCTTAGGCCAACGAGAAGGAAAACATTTTTGGCCCATATATTTTGCTAGCAACACACAGAATGGTGCTCAGTAGAATTATACATTCACAGAAAAAGAATTACTCGCCGTAGTTTTTGCATTCGACAAATTCCGATCCTACCTCGTGCTCTAAAAAAAGTCGTGTTCACCGATCACTCGGCGCTCAAATATCTACTCACCAAGCAAGATGCTAAATTGCGTCTCATCCGATGGATTCTGCTACTCCAAGAATTTGACATCGAAATCAAAGATAAAAAAGGAGCAGAGAATCTAGCCACTGACCATTTATCACATCTTGAAAATCCCGATCTAGAGGAGTTGAAGGAAGAAGAAATCGATGATTACTTTCTTGATGAAACCCTCATGATGATTGATGGAAACGATGATCCTTGGTTTGTTGACTTTGCGAACTATCTCATTGGAGGAATTCTCAGAAAAGGATTAACTTACGCTCAAAGGTGAAAATTCTTTTCTGAACTTAAACACTACTTTTGGGAAGAACCTTATCTTTTCAAAATGTACCCTGACAGAATGATCCGAAGATGTGTTTCTGGTTCTGAAACTCGCAAAATTCTTGATGAATGTCATCATGGCCCAAATGGGGGACATTATGGTCCTTCCACCATAGCTAAATTTTTTTTTTGATGCTGGATTCTATTGGCCAACAATATTCAAAGAAGCACATACACTTGTCCAAAACTGTGATGCTTGCCAAAGAACCACCAACCTTTCATGCAGAGATGAAATGCCATTGATAAGCATTCAAGTATGTGAAATATTTGATATTTGGGGAATTGATTTCATGGGACCATTTCCTAAATCCCATAAATACGAATACATTCTCGTTGCTATTGATTATGTGTCCAAATGGGCAGAAGCCGAAGCTTTACCAACAAACGATGCTCGTGTTGTCGTTAATTTTATCAAAAAGCTTTTCGCTCATTATGGAATTCCCAAAGCCTTGATAAGCGATCGAGGAACCTATTTCTGTAATCGACGAATGGAGAAAACCATGAAAAGATATGGGGTTCATCCTCGATTCGCGACAGCTACCCACAAACCAGTGGCCAAGTTGAAAACACCAACAGAGCTCTTAAAAGAATACTCGAGAAAACAGTGAAGGACAATCCTTTAGTGTGGTCGAAGAAACTTGACGATGCTCTGTAGGCATTTTATATGGCTTACAAAACTCCTATTGGCACAATTCCTTACAGACTCCTATATGGAAATGATACGCTTACACAAAGACGTTAGGGGTCAAAGGAACTTCCTTTTCATCGAGCAAGTTTTTCAACACCCTAGGCAGTGAACCTAATTGTTGTGGTGTAGTATTAGGGTAAGCCACGGGAATTGATATCGTTCTCTAGGGGAATAGGAATGCTAGTGAGAAGTTACTACGCTAAGGTTGGGGTTGAGGAAGATTATTTTTTATCTTTTTATGTTTTTTAGGAAATGGAAAGGTACGAATCTCGGGCTTTGGATTTGGGGGTTGGTATTTCTACCGATTATTTCTACTATCTAATTATCTAATCCTAAGGTAGGGTAGTCTATGTCTATTGTTGTGTGCTCGTATGATGATTAAAAATGTATTTGCTTAGGCTTTATTACTCCCTAGTTATCTCCTATTGATGGTTGAATTGTCACGTCCTTATTCTTAATCGCGTTGTGTCTCTAAGGTCGTAGGGTATGCGTTTATCCCTAACTCTTTGAAGCTACCAAAGGTTAATGACTACAAAATCTCTAGGATTTATAAACTTTAACTCTAAGGTATTCTTTGGATGTATAGCCTACAATTACTCTAGGTGATTATAAACTAAGGTTCAACAAAGATTAATCAAGCATTAATAACACAACGAATAACCTATCGCAATACTAGGTCAATCACAATTAAGATAAGAGACAAACAATCAATATTCAATGACTAAGTATCATATTACATAAGGAAACACACAAGTAATTTAGCCGGACATGGGCAACATGCAAGCATACACACAATCAATTGAAGACATAATTATATTAATGAAGTAAAACACTTATCTTGATGTAAGATAGGGTATGGAACCCTAAAATACTGTACAAGACAGCCTTGGTTTGGTTTAGGTTTTTACTCCACAAAACAACCCACTGAAAACAAAAAAATTCGGATTCTATATATAAGGTTACAACTGCGACGGTGTCACCCTTTAATTTGTGACGCCGTCGGGTCGCCGTCATTAGGGTTTCGTCTTGGCCACGTTTGCATTACGATGGAGTCACCTTATGCCTGTGAGGCCGTCTCCTTCAGTCTCTGACGTTGTCTGGATCAAATCTAGGCCGTCTAAGATGCGATGCACTACTCTTTTAAAACCTGATGCCGTCACTTGTAAATAAGCAATTTGGCTACTAAGTCATCACAAAACTTGTTCTGACGGTGTCGCAAGTAGAACCTGACGCTGTCCCCTTTCAATTCAGCAGCTTGAGTGTCTTGATTCTTGACTTTGGCCATTTCCTTCATATATTTGCGCCTTTTCGTTCGAATAAGTGTCATTCCAGCAATTTGCCTTCAAGAGACCTAAAAAGTGAAAAGGAACGATATTAAGTAATAACGGATACAAAAATGATCAAATAAGGGCTTAAACAACCCCTCAAAAAGGAAGATTTTAAAACCTTATCAAATATCCCTACACTTGGTATTTGCTTGTCCTCAAGCAAACGTGCTTTTAGCCAATTAATTAATAAGTTAGGGGTCATGAAACATTAGTTTAGAATGATCCATAACACATATAAGCCCCAAGAAAAATCATGACGAGCACGGAAATTACATACTAGCACCTCACATGGGGTGTTTGGATACTCACATCTCTCGAGTGTATATGAAATATAACAAGTTAGAAATGGAAGATTTAACACTCATTAACCGGTCCTAGTACATAGATTACCATAGGCTTGAGACTAGATAAAACCTCCATCGCTTTGGCCTAAGTACCTACGAAAGACTATCCAAAAGGTCTTTTAAAGGGTTGTAATGATAGGCTTACGGTAGGAAAACAAAGGGTTTGGTGGGATAGGCTATTTAGTGGTGGCAAGTCAAAAATCTTTATGTTACAAGCATGCGAAGAATGGCGTTGCTAAGCAAAGACTCGACACTCTAAACTCTAGATAACTGAAACAAAAAAACATAAATTTAAAGATAGATGTAGGATGGTAGCCCGTATTTTTTTTTAATTTATTATTTTTTTTAACACTCGACTTAGCAACTTATGCAAGCAACAATATAATTGAACTAAGGGTTTAGTGTGATAACAATAATGCACTAAAAGTGAGTGCATACAAGGTAGGCTAAGGATAGGCTCTGAGGGGTTAACTAGGGGTGTCGTGTACTAAAGATGAGTACAATGCACGGGTGTGGAGGAATTACTCAACCGATGTGGAATAAGTAATTATATTACGGGTATTAAACAAGGGTTATCCTAATTCCTCTCATCATTTAGTTATTCCTAACTACACAAGTGTAGTCTTACTAGCGATCTCGAAATGCATCACAAACAAGTTCTAGAATCTATTATACTACCGGTTCACACTCTAAGCATTAAAGATGAATGCTTTAATTCCTACAAATCTAAGGGCGATCCTCATTGTCATGAAAAATTTTAAATTTGGTGCCAAAATTACCCTAACCGATATTTCTCATGTTTATTACACAAATGCAATTGGACAAAGGAAATAATCAAGGATAAGCATAGTTTCAAAGTTCACTTTTTATTTTCCCTCTCTACACTTAAACTAAACATTTTCCGCAATGTTCCCCGAAAGTATCAAAGTTATGATAATGGAAGGTAATTAAAGACGAAAGAAACTAGTACTCCCCTGATTAGCTCAGTAGGATCCGTGTAAAGTGGTGGTTACATCTTTCTTCAAGAAGAACGTTTGCGTTAAAAGCTCCTTCACATCTTTTGTATCTTCTTCTTGGTAAATCAAACATGCACACTTGAAGAAAACAAACGAAACCTTCGTGTAAAATCAGCGGTAACTATATATATAAGACTCTACTAAACTAGGATATAATTCTTGTGGAATGGATGTTTACAGATTTTCTGAAAAATTAAGACTTGAAAAATCACAAAATTTTATAAGTAGCTCAGAAAACGAAAAAAAATAATAAGCTATTTCTGCTCCTCCTGACGCCGTCAGGTTGCGATCCTGACCGAAACTGGTCTGCGATTTTCTGGAAAAAATTCTAGAAAATTTACATTGTTAGAATCTAGAAAAATTTCCTGAGATACAATCATTTGACTCGAACAAACACACATGTATATCTTTTAATTAATTGTAATTCTCATATTTACGTTTGTTTTGAAAACGTGTGTAATCCTCCCTACACTTATCCCTTATGTAAAATACCTTAATATGTAATTAAGACGAGGTTAAAGACAAAATAAAGCATTTTTAAAAATTTAAACATGAGAATAAACAATAGATACACGACACACAAACAAGCAAAAAATTAAGCATGGGTTGTCTCCCACGAAGCGCTTTTCTTTATTTATGAGTCTTGTAGCTAGACTCAAAGTCATGCCCCTGCGTTGTCTCGTGCACGCTTACGTGCCCATCCTAAGCCATTCCAATGTTCTCTCATAATTTTTGTAATAATCTCCTAAATCTAGGCATTTTTTGTAGTACCTCTTAGTTTTCTCATATGGTTACCTAAGTCCATTTTACTTATCCCTTTCACTAAACAATGGAATAGGAGTCATTCTATTACACACCTCAATATCCTTGTGATTAAACCTAGGATGAGCACATGACATTTGGTAGACAAAGTCTTCAACTTCATCAGAGAATGTAATTAGACCATCAATCATCCGTTCATTCAACCTAGTCATTCTCTTGAAAGGTTTTCCAAAAATTACTTGAGTGAGGTCCTCATCAATAAATTCTCCTAAATTTTCTAAGACCATGAACTCTACCAAATAAGCAAAACTTCCAACAAACACATGCAAGAACAAATTCAACAACATTGTTCCCTTGATAAGTTAACTCATTGACCTTGATTTTATTGTATAGGTTCCTTGAGATTAAGTTTAAAGGCAAGAACGAATTCAAGTAAGCATCGAATCCTTCTAATCCTATTTTTCAAGGGAATTGCATGTTAAAGGGACTATCTTTCCTAATTCTACACCTAGGGTCAAAAAATTGGGAGGGGTCTTCTTCTATTTCAAAACTAACTTCATCAATGACCTCCCCGTTGTCAAGTGCTTCACCATAATCAAATTCCTCATCAGAATCTGAGTCATAGAAAGGACTTTGTTGTTGCCAATTTATGTCATTCTGCCCTAGGTGATTTCCAAAGTGGTGAACGGGTGAAGGGTTTTATGGGAATGCGTTCTCAATTTCGAGATCGGGAGGAGGATTGGGGGCGGGTAGTGTGAAGAATCTTCGGTGGAAGACACGTATCATGGTGAGTGATAGGTTTCACGAACAAAGGTCACGAAGAAAGGGGATAGACTACAAGGAAGCTAAAAATGGAAAAAAAGCTTACTTGATAGGAATCAAGCAAGGAAACCTAAACGAGGTGGACCCCTAACTAGCTATTCTATTCCCCAGCGGGCCAAAACATTATAGCCTTACAGCGGCGTCGGGGTCAAAGGAACTTCCTTTTCGTCGAGCAAGTTTTTCAACACCCTTGGCAGTGAACCTAATCGTTGTAGTGTAGTATTTGGGTAAGCCACGGGAATTGATATCTTTCTATAGGGGAATTGGAATGCTAGTGAGAAGTTGCTACGCTAAGGTTGTGTTGGGATATAAAAGACAAAGTACTGAAGAAAGTTAAAGTCCTGAAGAAAGTCAAAGTACTACTCAACATCAAAGTACTGCAAAGCTAAAGAACTGCTATATCGTTTATGGAAAGCTTTGTTATTCTAGAATATTCTTTGTTTAGATTACTTGTCGTACAAGGATTAGAGTTGTGAACGGACTAGGATAATCCTTATGCCTATAAAAGGACCCCTAGATTGGCATTAGAGACATGTTCTTAGAATACGACTTTAGAGAAAATGTTAGAGTTTATCAAGTTCTGTATTAGAGTTGTTAGGGTTGTTAGTGAATCTGTGTATCAAACAGGTTCAAAGTATTAATAAAATAGTTGAAGTTAAAGTTATTCTTCTTAGCTTTATTGAAGTAGTTTCCGCATACTTAGTAAAGTAATATCAGTGTTTCATTGTTAGTGACTTAGGATTTATCCGAGTTGCTAAGCCCTTACAAGCTACGTAGTTAGTTTGGTCAGAGTATATCGATCCATCAAGTGGTATCAGAGCTTGTGTGGAAACTCTGATTAAGAATAAACCCTTATACCTAATTAAACAACAAACCCTAAAGATGTCGACTAATGCTGTACCACTCAGAATTCCTATTACTGAACCTAATCCAAAAGCTTTGGTTGCTCAAGAAAACCTATCAGAGGTTGACTGGAGTGCTGAATTTGATGATGAACCAGTAACCTACTCTATGGTCGCAGTGGAAGAGTTTGATTGGAGCACAGCTTTTGATGAGGAACCAGGATTTGATGCTTTGGAAACAAGAGATGATCTTGTATGCTTTAATTGGAGCACGGAAAGTGAAGAAGAACCTGTTCTGCTTGCTATGGTAGCTACTTCACCAATTTCACCCCTATCTCTGAGGTATGCTCTTAGTGTCATGATTTTTATCAAAAAGTGCTTACAGATTATGTAACTGAAAGAGATAATTTTAGAAGGGCTAGGTATGAGGTAGTTGGTTATCAAATTACTTTAGAGTCAATGGAAGCCAAAATTATAACTCATGAAAATAATGAAATGGCTAAGGCAGAAAAATATGAGAAATAGGATTATCAATTAAAATTAAGTGAATGGAAGTTAGGATATAAGGTTTCTGAACTTGAAAATATGACTAAAGAAAGGGATGAACTATTAGAAAAATTTGCTGCTTGGGGAAAATCTGGCCTTTCACATGTTAGTTTTGTTAAAAAAACATAAAAGAGCACACATTAAAACAGGCCTAGGTTTTGGTATGGAGTTTAGTAGCACAAAAGAGAACCCACCTAGTGATAAGGAACAACTTGATTATGAGGATATAACAACTAGTGATGAGGAACTCATTAACTATGTAGAGAACACATCTAGTAATGAGGAATCAATTAGTTAAACACCTCCTGAATTTAAGAAAGACAAGGGTTATCATGCATTTCCTCATCCCACTGGTAGTTTTCAACCACTTAGGATAGATGTGTCTTGCTTTGGAGTAGACAATCTAGAGTTTAGGAAAAAGCTTACTGGTCAATCTAATACAGGTCCATCTTGTTCTGAATCCCCAAAAGAAACTGTTGAGAAAGCTAAGGATGATAATGTTAAGAGTCAAGCAGTACCTTCTTCTCAAAGTACTGCTAGACTGTGACAACTCATAATTTCAGGTCATTTTACAAACTTTGGAAATTTTTACTATTCATCTTCAGAATTTACTATTCGTCGGTTACTATTCATCATTTGTCGTAAACTAGGTTTACGAGTATCAAATTCGCGTAACCTTAATGGTTTAGCTGCGAATTCATGAACATATCATCGAGGACATTTCATATAGACTATGATTAGTCTACATATCATTAATAACATTATCATCATATTAGTTCATGCATAGTTTTGCATTTTACATTAAACGTATAATTTCCTATTAAATAAATGCTATCGCTTAATCATTTATTTTGAACGCTTGATCCGACACTTCCAAAAATTATCTTAATTTATTTTTATACTCGTATTAAGATTATAAAAATTATATTATTAGTTTATCCGGAGTTTTAAATTTATTTTGGATATAAATTATTATGTATATATATATCTACGACGGTTTCCGTAAATGCTACTCGATAATTATTATTTCACTAAATTTTTGTAAGAAAAGTATTTTTATAATTTTTATGATATCAATATATTTTATTTTGTTCCGTTAAAATTTATTTCTAGCTAACGCTACCCTAAATACTTAATCATATACACAAATTACCTGTATTACTTAAACTATTATATATTATATCATACAACTAACTTTGCTTTGTTGTTTTCCTATGTTGACATAATTGCATGACTCAACACCTTTTGAGTGCAAAATATCATTTAGACACAATAATGCTTACTTTTTTTTATATATAATAATACTAACACATATTCGATAATATCTAAAAGGTGAGAAACCATTAAACTTTGTCATATCAAACCTCTAAGGATCGGCTATAGGAAGAACCAAGAAGAATTCTAATATTTTTTCAAGATCAAGCTTAATTATCAACCCTGGTATACTTTTAATCAAGGTTTTGAAATAAAAACCTAGGGTAATTAGGAAAAACCTTGTTCTTTAAACCTCATCACTTTACTAGTAAGCATTTCATGATCATTTTTATTCTTTCATATTTATACTTTGTTATTTTATCATGCTTGAAGAAAACATGCAAGTTATATAATTATCTATACCACTTTATTTGTTTTTTTTAGTACTTATGATGAATATAAATTATTCTATAATTAATCTCTTGAAACATATCATTTTCGATGATGTCTAGGAACCCATGACACCCTAATAAGGTATATGGTAGGTTTCGAATAGCTTTGGTGTTGATTTGAAGTGGTTAAAATAAGTATTACGCTAGAAAAATCAATTTCAACAACTATAAATAAGGGTCTGATCAATTTTGCTAAGTTTGGAAATTTTGACAGTTTGTAAAATATTTTGAGCTAGATATTCAGAAAATATACTTTAAAATGAAAACGTGGTCGCTTGAACGGGTTAAAACGGATTTATAACGAAGAAGTTATGCTATTTTCAAGTTTATCGACGAAAACTATATTTTCAGAAAATTAGGTGCTGCCCAGAATTTTTCATAGGTCAAAATGAGTTTTGAATCATTATCTAAATTAGTCGATTTGTCAAAAATATAATAGTATACATTAATACAATTCCGAGGATATAAAGAAAATAGAAAACGGACTTAAAACGAAGAAATTATGACCAATTAAAGTTTAACGAAACTTTTATTTTTGTTACAGCAACTTGTAAAAATATACATACTGATATGATTTTAAATCGAGGTTTTGACCCCTTTCTGGTCCAAACCGGCTTAAATGTAAAACACGAAAGTCATCCGAAATGATGTTTTACCTTTAAACGCGAGATTTTTAAGCTTAAAAGTGTAAAATGAGAGATTTAAGCATGGTCAAAGACAGACAATTTTTCTGAAAAATTCAAAGCACTCATCGCTGATGGGAAATAAAATTGGTGTTTTTAAGCGTTTTCGAGTCTGTTTGAGCTTTGAAAACCTTACAAAATGCTATTGTATCATCTATAAATTATTACGGAATGTTAGAAACCTTATGAAAATGATAGTTTTAAGCGCAAGGGTTTTATTAAAATATAATGGAGTGTTTGGATTGCTTACTTAAATTACTCATTTTAGAGTCCAAAAAGGAGCGTTTGGATCGGTGTTATTTTAGCACACGAGGCTAATCCAATGGATAGCTTGTTGTGGTTTAACGAACCGGATAAATATTTTTGAATGTGTAATTATAATTGGGATAAATTATGGCTATCGTACTTATTTTCACAAGTATTAACACTTATATATTTTCTACTCGACCAAAGTGATACTCGCAAGTGACCATGTTTGGAGCCATTTTTCATATCGATAGAATAATTTTGAGAAAACGATGTCTTCTAGTAAAAGTACGTTCACCTAGCCTATTTTCCAAAATGTTCAACCGTTCGTCAAACGGAGTTGTAACGAATAAAATACGGTCACTCAAACTTTGCCGAAAACTACCCATAAACAATATTTTTGGTACAAGTACCCTACTTTATCTATGTTTTTCTCCATGATCGAAACCTCTATGATCAAATTTAAAAGCTAATACTTTGAGATAATGCTACAAGCTTTCTAAAACCGTTGAGTTTGTTTTCTAACACTCGATATTCACTATTTAACGACTATCTTTCCGAGGCTACTTAGTCACTTTCATGAAATATCAAAGTACATTATTTTGCGACGAAAAGCTATAATTTCTTAATAAATTACTAAATGATTATCGTAAAATATCAATTCAAAGTAAATACTTGTAAAGTAATTTATAAATTGTCAAGACGTTATAAGATTATTTTTTTCGATGATAACCTTTATTTTCAAAACTGTACAAGTGGCATAGATTACATATGGATTTGCATGTACGATATATATTCATGAATTATAATAGATCATATCATTCATATTAGGTTGCAGATAGAGTTTGCACCTCATTTCAGTGTATCCACTTTTGTCATTATAATCATTGTATCAGGTGAGTTTTCATAGCCCCTTTTTATTCAAGTTTATACATTATTTCAAACTTACAGGGGAGAATACATTGCACATCATTTTATTACGAGCCCAAGTATATTCAAATTCATTACATTGCTTAAGTTACCTCATTGCCAATTGAATGTCCCCATTACAAAATCATGAACCGTTAATTCCGGAAGAAGCGAGGGTGAGTGAATAGATCTATTGAGGGTGACTTCTCCATCCGGGTTGGCAGTCCCAACTAGTCAAACGGATGCATTTCATTTAATAACATTATTTGAGTTGTTTGGCAAACACTCTGTTGGGGCGAACATCATGAACAGTCTAGCTTCGGTGTCATGTGCTTATAGCAATTGTAACATTTTTATGTGACATATTTGTCATACATGGCCTATGCTTGTGGTGGTCATATAAAACATTTACATAAACTCTATGAACTTACTCAACCTTTGTGTTGACACTTTTAGCAATGTATTTTCAGGTATCTAATGCATATACTTCATGGCATGCATAAGGACTTATCATAGAGTCGCGGTGACGACGTGTCTCACATGGATTTTATGCACTTTAAAACATCGTTTGGGTTGCATTAAACTTATTTCCGCACATTTTGATTTTCATTTGGGACCTATACTTTGTAAACTCTGATTTTTTTATTAAATCAAACGATGTGTTTTCTAAACGACACTTTCGGTCGTTCAATATAACTGTGATTGTGATGCTATGACAGTCAACCCCGTGAATTCCATTCGCGCAAAAAAAGGTAATTTGGGGGTGTGACAGATTGGTATCAGAGCTTCAGTTATAGAGAACTAGGTTGCATCATTGTCCCTAGACTATAACTACATCATCATAGCATCTCATCATTTCATCATAAGTGCATAGTCACTATACATGCGGTTTCATACGCACACTTTGCGAGTTATTTACTTTCATTTCAAATCGATTCTCATATTAATGTCTTCAGATACCCATCCCATTATACTTACATCAGACTATGACTTGGAGGTTACCTTGTCATTCCCTATTATAGTTTTAAGAGTAGTTGACTCTACACCAGATTTACCACACATATTATCCGATGTGGAGACTGAACCCTTTTGAGGAGGGCGAAGTTACACCTACACCATCACGAAACAACTGCTGAACTCACATAGAGGTCATCTAAACTTGCAGCTTAGAACCGATATTTAACAAGTTTTTCTTTACAAAAGCTGAAGTTCAGCAATTCTCTTTACATTCATCAAGTTTTCTTCCTAAAAGTTAACCAAAGTCAACAACTTTTTATTTCCACGTCCTAAATTGTCTTAGGACATCCTACTGACAAAAACGAACACCATCAATAACTTACTTAAAAATTATGACTCCAGATTATTTACGGAGACCAACTATGTAACTCTCTGTTTCTCCCCGTAACTTTTTCGAGAAACCACCTCATCATCAAGTAGGAACTCTATAACTACTTAATGACTTATACTCCGTAAATGACCAAATCATACTCTTAACTTTGAGCCTCCGTACTTTGGGTATAAAGCACATCAATAAGTCAACTAACGAATTGCAAGTAGCAATCAACACCATCTCTCTAGAGGAAACCTAAAGCTTACCAGTAACCCACACTATCATTTTAATCACACAACAGAACATGGCATTTACGCCATCTCTTATTATCTTGTACTTATCAGTTAAGTATAAGTGTCTTGAGGAAAACTCTTAAGTAGAATGATCTAAAATATCCACCCTTAAATCTTTTTAGAAAGATAAAACAATTTAAATATGGTAAACGACGTAAATTATTATTAAATTAGAATCCATAAATATTAATACATAGCGATGCAATCAACAATGATAGAGCTAATGTTACAAAGATCACCAAGTAGGGAATGCAATCCTTGAGCGGCTAACCCACTAAGCAAACAAAAAACACCGCTATACCCACGAGAGCAAGAACCGGATGCAACACCATGAATATTCTGCATAATATGAGAATAAAAGCGGGTTATTGAGTGCGGTAAGTAAAATGTTAAGAGACATAGATCGATAAGTAAAGAACACAAATAGAATTGTTATATACTATCTATTACCCCCAAAGTATATCTACGCCAACCGCTAGGACCACGATTGGAGCTAGAACCACTAAATGTTAAGTAGATAGCAGCGGCTACAACATACACTATCATAACAATGGTGATATAATATGGCATCTTGAGAGGAATGTAGGTGAAAAATTTGTGAGGAAATAAAAGTTAAAAATTTGAATTTATAGAGCAAGAAGTAGCCATTGTTAGGCTGTCAATTAGTGACCATATTAATTACAAGCATGCTATCAAATAGTGTTAATTAGCCTACTACCAAATAGTGTCAATTAGCATGCTGTCAAATAGTAGCTTGTCTACTTTGTAAACCTCATCTATGATTACTCTCCAGTGGGAAATAAACATCAAACATTATCATTCTTACAACCGTTAGGCTACTATTTGTAGCCGTTGGGCTACTATTGAGGGCCGTTACCATATATACATTGTACAAGTAAAACACTTGATTTTTTTTTACTTTGAATATACAAAATATATATAACATGTATAAGAATATATAAAATAAACTCATCACAATAATCACAACCTCTGTTTATTTCATTCCCTATTCCAATTGCCCAATTTCCAATCAGTTCGCAACAATATACCGCTATCTTACTAGGGATTAGAGCAACTTTATTCTTTACCAATTAGGAGACTATTAGCATTCTATGAGGTTCTCCCATGTATCCTACAAACCATTCAACAAACCTTATTTCAAATTATTTTGCTACCACTTTATAAAAAAAAAAATTCACATAATTTTATTTCGAGCTATTTTATTACCATCTTAGGAAATTTGTTTCACAGAATTCTAAAACAATTTGTTTTGTTACCATCCTATAAATTGACTTTCAGTCATTCTATCAACTATTTACTATCATTAAGCGAAACGATTTTCATGTTACTCTGAAAAATTGTTTGAACCATTATTCTACAGAACAACATGTTGAATACCATCTAAAACTTCGGAGAAACATAATATTATTTCAACAAAATCAAACATCACATCATTTGTCCTCGATTATACATAGTGATGAGTGTCTAAATACTCATCATTTTTATACCATTTAGACTGCAAAAACATCTGAAAACACTCAGAATTGCATCAAAATAATAATAATATCACAAATAAGTGTTTTATGTGTTTCAAATGCAAAAATACCAAAATCTAGTGAAAAACGTATCAAGTTTGCATAATTGGCAGTTTTAGTCCCCCAAGTTACAAAAGTTGTCAAATATAGTCCCTGGTCATTCCAAAACTTATATAAAGTCATAAAAGGTCCTTGGGATTCACAAGTTGTAAGAAATTGTCCTTTGAAGTTTAAAAATCACAATTTACAACTTTGGTCCCTCAACTTTACAAAAGTGTCAAAATCAGTCCTTGGGTTTTTAAAAATAAAAATTAATCAAACTACACCCTTGTACTATTCAAAAATGGCAAAATTGGTCCTTATGGTGAACTTTTGGAGAATTTACATGTTTGGTCCCTCAAGTTTCAAAGTTTGGCAGATTTAGTCCCTGGAAGTGTAAAAATGGAAATTATCAATTGAGGTCCTTGTACTATTGAAGCTTGGCAAAATTCACCCTTGGAATAACTTTGGAAGGTTTACACATCCAGCCCTATACTTTCAGAAAAATTGCAAAAGTGGTCCTTATGTTATTAATACCAAATCCAAACTAAACCGGACCCTCTTTTAATTATCCTAAGCCCAATATCCAACCCAGCCCACCTTTTAAATATAAAACCGCCAAACACTGTTCACCTCCTTCCCTCCCGACACCTGCTACCACTCCATCATCTCCACCTGTTTTCACCACCTCACCACCACCTCACCACCACCTTTCCACCTCACTCCACAGCTGGTTAACAACTCTCCTCCACCTCCACAAACACCAAAATCTATTAAATGCAAAATACTTGCTTATGACTTTTTGGCGCCAAATTGCAAATCAAAGGCTGAGATGAGTTGCAGTGATCCAAAGGCCAGGATTAATGATGAGATTTCTTTAGAGACTCAAGTGGAACCCTTTTCTTGAATAAAAAGGAGAAAAGGAGCAGAGTAGTGGATGTATGAGAGTAGGTAGTATAGTTTAGCATCGACATAGTATAATTCTCATTTTCAATATAATTATAAGCCTTCTAGTATTAAAACTAAGTTATTTCAGCGTATTCCAAACTTGTTTTCAGTTTTAATTTCAGTTAATCTATATGAATTCAGTTTATGAATTTTTCAAGTTTTACAGTTAAATTCGAATCAAGTTAATTTTTAATTAAAGAGGCCTATTATTTGTTTCTATAAGCTCATATAAGCTTAATATAGCTTGGTTTGAGCTTATTGTAGTTCATATCTGTTCTAATTCAAGAAAACCATAAAAGTCAACAAAAGTCAACTGGTGTTCAAATCTGGTTCAGAGATGGATATGGGGTGATCTTGATGATGACTTGGGTTTAGTTTGATGTTTCTATATTGTTTTTAGTATTGTTATGCTGCCAAAATATTGCTGGACCTCAAAGTGAGTATTGATAATTTTTGGTTTCAAATCTGTCTTGATGATTTGATCATATTTGCTTGTTATTAATACTTGATTTGGTGTCATTAGAATATTAGTTAAATATCTGTTTTGATCTCTGTCACTGTGGAATAGGATTAGTTAGTTTAGACTGCTTATTGAAGTTTTTAAAGTGGTGTTTGGATTATTGAAAAGATCTGAGATAGAGGTTGTTGCAGTGATAGATTTTCATTTCAACAGTCACACTTAGCTTAAATATAGTCAGTCTTAGTTGATAAATTGCATTTAGAATCAACAAAAGTCAAAATCACTTTGAAACTTGTCTCATTTTCTTCTTAGTTTGAATCAGAGTCTATAGTTTGCATTTAGGTTTTAGAATTAGTAAATCTAGCTTATTTCACTATTATTTTGTCTCAAAACATCTTTTACATTCCATTTCATAAGCTCACAAGTTCCCTAAAGTCAAATTGCTTGATAATTTAAAAAGTCAAAATTAGAAAAGTCGGTTTTTGCCAAACTTGTGGGATTTTTAATGATCTTATTACTGTGTTGTAGCTTATGAGCTTTTGGGAAATCCTTTAGACCCAGCTTGTGTACCCTCTAATATTTTTGTTACATTTTTGTGATTTTTATTGTGGGCTCCACATGACCTCAAAGTAAGCTGCAGGGAAAGTGTTTCCCCTGTGTAGCTGTTGCATCACCACAACAGTGGCCATCTTCATCACTTCTGTGAGTCCCACATGCCACATCAGTGAGCCCCAGTGGTGGTTCTTGGTTCCATAGCATTCACCACCTTGCTAGCTCTCATTTGCAGCCAAGCTTTTGAGCTTAAGCTCTGTGGACCCCACTCCTAGATCAGCAATAATATTGTCCCATTTCTGAATTGAAACTAGTTTAGTTTTGCTTAATTTTTGGCTTAAATTGCTTTTCAGAGGTTTAGGATAGTTGGAATAGGTTATCATTAAGTATATTTTGCATAATCTAGCAGCTGTGATCATTTGATGTTCATTTGGTACTTATAGCTTATTATAAGTACTTATTTATAAGCACTTTCATCTGCAGAACCTAATTATTGAACACATGCATCACTTTTATTATTTTTCCTATGTTTAGAATAATATTTTATAATTTTCCTAAATTTTTCATAATTTTCTGTCACTGTTTGCTATTTTTCTTACTTTAAATCAATTTTTAAGACTTTTTAATTAGCTTTTGTTACAAATAAATCAGAAAAAGTTTAAAAAAATATGTTTTCAATTTTCCAAGATTAAGATAAATATAAAAAGCCAAAAAAATATTTTTCCATAATTTTCTTAGTTTAAATAGTATTTTCTAGCATTTTAATAAGTTTTAAATAGTAATTAATTAATAATAAATGCATAAAAAGTCTAAAAAAATATATTTTCAGTTTTAAAATACGTTTTATCATATTTTAGATTTTTCTAAGTCATAATTTTATTTTTCTAGCTTTATTTCATATTTTATCATATTTTAGGTTATTATTAAATAGTTAAAAATAGTTTTTAATTAATAATAATTAAATAAATAGTCTTAAAAATAATTTTCTTTTTCCAATAATTTTCTAGTATAATTAGGATTGTAAAAATGTATTTTACATATCCGTAGGTATTTTCCTTCTTTATTTTCACGTTTTATTTAGTACGTTAACGTAATTTTATTTAAACGTACGTTTTAGGTTTTAAACGTTCATCGATTTTAAAAATAGTGATAGCGTTTATTTAATATATTTTAGCTTTTTAATTTTCTTTAATTTGCATTTAAGTCGCTGTAATTTATAAACTTTTTCTTTAGTTATAATTATTCCAAATCAAACCTTTTCCCATTCAATATCACTCGATCACAAATTCGTATTATTATAGTGTTCACACCTCGTTGGGACTTAACGACCTGGGAAAACACTAAACTCTCAAGATCTTAATTGTATTGCTTTCTGAGCTGTTTTAAGTTTATTACGGTTAACCATTCACAAGTGGTTAGCTTGTGTGATTAAACTTGACTGTTCTGAGGCGATCACATAGCCTGATCACCTATGTATAATTCAGGAAGAATTATGTCATGAAAGTAATAAGTATCATTTCAAATCTTCTAAAACAATTTTTATTCAAAAGCAAAGTTTTGTAATCAAATAAATTGTGCATAAACATTTCTTTTTGTTAACACTCTATAGATGCCTACGCCATTCATCATTCACTCAACCGATAAGTAGAAATTTTTACCAGTGACTTTTTAGGAAAGACTTTCCATACCATCTATGAGGAGGATTCCTCGATACAAGAAAACAATGAAAGGATTTCAGAACTATCAACAAGGACTAGAAGCAGGTAGTAAGATGTTTCATAACTCAACAAAAATCTTAAGACATCACGAGACATACTGAACCACTGTCTTTGGACTAGAAGCCAAATTCTATCATCTCAAAAGTAATATCTAGACCGAGTACAAGATTTAGTACGAAGTGAATACCCATTAAGTAACACTATAAAGATAAAAATTACACAAAGACAGTAGTCAAACAAAGTTTTATTACAATTCTTCTCACAAAGCTAACCATTACCCCCAACACTTATCTACGCATATTGCCAAACCCACAAGTGGAATAAGAATCACCAAAATCATGACCAAAAACGAATTGTTTTCTTCTTCCGAGAGGTTAATATAGTAGATAGATGCTACTACAAAATACACGATAGCAATAATGATAATAACATGCGGCATCTTGGAGTATTGATGAGAGAAATGTAGGTGAAATGTTAAGTAGTGTATGGAAGAATGAAGTTTAAAAAAAAATGGGGTATTAATGGAATGAAAAATAGCCGTTAGGATACCGTTCACAATGATTGGCAAATACTGTTCATCGGTTAAAATTTTTTTTTAGGACAATGACAAATTACTACTTACTCTAAAATGATAAGTTGAAATACATTACTAGTTATCCCATAAACCATTTGCCGCAAGAAACCACATCACTTAAATATTTAAGGCTTTGTAACTTGATAACATAGAGCATGGAAAAATTTCGATAATCAAACAATAAACATTTTAGTAATGAAAACTAAGCACCTTAGGCAAGGAAGACTCAAGTCATGACATTCGCTAGAACTAGAAATGAGAGGAATCACAAGTGTTATCCATACTCTATCCTTTTCATTATTGTCCTTTTCGACATACTTGACTATTTGAAATTTGGCACAAGACAAGTGGTATCAATTTCAATTATATCTTGTTAGGAATTAGAAAATTCCAGAGTGAAGAGTCGGTCACCCCAAATATTATCTAGCATAAGTTAGCTCGTATATTTGTCATTAGTTACGGTATTTAGCAGTTTAGTAGTTAGTTTGTAGCGTAGTTTAGTTTAGAGCAACACCGTGGAGGAAGGACGGGTCTTTACCCACTGTATCCCTGATCCATAGTCCGATAGGAGGACGGTTTCATTGTAACTATAAATGCCCCTTCCATCCATGGAAGGGGTGGTGCTTTTCAATCTAATATTCAACAATTTGTGAACTAACTCTCTACCAAGAAAACACCCAACTCTCTAACTTTCTCTCTCTAATGGCTAACATGTATTTTGATCATCCAAGACCACCTGAATCATCAACACAATAAAAATATTACGATCCTACAATTGGCATCAGAGCAAGGTTGTGTTGTGTTAATGATTCGTATGTGGTTTTTTTTGGTTTTGATTCATGCTCTTAAACTGATTTGGTGTTTGTGTACTGTTTTAATGGTCCGAACGTTTTTATATCTTGGTATTGATAAACAGCTTTAACAAGTATTGTATATCCTTTATTGGTATTAGATAATGTTTGGTGATTTACCTGATGTTATTTGTTTTGTGTCAAAAAATTATTTTGGTCAAAACATATACATACAATTCTTTGGACATTATTTTGATATCATATCCATGTGGTCTATTGGTCATTTCTGGTTTGTCAATTTGTGGTCATAACTTGGGTCAAAAAGTATCATCCTTTTTGCAATATTCGGGTAACTTTGAAGGTGGTCGGAAAACATTAGTCGGAAAACTCATCGGATAAATTCAAAAATCTACTTAGCGACTTGTTTCTGGTACTGGTGGCGACTTGTCTTTACAAGTCGTCTAGGTTCAATGTATCCTCACTGTAGCGACTTGTATATGAGGTGGCAACTTGCCATGAGTATTTACTCATGGTAGCGACTTGGTCTAGCGACTTAGTGCTAGCGACCTGGTCTAGCGACTTAGTGCTAGCGACCTGGTCTAGCGACTTAGTGCTAGCGACTTGACTCCATGACTTATGCCTAACGACTTGTGACAGAAAGGAAGAAGAAGAAATGACCACTCGACCACATATCAAATACCATCAAAACACCACGATCTCAGTTTCTACATACATCATTGATCCATGGTTTTTCAATTCTAAATAACGTGTTGCAACAAAGTTGTCTAGACTGATCTGAAACAAAAACCAACTCCAACAATATCCAACCTACCATGTCTCAACCTACCATGTCTCAACCCTAGCAATAACAAAAACATAAAGATCTCAGTTTTTTTTATTCGTGGATCTCAAATGAAAAATCAAGACTATCTAGTCTATATCACGAATCAAAAACTTCATCATTGATCGAGACTCTAAAGCAACAATAGACACCAAACATGATCTCAGATTTCATGACTCGTGGTTATCAAAATGAAACATCAAGACTTCCAAGAGTATTATGCACGAGTCAATCCTTTCATCATCGATCTTAAGGTTGTGACAATATCCGAAATTAAAGATTTGATTTTAACAATATTGTTAATATCAATCTTTGATTCGTTATAAAAACAACAATCATATCTAAACAAAATTGGATTATTCATTAATTAAACCTACCTTTGCTCATCATATCCATGCCTTGTGCCATCCCTGTGGCCACGATGACATGTATTATAACCATCCCTCTGGCTAAGTCGTTTCAAGACTACGTTCCTTTGCCATCTCTGTGGCTAATTCAAGTTGAATACTTGAAAGGTTATGCTTTTGATTCTGCTGTGCGTATCTTGACGAGCATGAAATAGGAGGCGAACAAAGGTTTGTAAGAGATGATTGACAGAAATATATTACTATGTTAGGGTAGGCGTTTAAGATAAGTTGTCATATATGGGGGATGATTATCATTTGTGTTAGGGTTTGGAGAGTTACAGAAAAGATGGGGGCGGATTAAGTGATTGTAGGGTTATGATAAGTGAGTTTTGTCTGTTTTAAATACCCCTAATTATTAGGGTTGAGTGTAGGTGGACGAAGTGTGATATGGGCCATGGGTTGTGTATGATATTGAAACTTTTGAATGGGCCGTGTATATGTGGTGTTTTAACAACCTTGGATTTGTGATAAATAGATCATGAACATAGATACATGGGCCTCATTGATCTCAAATGTTTTGATATTAATTAGGCCTCATTAATCACATTTGAAAATCAGTACCAAAGCATCCTTATGAAATTGTACAAAAGTCTCATTTTCATGGTGTACCGGGTCGTTCAGTGCTAAGTTGAATCGGGTCGTTTTCATGTGGAGATATGTGGAATTTGAATATATTGAGTGCATTGGGGTTAATCTTTGCAATTGAATCGGGTACTGGACTTTGAATGGTCTTGAATGTTCACCGGTTGTGTTCATATATGTGATGACTTGAATTTGGATAATGAATCGATGGGCATCTCATGATGAGTGATAATGAGATTTGGTATGATGATGATTAATGTTGTGATATGAGGATTGATCCTTTGGTCTACGCATTTCCACAAAGAATATTTTGTCTCGACTTAAATTGGTTATTGTACAAAGATGACTACGGGGTTGTTTGGACGGTATTTATTATTTTTTTTTGGATTTGAAGTGAGGTTATCCAGGCACGTTTACTTATTTCGTCTTCTTTCTTTCAACCATTCTGTGAAGATGACTTGTTTGGGCATTTATAGAGTGTGATAAAGACTTGACTATTTAATTACGTTTGTGATTCTTTATCGTTTAATCCACAACGTAACTATCACTTCGGTGTCTCACGCAGTTGAGGATATGTCAAGAGGTTTTGTACATTGGGTACACCGTTTCTTCTTCACAAGGATTAGTACAAGTTTAAGTAATAAATCTGGGGAATTCTACTTCATGATCAAGTTTGGTATATCGGGTTTACTTCTCCATGTGGTCACTGCAATAGCCGACATAATGTGTGAATAATGTGTTTACCAAAGTTTTTATTGGATGGTTGATGATATTGTTTATGTTGGATTATGAACCGCTGATGAACCACTGCATGTTCCCCTAAAATGGATATTCACCAAACCAAAGTCGTCATAACACATTCAAGCTGACATTGTTTACGGTTTTGTCTTGATTTTGTAAAATCCAGCGAAAGAACCTATTTCTCGGTTTAAATCATAGACTTGTAAAATCCTGTGACAATGGAAATATCCCAGTATTAGTAAAGTGCATTTCCGGATCTATCTTACGGTTTATTCTTGGTTTTGTAAAATCCCGCGAAAAGAAACTATTTCTCGGTTTAAACCATAGAGTTGTAAAATCTCGTACTGATGGAACCATCTTGGAGAAAGAAAGTGTAATTCGGATCTTACTTGATCTTTGGTGCTACGGTTTCGCTTCAAAGAAGGGATAAAAGGGTGTACTTCATGAATTGGGTGTGTGTTTGGATATTTATCATGGCAGTTTGGTTATTACATGGTTTTACGGGGTTATGTGTTTTTAACCATGTTCGGGATAAAACCATTATCAGAGTTCACTTAAAACGTCAAAGAAGGCTAGATTTGAGCAGTTAATCAGAAGATGTGACAACGGCGTTAATTCAATATTATCTATTTGAGGTTGAAGTGAATTATTACGGGCGAGTGTACTTAGTATCTGAAGGTATCGGGGATGGATGGATGAAGATTCTTCATGATCCTTGTTCGAACTTATTATCAATAACGAAGACGTGGAAATCTAGTTATTGTTGGGTGACTTTTACCTTTTCTTTTACCACTTGGGGGAATCGGGCTCTTATCACCTCAAAATAGCTATCACTTTAAGGAGTTACGTTGTAGTGCTCAGTGTCACATTGAATTGTGGATTCTCAAGAGGTGATGTACGTCTATTACTTGATGGTTGGTTGGTTGAAGAGTATAGAGTACTTAGGGATTCAATGGAGCATGATTTCTCGGCATCGCTCTTTGTTACACATGTTCAAGTTTAAGCCATGAGTTCGGGTTAGTTTACTTCAGGGTCAAATTCATCATATTGGGTTTTCTCCATCAGTTGTCACTACAAAGAGCCTACTGAATGATAATGGGGTTGATTACAAGTTTGCCAAGAGAGTTGAAAAGAGAGAGATTATGAAGTTTGAACACAGCAGTTCAAGCCTCGTTCTCTAAAGAAAAGAAATGTGTACGTTTCAGTGCGCATTATCTTAAAAAGAAGAGAAATCTTCTTATGATTTTTGAACACAATAGTTCAAGCCTCGTACCTCAAAGAAAAGAAAAGTGTACGCTTCAAGGGCTTTATCTTCAAGAAGAGAAATCTTCTCATTTATGACCATTCTCATCAACATGCTTCATACTTTTCCATGCGCCGGTCATCAAGTGAACCGGGCTACCACTGATTGTTTTGTCATTCCACTTGCTCTATTATAATGAAGATGGCGACATCATGTGCTTATTTTGAGGGAGAGAAGTGTGAATAGAACATTTGGATGATTTTCACTTATTTAATCAAGAATGGCAACTCCGTATGCAATTCTTGAGGGGGAGAAGAAGTGTGAATTTATTGCATGGTTGATTAATTTCGAGAATAAATGGTCAACGGCTCCAAACTCATGTAAGAACCGATCTTCTTCTTATCGGATCATCTTTACATGGAGTTTCTTCTATGAGCCGTTGGTTGACATCTTCACACGGGCTGATATGATTATCGACAAAGTGCTTCCGGTTAATGCTTCACGTATACATCAACATGATGATTCCGAACAATCTCTCTGTTCTTGTTTGATGTGATTGGTAGTTTTGGTGTTACCATTTCGGTGTGTTAGATTGCGGCCGATTGCTGATTTCCTTGATGAACATCTTTCTGTTCTTGTTTGATTGGGAGGGATTTTAGTTAAGGGGATTTTCAAGATGTAAGTTAATTGGGATGTCTTTTGGTGAGATGCTTTTTGGTGTGAGTTGAAGATGTTAACTATCTATTCCCCAACTGAACAATCTTGAAGAAGGTCGAGTCTATAGTCGGTTCTACATTCTCTGCTACATGTTAGAAGACTAAAAGACGAGTTGCATTTGATTATCAAAAGGCTTCTTCTTAATATGGGCACTTATCAAACAGATTGTCGGTTTAGGGGAGAGCACTAATTGGGGGAGAGTGAAAAGTCAGCTTTAATCCCCAATTAGACTGTCACACCCTCGCCGGAGGCGGAAACACGAGGTGTAACGGAAGGGAACATAAGCACAAGTTAATAGAACATACCAACGTTAAGATTTAAAAGAAAGAGTACACCATTACAATACCCGTTTAGCCGTCATCGGCAAATATATTACAAAGTTTAGATTCCAAAATATTTCGTTCTATTACATAACGATTAGTAGTGACAAGTAAAAACTTCATTATGCAAGACCCGTAGAAAAAGCTTACTAACGATCACCCGAAATGCATGAGAGAAAAACGGGTCAACTATGAAAATAGTTGGTGAGTATACACGTTTCGTAAAATAAGAAAACTCGTAAGAAATTTTCAAAGGTTTCGGTCATCAGAAATAGTCCACAAAGCAAAGGCATTTCAAATCCACTCAGTTCCAAGTTCCGCCCATACAAAACTTGCAACCTGTGTGTTCACAACCCATTGCACAAAATATAGCGTGTCAAGTAGTCAAGTATAAGCGGTCATAATAGTTCACAATATAGTACCACGAATATAATAATTCGGGATGCTCTGATGAAACCAAATTATCTTGGGTGCGACTACCCAAAGTTATGTTGGGTGCCTCTTCCCAAAGATATACTGGGTGCCTCTTCCCAACGATATACTGGGTGCCTCTTCCCAAAGATATACTCCGAACATAGGAGTCTTTATAGTGATGCTCCGAACATAGGAGACTTTATAGTGATGCTCCGAACATAGGAGACTTTAGGTCAAGGTCATAACATGTACGGTTCAATAAGTTCAAGTAAGGCATTATTTCATAATTAAGTTCAAGGATTTGATTCAAGTTCACAAGTTCTAGTCAAAAGAGTTCACAAAAGTAAGAATCAATTTAATTCAAGTATGGTTCATGCATTCAGCCCCAAAATATAGTAAAACGGTAAAAAGGGGATGTGATTACTCACTTGATGAATAGATGCGATAACAAAAGTGGTTACACCAAAATGTAGCGTGAATATCGAAACTGACCTATTATGAATGATATGATATGCAATAAGTCATGATGTAATGTTATGCATGCAATTCGGATGATATTTATACCACTTATGAACTTTTGAAAACAATACTTTTCGTCGAAAATATAATCTTTTAACGTCTTGACCATTTTTAAATTACTCCACATGTGTTTACTTTGAAATGATATCCAACGATAATCATTTAGTGATTTATTGTGAAATTATAACTTTTCGTCGTAAAATAATGTCGTTGAAATTTCCATGAAAGTGATTAAAACGGCCTCTAAAAGCTAGTCGTAAAATGGTGCACGTCGAGCGTTAGGAAACGAACTCAACGGTTTTGGGAAGCTCGTACCATTATCTCAAAGTTTTAGTACATGCATTTCCATCCTAGAGGTCTCGAACATAAAGAAAAATAGAGGTTAAATATGATACTTTTAGTTCAAAATATAGTTTAAGGATGGTTTTTCGGCAAAGTTTAAGTAAACATATTTAATTCATTACAACTCCGCTAATCAAACGGTCGGACATTTTGATAAATATACTTTGCGATCTCACTTTTACTAGAAGACATCACTTTATGAAAAGTTCTAATTCAATGTTAAAAACAACCTTTTACTTGGGACTAGTTTTTGCCGCAAAACTTGTTTATTAGAAATCAAGTTATAGTTTTTCTTATATGATAATAGTTACGGCAACTTTTGTAAACATGTATAATTTAGTCGTTACAAATCGTTTCTACGTTTTAAAGATCCTTAACTTCGTATCGAAGTATACTAACATATTTTTAACAAATCGACATAATTTACAACGTCCAAGCTTCATTTTTGACTCGTACAAAACAAATATTGTTTGCTGAAATTTCCAGGATTTTGTATTTTTCGTCGCCAAATTGAAAAATTCATAACTTCTTCGTTATAGCTCCGTTTTAATCCGTTCAAGCTGCCCGCGGTTTCGTTTTAAAGTGTATTTTCTAAATATCTAGCCCACAAATATTTACCTACTGTCGGATTTTCCCAGAATTAAAAATACGGACAGACCCTATTTAAAAGCGGTAAATGAGTTTTCGCGCCAAACCTATTCTAACCCATTCAAAATAACTCCGAAGCTATTCTAATCCTACCATACACCTTCTTAGGGTGTCATGGGTTCCTAGAAATCACCAAAAATAATATATAACAAGGAGTAATTATAGGATGGATTATATATATATATATAACACTTAAAAACCTTAAAAAGTGGTATAAACATCACATAATTTGCATGTTTCTCAAATAAAATAATATGACCATAACAATGAATGTGAAATAAAAACATGAATATGAATGCTTACAAGAAATATGATGAGGTGATATGAACAAAGGTTTAATCCTAAAACACCTTAGGTTTTTATTTCAAAACCTTTACTAAAAGTGTGTCTAGATTGTGAAAATAACTTGTCTTGAAAATAAATATGGTCTCCTTCTTGGTCTATGGTGTTGCCGGTTGTGTGAAGAGAGAAATAGATGGTTTGATTTTTTTTTTTTTTTTTTTTTACACTAATACCAAATGAATGAGTATGTATATGTAACAAGATATTTAAGTGATTTTGAGGTGACTCACCTATGTAAGTCGACAAGGGTGGGTTGGAGTTAGCTAGTTTATTATTATTTTTTTAAGTAGTAATGTGTAAGTAAATGTGATGTTTATTAAAGTTAGTGAGTAACTTGTATACATATTTTAGCATTTAGGGTAGCGTTAAATAGAAATAATTTTTAATGGATCAAAATAAAATGTATTGAAGTCATAAAAATTATAAAAATACATTTCTTGCAAAAATTGAGTGAAATAATAATTATCGTGTAGTATTTACGAAAACCGTCATAATTATATAAATATAACAATTTATATACAAAATAAATTTAAAACACCGGGTAAACTCATAATAATATTTTTTTTTTACAAACTTAATATGAGTATAAAAATATATTGTGATAAATTTTTGGAAGTAACGGATCAAATGTTCAAAATAATTAAATTACGCGATAACGTTTATTTAATAAAAGTTATACGTTTAACGTGAAATGCAAAACCATGCATGAACTAATATGATGAATATTGAGTTTGAGAAATGACCGGAAATTGAGAATTGTGACATTCTTCCCATGTCAGCGGAATCATGTCCTCGTGATTCGATTAATGATACTATGGTCCGAACCTCGACAAGGATTCTGAAAGTTTATGCTCGTATCGCGAACGGTCTAAATGATCATATCAATGCCCATGCGTACAGGTTCCCCATTCAACTAAGTACGTGCCCGTGATTAGATTTGATAGGGTGAACTTACCCAATATCGAACGTAGCCCTCAAAAGACCTTTAGATAGTGACTTGAGTAAACTTGTTTCTTAGCTTGAATTTCGCAACTCATCAAACAAGAAAGCACACTAGATCAAGCTAGGAAACAAGTCTTTTGAATGAAATCTTTTTGAAAGATTAAACGTATTGGATTTGCTTACACAAATCAAATCAAATCAACAAAATATAATACCACTAAAGTCGATATCGATGGGTCACAAATTAATCAATGCCGTGAACATGGTAAAAATTGGAAGGAAGTTATGCACTCAAAATAATGTCGTACAGAAATAAGGTAGTTGTTAGAAAGAATGTACCTGTTACAGCGTTGCGAGCTTCCTCGGTACCCGATAAAATGCTGCGACCCGCGCGGGGGAACATCATTGTTACGATCTTGTGGGCCTCTATTGCCAATGCGAGTTTGGGCGAGTACCTCCTTGATTGGGAGTTCTTTTCGACTTTGGGCGGTATTGCGAAGGTGATCTAGACTTCCACACTCGTAACATGCTTTTCTCGTCCTTGATTCCCAAATCTGTTTGAGCAATTTTGCGAAGTGGACTTAGTCGTCCTGTCCACATTTGTCGCACCTTGGGCGGTTTCGAAAGTGGTGATAGTTACATCGAGTGCACAAAGGATGTGGACTGCGTATCTTTTGAGCTCCCCTGATGGTCGCTCCATAGTTCTGGTTATTCGTTGCCTCTTGTCTTGCCGACCACGATCTCGGCTTCCCTGGTGATCCTCACCGCCGCTTTTCGTCCATTGTCATTTGCTTTTGTTAGTTCTCGGACACGATCACATCATTTGTCAAGCGATATGCCATGCCCACTGCGGCTTGCGAGTGGTTGGGTTCGACGAGGTGGCGTCCCTCTAATTCCGTATCAATCCCCATATATATCGGTCGATCAACTTCTCCATAGTGGAAACCATGTGAGGAACCATCCTAGTTAACTTCGTGGAAGCGGATCGTGTACTTATGCTCACTTCTACTCCAACCATCAAGTGATTCCAAAATTCCGCTTCCAACTTCTCGCACTTCATCTTTTACTGCGGTACTCATCGGTTAATAGTTTCTTAAATGCTTCCCAAGATAACGCATTTGCGGCCCTCTTCCTCTAGTCTGCAATTGGTTGTTCCACCGTGTCAATGCTCGACCTTGTAGTAGACCGGCCAGAGAACTCAACTTTGTTTCCTTCAAAGACACACTTCATGATACTAAGTTTCGACTCAACATTCTCGAACCAAAGTTAACGGTCCAATGGCACCCTCAGTACCATAAAATTCCATCGGCTTGCACGTCATGAAAGTCTTATAGCTGCATCCATGACCAGTGTTTGAAGTACCTTCTCGCTTGTTGGTTAGTCTAGCATCAAGGTGCGTCATAATTTGGGTGAGTAGATGCTATTCCCGTCAAGCGTTGTTGTTTGGATTGTCATTGTTGTTTGGTTGCCGTTGTTGTTTGCCTCACGAGCGTGTGTTTCTTGCAGCCATGATTCTCTGATGGACCAAAACATCGGGTTGAGTAAACGACATTGAGCGAATTGAGATGAGGTTTAGAGCGGTGGTAATGTGTTATAGTGTTCGAAATATGGCGAGAACAGAGACATGCTATGTCTAACAAGTTGAAAGATGGAAAAGAGAGGTATAAATAAGATCAGAATGTAGGCGTAAGCGTAAAACATGCTATGCATACCCACCCGACCAATGCAACTTGGTGACCGACTCAAAGACTTCGACTAAACATGATTTAAAACTACCACTCTTATCATTGCATGGTTCTTCATAAATTAGACATAGTTGATCAGGCTATGTATAATTTATGAGTAACGATGCAACTTAGGACTAGTTGACTTCGGATGGTGTTCAATGTTTAATAAAATAATTAAAAAAATTATTTAGTTATAAACTGTGATTTTTTTTTGAAAATCGGCATTCTCTATAACCTTTGGCTCTGATACCAATCTGTCACAACCCTCATGGGAGGCGGAAACACGAGGTGTAACTAAGGGAACATAAGCACAAGTTAATAGAACATACCAACGTTAAGATTTAAAAGAAAGAGTACACCATTACAATACCCGGTTTAGCAGTCATCGGCAAATATATTACAAAGTTTAGATTCCAAAATATTTCGTTCTATTACATAACGATTAGTAGTGACAAGTAAAAACTTCATTATGCAAGACACGGTAGAAAAAAGCTTACTAACGATCACCTGAAATGCATGAGAGAAAAACGGGTCAACTATGAAAATAGTTGGAGAGTATACACGTTTCAGTAAAATAAGAAAACTTCGTAAGAAATTTTCAAAGGTTTCGGTCATCAGAAATAGTCCACAAAGCAAAGGCATTGTAAATCCACTCGGTTCCAAGTTTCGCCCATACAAAACTTGCAACCTGTGTGTTCACAACCCATTGCACAAAATATAGCGTGTCAAGTAGTCAAGTATAAGCGGTCATAATAGTTCACAATATAGTACCACCCATATAATAATTGGGGATGCTCTCGATGAAACCAAATTATCTTTGGGTGCCACTACCCTAAAGTTATGTTGGGTGCCTCTTCCCAAAGATATACTGGGTGCCTCTTCCCAAAGATATACTCCGAACATAGGAGTCTTTATAGTGATGCTCCGAACATAGGAGACTTTATAGTGATGCTCTGAACATAGGAGACTTTAGGTCAAGGTCATAACATATGCGGTTCAATAAGTTCAAGTAAGGCATTATTTCATAATTAAGTTCAAGGATTTGATTCAAGTTCACAAGTTCTAGTCAAAAGAGTTCACAAAAGTAAGAATCAATTTAATTCAAGTATGGTTCATGCATTCAGCCCCAAAATATAGTAAAACGGTAAAAAGGGGATGTGATTACTCACTTGATGAATAGATGCGATGACAAAAGTGGTTACACCAAAATGTAGCGTGAATCTCGAAACTGACCTATTATGAATGATATGATATGCAATAAGTCATGATGTAATGTTATGCATGCAATTCGGATGATATTTATACCACTTATGAACTTTTGAAAACAATACTTTTCTTCGAAAATATAATCTTTTAACGTCTTGACCATTTTTAAATTACTCCACATGTGTTTACTTTGAAATGATATCCAACGATAATCATTTAGTGATTAATTGTGAAATTATAACTTTTAGGTAAGTAAAAATAATGTCGTTGAAATTTCCATGAAAGTGATTAAACGGACCTCTAAAAGCTAGTCGTAAAATGGTGCACGTCGAGCGTTAGGAAACGAACTCAACGGTTTTGGGAAGCTCGTACCATTATCTCAAAGTTTTAGTACATGCATTTCCATCCTAGAGGTCTCGAACATAAAGAAAAATAGAGGTTAAATATGGTACTTTTAGTTCAAAATATAGTTTAAGGATGGTTTTTCGCAGTTTTCCAAGTTTAAGTAAACATATTTAATTCATTACAACTCCGCTAATCAAACGGTCGGACATTTTGATAAATATACTTGGCGATCTCACTTTTACTAGAAGACATCACTTTATGAAAAGTTCTAATTCAATGTTAAAAACAACCTTTTACTTGGGACTAGTTTTTGCCGCAAAACTTGTTTATTAGAAATCAAGTTATAGTTTTTCTTATATGATAATAGTTACGGCAACTTTTGTAAACATGTGTAATTTAGTCGTTACAAATCCGTTTTACGCTTTTAAAGATCCTTAACTTCGTATCGAAGTATACTAACATATTTTTAACAAATCGACATAATTTACAACGTCCAAGCTTCATTTTTGACTCGTACAAAACAAATATTGTTTGCTGAAATTTCCAGGATTTTGTATTTTTCGTCGCCAAATTGAAAAATTCATAACTTCTTCGTTATAGCTCCGTTTTAATCCGTTCAAGCAGCCACGGTTTCGTTTTAAAGTGTATTTTCTAAATATCTAGCCCACAAATATTTACCTACTGTCGGATTTTCCCAGAATTAAAAATACGGACAGACCCTATTTAAAACGTGTCGAAATGAGTTTTTCTCGCGCCAAACCTATTCTAACCCATTCAAAACAACTCCGAAGCTATTCTAATCCTACCATACACCTTCTTAGGGTGTCATGGGTTCCTAGAAATCACCAAAAATAATATATAACAAGGAGTAATTATAGGATGGATTATATATATATAACACTTAAAAACCTTAAAAAGTGGTATAAACATCACATAATTTGCATGTTTCTCAAATAAAATGATATGACCATAACAATGAATGTGAAATAAAAACATGAATATGAATGCTTACAAGAAATATGATGAGGTGATATGAACAAAGGTTTAATCCTAAGACACCTTAGGTTTTTATTTTAAAACCTTTACTAAGAGTGTGTCTAGATTGTGAAAATAACTTTTCTTGAAAATAAATATGGTCTCCTTCTTGGTCTATGGTGTTGCCGGTTGTGTGAAGAGAGAAATAGATGGTTTGATTTTTTTTTATTTTTTTACACTAATACCAAATGAATGAGTATGTATATGTAACAAGATATTTAAGTGATTTTGAGGTGACTCACCTATGTAAGTCGACAAGGGTGGGTTGGAGTTAGCTAGTTTATTATTATTTTTTTTTAAGTAGTAATGTGTAAGTAAATGTGATGTTTATTAAAGTTAGTGAGTAACTTGTATACATATTTTAGCATTTAGGGTAGCGTTAAATAGAAATAAATATTAATGGATCAAAATAAAATGTATTGAAGTCATAAAAATTATAAAAATACATTTCTTGCAAAAATTGAGTGAAATAATAATTATCGTGTAGTATTTACGAAAACCGTCATAATTATATAAATATAACAATTTATATACAAAATAAATTTAAAACACCGGGTAAACTCATAATAATATTTTTTTTTTACAAACTTAATATGAGTATAAAAATATATTGTGATAAATTTTTGGAAGTAACGGATCAAATGTTCAAAATAATTAAATTACGCGATAACGTTTATTTAATAAAAGTTATACGTTTAACGTGAAATGCAAAACCATGCATGAACTAATATGATGAATATTGAGTTTGAGAAATGACCGGAAATTGAGAATTGTGACATAGACTTGCTCACATTCTGCTTCACCAAGTTGATTCTCACAGATATATTTGTGCTAATAGTGTTCTTCTCAAAAGATTTCAAGTATTTGGGCTTACAAAGAGTTACTGATTCTGAAGTGTCAAAACCAGCAAGGGGGAAGGAGACACGTGTCTAAACGCGAGTAAACTTGATGAACTTAATACTTCTAAGTAATTGAAGATATACCGGGGAGACAAATGTTATTACCGCAGAGAAACTCAAGGTTTGACTCATGGCGAGTAAACTTGATGGACTTAATACTTCTAAGTGATTGAAGTTATCCCGGGAAAACATATGTCATGACCGTAGAGAAACTCAAGGTTTTACTCATCAAGGTGTTTAGTGTTCTTATTCCAACTATGCGGGGGAAGAGATGAAAGTGTTAGTTTCTGAAGATGAAAGAGGTACACAAGTGTGTGATGATTTTGATGTCATCACAATCATCAGGGGAGAGAGATTGTGTACATTGGGGAGGCTCAGCTGTTTTACTTGAGGGCTTAATCTGTGATTCAGAAATATAATCACTTATTCTGAAGTGGACAACCGTAGAGATTGTCATCCGCAGAGATAATCAGTGATTCGGCCAGCTTCTTCAATGTTATCGATTGTTCTCTCTTTGGGCATTCGGGTACTTCGGGTTCTTGAGGTTCATGCACTTTCTTCAGGAGGAGAGAAAAGTATACATCGGGGTTATTCTTTAGCTATTGGACTTAATCTGCTACTTCGATGGTATAAGTTTCTTTATCTTCGGGTTTGTGTGTTCGAGTTCGTGAGCTCTAGTCTAAGAGACTGACTGCATCAATTCATCTATTTGGGGGAAGTGGTCTCTTGACAACTTTTTTGGAATGGATTGCTTCAGACTTCAGTGGTCATGAAATTTGAGACGATTATTTATGAGTGGGAAGATACGTTGCTATTCTTTTTGATGATATAACCCCGAACGGAGAACCTCGATTATTGTTCTTAAATTGAGCAGTGGGATTTATGATAATGGTGTGCTTCTCTGTGCACCTGGCTAAGGAAAGCTTGAAATAGAGCTTCGAATCTGCTCATCTAAAGGAATTTCGGTTTGGGGGGAAGCTTCCAAAGTCTCACTTTCAGACGGTTCAATTTCTCTCGATTCAAGAGCCTTGGAAGCTTTGGTGGTGAATGTTTAAGAGATGATGACTTCTATCTTCTACAACGGGGTTGTTCGATATCCTTATCTCGGTACTCGTATCATCATCTTCTTTTACTATATCATCTATTCTATCTCTGTAAATATTTTTCAAAAAGCAAAATACAAAACTATAAAACCAACAAAAACAAAATAGAAAAATATAAAATCAACAAAAACCCATAAAAATCAGAAAATTTGAAAAATACCAAAAATATTGTTTCTCATGACATGTCTTACGTATCGATAACATCTACGGTCTTAGAAATGTCATTCAATAATGGCACGGGACCATAGATGAAGTTCGAGCAGGAGGTGTAAATATTCTTTTCAATACATGTCTCAAAAATAGCTTGCAGTTACTTCAGACTGTAACCCGTGCTTAAAACTATGGCTTGCTATTATTTCTGATAGTAACCCGTTCTTCAAAGAAAGGAAAGTGCTGCGCTAAACCAATTTTTCAAATATTTCGTGCACTTATCCTGAAACTTAACAAGGAAAGCATGTCGTCAAAAGGACTGTTGTTCCTACACAAATGTTTTTCCGTCTAAAATTCTTCAGAAAAATATTTGGTGTTTTTCAAAAATGGTGGTAAATGAGTTGCTTGAAAATCAATCTAATTCAGAGTTTTCGAAATAAATTGATAACTTAATCAATGACTTCAGCGCTTTTAAACTTTTCAAAAATTGAGTCATTGATTGAGGGGGATAATGATTTCAAATCTATGTCATCTAATGGGCTTTCTTAATTATCCTACGTGCTTAATCAGAAAATGATATTTGTCTATGTCGAAGGACTAGGAATTTAGGATATGATTGTTAGGATTAGATGACTATAGTTTGATGAAACACATTGTTCCCATACCTTATATGAACTGATTGTTATGTTGGATTGACTTATATTAGTCGATTGCTGTTTGGGTGTTGTCGACCACCATGTATTTGTATGTGTGTTCACTAACGTATGTAGGTATATCGGTATATAAGAATGTTCCCGATCCGGATCCCACAATTGTTGATGATAGGACGCCAAAAGGAAAGGGTAACTATATCTTGGGTTGACAAATGAAGAAACGGAGCTTAATTGGACTTCTATGGATAGTTGGCATGTATGCAACGTAAGAGGTCTCACTGCATCAGCAGACGGTTTTCTTCATCAGCAAATGAAGAAACGGAGCTTAATTTGACCTCAGTTGGCATTCAAAATGCAACGTAAGAAGAAGTCTCACTGCTTCAGCAGACGGTTTTTCCAAACCCTACAGCAACAACAACAGAAGCTTCTCAACCACCTAACGTATCTTTGTGCAGGATACCATTTTTAAACAATTTTGAATAATTTGATTAAATTGTTTTGAAAATGGAAAAATGTTGTTTTGAAAATATATTGGACTAAATTTCTGAAAATCACCGGACTTCATGTTATCAAAACCTAAGTCACTCAATTATTGACTTCTGTCATGAATTGAGGGGGAGAGTGATTTTAAATATAATATTTTCAAACAATATTTCTTCACAAAAGTTCCAGTTTGTATGTTAAAATGTGGTGATCTAAAGATTTAATGTTATGTCATGGTATGATTTTCTTTAAAACTCAAAGGTCTTTCAAAATGAAATTTTTTCTGTTCTTGTTTGATTGTGAAACTGTTTTATTTTACTTAAAGATCTCTTAAAACAATCATACCTGACACTAACAATCTTTAATGTCTCAAAATGGTCCTTATCTGTCATTTTCAAAATCAAATCTTGCCACGTCTTTCCCCAAAATTTTCTAAATGATTCAAATCAACTGGGATCACAAATCTCAATTGGTTTGATATTTTTGATCAAGGGAGAGATCGTGATTTAAATCTCAAATCTGTTTTAATAGAACTGGTTTTAGTCCTTCAAAGGAACTCCTCCATGCGCCAAACGATTTCAATATATGATGCACATGTTGAGGAGGAGGATTCATCCAAAAACATGATGAGTATTTAAATCTGGCCACATTTTCTCCCATGTTTTTCTAAACCTAATTAAATCACTTGGGATCCAAAATCTCAAAGGGTTTGATATTTTTGATCGGGGGAGAATTTGTGATTTAATAATGAAATTTGATAAAAGGTGATCGTTTTGATTTAATTGTGCAGGCTGCTCTCTCATATGTGCTAAAAGCTTTCGAATCTCGAAGCACATATTGAGGGGGAGCATAACTATCGAGGTACAAAAAGTTTTTTAAAGAGATTTATAAAGTACCTTGATTGAGTTATCAAAAGGTTAATGGATTTTGTGATCGTGGATGTGCTTCAAAAGAACTCTTTCCTATATGTGATAAAATGATTTCACTTATCCTATGCACATATTGAGGGGGAGAATTTTACCATGAAAATCAAATGGCTTTTTCGTATGAAAATTGTGATCAAAGAAAATATTTCAAAGTCCTCTTGCCTCCTTGTGCTAAACAATTTCTAAATCTTACGCACATGTTGAGGGGGAGGTTTTCTAAATGATCAAAACTATTAAGGTATAAAATGCTTTGATCTCGTATCACAAGTACCTTGATTGTTTTTCCAAATGATTTTTCAATTGGTTTCAAGGAAGAATGAACTGTACCAAAAGACCGACCATTTTACTTTATGTATGGAGTTATAAGGATGGTTAGGTTAGGTATTCGTTCCCACGATCCGCCAGAACCGGAGGGATCTACCCAGGGACAATCCACTAGATAGTGTAGAGTCCTCAGGTATATTGAAAAAAGGAGAAAAGTGAGATATGGGAAGAGTGTGGACTGAGACAGAACTAGTACAGGAATAAACCCAACAAGGTTCTAGTTATGAAGTCTCGGTAACCACTGAAGGGGTTGAAGAATGAAAAAGAATTGAATGTGAAAAGGGTGAAAAGAAATAGCCCTCTAATAATTCAACTTAGGACCGAAAGGGTTCAATACATATACTCTTGGTGTTTACTAAGGTAACACTGGTATTGAAGACAAGACATCATGGACCCAGTGACGCACTGCACTAAACTTCCCAAACTACTCAAGTTCCTCTTAAAAGGACTTGTTTCATTCTCACGGGGAACCGACATTATCTATCGACTTTCTCTTAGAGATTGTTGATATTGAAGAAGGAGACCCTATCCCTAGTCTCCGGCATAGGAACCAAGTGTGCACTATTGAGTCTAGAGCCAAAAGATCATCCACAATATCTCATTAGGACACAAAATAAATGAAGACTTGCTGTTTCACACAATGTGGAAAGTAAGAATATATTAAGAGTCCTACGCATTATCCTTGTGGTATTGCCAGAACATCCGAGTGATATGAAAATATTCACGATGAAGATGGAAATCCTTCTAGAGCCAACATCAAACAAGCTCTTGGTGGGTGACATATGAGATCTAGCAAAAGATCAAGCTTGTGACAACTGGATAGAAACGATGGGGCGATTGATTCTTGAATCAACCTTGGTCCAGGATAAGGATTGACGGATACCTTTGAAAAACCGGTCGTTGTGCTTAAAAGTTCTTTTCTATAGCACATCGACTGTGTATCAATGTTTCAAAATTAAAGGGTATTTATGATTGATAATTGATTTTCCATAAAAACTTCGTTGTATTGCAAAACACTTTCTATCTTAAGAAATACACGACTGCTTTTCAAATCATTTTTCATCAATCAGTGAATCTCAATTATCGCTTGGTTCACTCCTCCGTGTTGTCTTCTTTGAGACGTTCGGTTTGAGAACAGCTAGAACGCTGCGAAACCTGTCAAGGAGATTCTTAGGAATCCTACCTATTCCAGGCGTACTTGTCTTGATCAGCGAGGAACCGTGGGCCGTGTACCTCAATTCAACGAAAGTGATCAAATACACTTTCGTGTGTTTTATTACTAATTGTTGTTTGCAGGTACACTTGGGCGGTTCGCGGTGATCTGAATTGAGGAGTCAATCAATGCCACATGCTCACGGCAACCACACTTAATGAAGAAATCATGACTTGTGCATATCTACAGAACACTGGCTCGGATATTTCTATACTATGTTCGTCTGCTGCTGCTGCAAATATCTTGAACCATTAAAAGTAAAACTTCGCTACTCTGATGGAAAGATGTCATGATCCAAAAAGTGTGAGCATGTCGGTCTGAAAGTCACAACTTCACATGATGGCAACACAATAAAGGGTGATCCAGAGATTTACTGTGGCTGATGATCTCAATGAAATCTCGAAGATCATCAAAGATGTGGATCAGTTAAAGGCCTCCACTAAAACTACAAATCAGTGCGGACTTTGAAGAATCACTGCTATTGCACAAAGATTCTTGAAATGAAGAATTGAAGTCTACGAGCTCAAGAACAAAGACAAGAATAGAATGCTAGGATTCGAAATGTAAAACATGGGGTGACCTCCCTTAGGGGGAGATTGTTAGGAATTAGAAAATTCCAGAGTGAAGAGTCGGTCACCCCAAATATTATCTAGCATAAGTTAGCTCGTATATTTGTCATTAGTTACGTTATTTAGCAGTTTAGTAGTTAGTTTGTAGCGTAGTTTAGTTTAGAGCAACACCGTGGAGGAAGGACGGGTCTTTACCCACTGTATCCCTGATCCACAGTCCGATAGGAGGACGGTTTCATTGTAACTATAAATACCCCTTCCATCCATGGAAGGGGTGGTGCTTTTCAATCTAATATTCAACAATTTGTGAACTAACTCTCTACCAAGAAAACACCCAACTCTCTAACTTTCTCTCTCTAATGGCTAACATGTATTTTGATCATCCAAGACCACCCGAATCATCAACACAATAAAAATATTACGATCCTACATATCTAATATAAGGTAGCTGATTCACCTTAGACTTCTGACAATCATTTCAAGAATTCCATGGAACCTACTAGGATATGAGTACCGCCTATTATCCACAGCTCAATGGTCAGAGCGAGAGAACAATTCCAACATTAGAAGATATGCTCAAAGCATGTGTGATTTTATAGAAATGATTAGACAAATCATATTTCATCGAACAAATTCCCATACAACAATAGTTATTACATGAACATATTGACTACACCAATTGAGGCACTCCATGGTTGAGGTGTCAATTACTTATTTACGGGCCAAAGAAATCAGGAAAGTCCAACCCACTAGTCCATAACATATTTATGAAACAATAAAGAGATAGTACAAATCAAAAATTAGTTACAACCAACAACAAATAGCTAAAAAAAAAAAAAAAAAAAAAAAAAAAAAAAAACAACTACATCGATATACGACGCAAAATATTAGAAATATGTTCCATAAGTCTCAAACCATTAAAATTTTAAGCTGGCAACAGATTTATGTTGAAAGTCTCGCCTTGGAACGGCGTAGTACGATTCAGAAAATGTGGGAAGAAACGATGTGACTCATATATCCTCACCTTTTCACTAATAACACCGTAAAACACAACATGGACTGAATTCAGGGACTGAATTCCTTTTTGGATGGGTGAATGTGACAACTCGTCATTTCAGGTCATTTTACAAACTTTGGAAATTTTTACTATTCATCTTGAGAATTTACTATTCGTCAGTTACTATTCATCATTTGTCGTAAACTAGGTTTAGGAGTATCAAATTCGCGTAACCTTAATGGTTTAGCAGCGAATTCATGAACATATCATCGAGGACATTTCATATAGACTATGATTAGTCTACATATCATTAATAACATTATCATCATATTAGTTCATGCATAGTTTTGCATTTTACATTAAACGTATAATTTCCTATTAAATAAACGCTATATCTTAATCATTTATTTTGAACGCTTGATCCGACACTTCCAAAAATTATCTTAATATATTTTTATACTCGTATTAAGATTATAAAAATTATATTATTAGTTTACCCGGTGTTTTAAATTTATTTTGGATATAAATTATTATGTATATATATATATCTACGACGGTTTCCGTAAATGCTACTCGATAATTATTATATCACTAAATTTTTGTAAAAAAAGTATTTTTATAATTTTTATGACATCAATATATTTTATTTTGTTCCGTTAAAATTTATTTCTAGCTAACGCTACCCTAAATACTTAATTATATACACAAATTACCTATATTACTTAAACTATTATATATTATATCATACAACTAACTTTGCTTTGTTGTTTTCCTATGTCGACATAATTGCATGACTCAACACCTTTTGAGTGCAAAATATCATTTAGACACAATAATGCTAACTTTTTTTTTATATATAATAATACTAACACATATTCCATAATATCTAAAAGGTGATAAACCATTAAACTCTCTCATATCCAACCTCTAAGGATTGGCTATAGGAAGAACCAAGAACAAATCTAATATTTTTGCAATATCAAGCTTAATTATCAACCCTAGTATACTCTTAATCAAGGTTTTGAAATAAAAACCTAGGGTAATTAGGAAAAACCTTGTTCTTTAAACGTCATCACTTTATTAGTAAGCATTTCATGATCATTTTTATTCTTTCATATTTATACTTTGGTTATTTTATCATGCTTGAAGAAAACATGCAAGTTATATAATTATTTATACCACTTTATTTGTTTTTTTAGTACTTATAATGAATATAAATCATTCTATAATTAATCTCTTGAAACATATCATTTTTGATGATGTCTAGGAACCCATGACACCCTAATAAGGTAAATGGTAGGTTTATAATAGCTTTGGTGTTGATTTGAAGTGGTTAAAATAAGTATTACGCTAGAAAAATCAATTTCGACAACTATAAATAAGGGTCTGATCAATTTTGCTATGTCTGGAAATTTCGACAGTTTGTAAAATATTTTGGGCTATATATTCAGAAAATATACTTTAAAACGAAAACGTGGTCGCTTGAACAGGTTAAAACGGATTTATAACGAACAAGTTATGCTATTTTCAAGTTTATCGACGAAAACTATATTTTCAGAAAATTAGGTGCTGTCCAGAATTTTTCATAGGTCAAAATGAGTTTTGAATCATTGTCTAAATTAGTCGATTTGTCAAAAATATAATATATACATTAATACGATTCCGAGGATATAAAGAACGTAGAAAACGAACTTAAAACGAAGAAATTATGACCAATTAAAGTTTAACGAAACTTATATTTTTGTTACAGCAACTTGTAAAAATATACATACTGATATGATTTTAAATCGAGGTTTTGACCCCTTTCTGGTCCAAACCGGCGTAAATGTAAAGCACGAAACTCATCCGAAATGATGTTTTACTATTACGCGCAAGATTTTTAAGCTTAAAAGTGTAAAATGAGAGATTTAAGCATGGTCAAAGACAAACAATTTTTCTGAAAAAGTCAAAGCACTCATTGCTGATGGGAAATAAAATTGGTGTTTTTAAGCATTTTCGAGTGTGTTTGAGCTTTGAAAACCTTACCAAATGCTATTGTATGATCTATAAATTATTACGGAACGTTAGAAACCTTATGAAAACGATAGTTTTAAGCGCAAGGGTTTTATTAAAATATAATGGAGTGTTTGGATTGCTTACTTAAATTACTCATTTTAGAGTCCAAAAAGGAGCGTTTGGATCGGTGTTATTTTAGCACACGATGCTAATCCAATGGATAGCTTGTTGTGGTTTAACGAACCGGATAAATATTTTTGAATGTGTAATTATAATTGGGATAAATTATGGCTATCGTACTTAATTTCACAAGTATTAACACTTATATATTTTCTACTCGACCAAAGTGATTATCGCAAGTGACCATGTTTGGAGCCATTTTTCATATCGATTGAATACTTTTGAGAAAATGATGTCTTCTAATAAAAGTAAGTTCACCTAGCCTATTTTCCAAAATGTTCAACCGTTCGTCAAACGGAGTTGTAACGAATAAAATACGGTCCCTCAAACTTTGCCGAAAACTACCCTCAAACAATATTTTTGGTACAAGTACCCTACTTTATCTATGTTTTTCTACATGATCGAAACCTCTATGATAAAATTTAAAAGCTAAGACTTTGAGATAATGCTACAAGCTTTCTAAAACCGTTGAGTTTGTTTTCTAACACTCGATATTCACTATTTTACGACTATCTTTCCGAGGCTACTTAGTCACTTTCATGAAATAACAAAGTACATTATTTTGCGACGAAAAGCTATAATTTCTTAATAAATTACTAAATGATTATCATAAAATATCAATTTAAAGTAAATACTTGTAAAGTAATTTATAAATTGTCATGACGTTATAAGATTATTTTTTTGATGATAACCTTTATTTTCAAAACTGCACAAGTTGTAGAGATTACATATGGATTTGCATGTACGATATATATTCATGAATTATAATAGATCATATCATTCATATTAGGTTGCAGATAGAGTTTGCACCTCATTTCAGTGTATCCACTTTTGTCATTATAATCATTGTATCAGGTGAGTTTTCATAGCCCCTTTTTATTCAAGTTTATACAGTATTTCAAACTTACGGGGGAGAATACATTGCACATCATTTTATTACGAGCCCAAGTATATTCAAATTCATTACATTGCTTAAGTTACCTCATTGCCAATTGAATGTCCCCATTACAAAATCATGAACCGTTAATTCCGGAAGAAGCGAGGGTGAGTGAATAGATCTATTGAGGGTGACTCCTCCATATGGGTTGGTGGTCCCAACTGGTCAAACGGATGCATTTCATTTAATAACATTATTTGAGTTGTTTGGCAAACAATCTGTTGGGGCGAACATCATGAACAGTCTAGCTTCGGTGTCATGTGCTTATAGCAATTCTAACATTCTTATGTGACATATTTGTCATACATGGCCTATGCTTGTGGTGGTCGTATAAAACATTTACATAAACTCTATGAACTCACTCAACCTTTGTGTTGACACTTTTAGCAATGTATTTTCAGGTATCTAAGGCATATACTTCATGCCATGCATAAGGACTTATCATAGAGTCGCGGTGACGACGCGTCTCACATGGATTTTATGCACTTTAAAACATCGTTTGGGTTGCATTAAACTTATTTCCGCACATTTTGATTTTCATTTGAGACCTATACTTTGTAAACTCTTATTGTTTTATTAAATCAAATGATGTGTTTTCTAAACGAAACTTTAAGTCGTTCAATATAGCTGTGATTGTGATGTTATGACAATCAACCCCCAGGAATTCCATTCCGCAGCAAAACAGGTAATTTGGGGGTGTGACATAGACATTCAGCAGTACCTTCAATAAAAACTTTTCAAAATACTGCTAAACCTTTTTGGGATTATTTTGGTCAAAATAATTTTCATAATTCACCAAAAAATCAGGTTAGGTTTGGTCATAGAACTAAAAGAAGAAATTTTGGGAGTGTGGGTCAAAAATTGTGTTTTGTTTGTTATAGTCCTGATCATTTGATTAAGGACTGTGACTTTCACTCAGAGTATCTAAGCAAATTCCCAAAAACCAGATCTGCCAACCAAAAACCAAGGGAGAATAAACCATTTTGGAATCATTCACATAGGGTTAACCACAGCAACATCTCAAAAGACTATAGGTACCCTCACCAGAGAAGACCTTTTTCAAAATCACCAGTACCCTTGAACACTTTTCAAGGTACTGATAAGCCAAAAGTTTCTCAAGCAGTACCTTCTCAAAATACTGCTAGATTTTCACCCAATGAAGGTACTGCTAGCATTTTTTGGAATGAAAGCCCTAGGAAATCTAATTACTATCAATCTAGAAGGTGTTACACCTAAAAAAGAGTATCTAAATCAAAGAACTCTACACAAAAAGTTAAAACCAACTAGGTTAAGAAAGAAAGTACTGATGGGGAACAAACAGTTCTTTCAGCAAGTAAGAGTGAAACAGAGATTTTTGTTGAAAATAATAAAGAGAATTTTGATGAAAAAGAGATTTTTGAAAAACCAACACAAGTTTTGGAACAACCGAAGATAGTTGATCATGTGCTTACAGACAGTGGAAATTACATACTTAAAGAATTTAAGTATGTAACTCCAAAAGGGGATCACAAGTAAATAATAGCTTGGATTCCTAAAATTAACTAACTCTTTTATCTTTTTGCAGGGCAACCCAGAAGAGGAGCTTAAAGATCATTTAATTGTTGATAGTGGTTGCTCTAGAAGCATGACAGGAGAGAAAGAGATTCTGTCAGATTTTAGATCTTATTTTTGAGGAAGATTTGCATTTAGGAATGATCTTAGTGGAGAATGTTCGTTATGTGAAGGATCTCAAGTTCAATATTTTGTCAGTCTCTCAGATGTGTGACACGAAGCACACTGTGTTATTCACTGACATAGAATGTCTTATTCTTTCCCTTGAGTTCAAGCTTGTTGATGATAACTTGGTAATACTGAAAGTACCAAGAACCAATGATGTGTACAGTCTGGATATGAAGAGTCTTAACTCTTCTGAAAGAGCAACATGTTTAGTAAAAAAAGCAACAACTGAAGAAGCACATCTGTGGCATAGAAGATTAGGCCATGTGAATTTCAAGAATATTAACAAGTTGGTAAAAGGAAATTTAGTTAGAGGTTTACCATCCAAAACATACATAATGATCACTCATGTTTGGCGTGCAAGAAGGGTAAACAACACAAAGCTTCATGCAAGAAGATTGAGGAAAGAACTATTAGAGAACCTTTAGAGTTGCTACAGATGTATCTGTTTGGACCTGTTTCTTAGGATTTAAAGATGAAACCTTTGATTCTATTCATGATCTTATAATAGCCCTTGAAAACCAATTAAGACTCAAAGTAAGAGATATTAGTTGTGACAATGAGACTGAATTCAAGAACAAGCTTATGGATGAATTTTGTGCCAAGAAAGGAATCAAGAGGTAGTTTAGCATTGCCAGATCTCCACAGCAAAATGGTGTTGCAGAGAGGAAGAACATAACCTTGATAGAAGTAGCCAAAACAATGCTTGCAGATTCTCAATTACCAATTCAATTTTTTGTTGAAGCTGTAAGTACTTCTTGTTATGTGTTGAATAGAGTATCTGTCACTAAACCTTAGATGAAGACACCTTGTGAGTTGCTTATGGGAAACAAACCTAACATACGTTTTATGAAACCTTTTGGATGTCCTCTGACTATTCTCAATACTATTGATGCTTTGGGAAAATTTGATGGCAAGTCAGATGAAGGATACTAATTGGGATATTGTACCAATAGTAAAGGATTTAGAGTTTACAACAAGGTCACCAAAAAGGTTCAAGATTGTCTTTATGTTGAATTTTTAGAAGATCAAGAAAATCATGTAACTTATAGGATTTCACAAACACATCAAACCATAATCATATGGGGCGTATACAAGTTTTAGAGAGAGAAAGGGAAGAGAGTTGGGAACTATGTGAAACAAAGAAAAATGGTATTGAAGCTCCAACCCTCTAACTTTGATAACATATCATACCATGCCCTTGGAGCTTGCTTCAAACCGTAAAGAGCCTTCTTCAAGCGATATACATGAGTAGGATGCTCTGGATTCACAAAACCTTCAGGTTGGCTGACGTATACAACTTATTTTAGATCACCATTGAGAAAAGCCATATTTACATCCATCTGATAGACTACCATGTTCTTACTTGCAGCATTAGCCAGGAAGATTCTGATTTCCTTGATGCTTGCAACTGGAGCAAATGATTCTTCAAAGTAAACACCCTCCTCTTGACGGTATCCTTTTGCAACCAATCGAGCCTTATTCTTTAATACATCACCAAGCTCATCAAGTTTTACTTTGAAGATCCACTTTAGAGTAATGATCATAGCACAGTCAGGAGCAGGTACTAAGAAATTGTAAAACTTGATGAGCATGGTCAACTTGTAATCCTTGACTATCGATGACATGACCAAGAAATTGTACTTTTCGGTTCCAAAAATCACACTTCGCAAATTTGGCATACAATTTCTCTTTCTTACGTAGTCCTAAAATCGTCTTTAAATGCCCTTCGTGCTCTTCTTTGCTCTTCAAGTAAATCAATATGTCATCGATAAACACTATCACAAACTTATCCAAATACGGTTTGCATACCCTATTCATCAGATCCATGAATACTGCAGGTGCGTTGGTTAGTCCAAACGGCATTACTTGAAACTCATAATGACCATAGCGAGTTCTAAATGCTGTTTTCGGGATATCCTCCTCCCGAACTCTATGTTTATGGTAAACTGACCTTATGTCAATCTTGGAGTAGATACTAGAGCCTTGTAACTGATCGAACAAGTCATTGATCCTGGGAAGTGGGTAACGATTCTTCACCGTTAACTTGTTCAGCTCTCTATAATCTATACACATTCTGAAGGATCCATCTTTCTTCTTCACAAACAAGACCGGTGCTTCCCAAGGCGAGGAACTAGGTCTAATGAATCCTTTGTCTAAAAGTTCTTGCAACTGGTTAGACAAATCTTGCATCGTGCTAGTCGGTAAGGTGCTCGTGCAACTGGTGCAACTCCTGGTACTAAGTCAATTTGAAATTCTACTTGACGTGCAAGTGGAAGTCCTGGTAAGTCTTCGGGAAAGACTTCAGGAAATTCTCGAACAATTGGTACATCCTTAAGTCGCTTCTCTTCTGACTTCATTTCTGTTATATGTGCTAAGAAAGCAAAACAACCCTTCTTCATGTACTTCTCCGTTTTCATGCATGATATAATACTCAGTCTAGTTCCACTTCGTTCTCCACGAATGATCAAGGTTTAACCATTGTAAGGAAGATGAACAACTTTTTCATCACAAATGATTCTTGCACGATGTTTGGATAACCAATCCATGCCGATGACTTCGAAACTACCAAGTTCTATGGGCATGAGGTCAATATTGAAAGGATGATTTAGAAAATTGAGAGTGCAACCACGGACAATGGTGTCAGTGCTAATTAAGTTACTGTTAGCTAATTTAATGTTGTATGAAGTGTCTAAATTGGTTGGTTTGATATTGAGTAAAGGTGCAAATATAGTGGACACAAAGCTTTTATCGGTACTCGAATCAAATAAAACTGATGCATAATGATTATTGATAAGGAACGTACCCGTGACAACATTCGGGGTCCTCCTTGGCTTCTCCTCCTCCCATAACATAGGCTCTTCCTTGTTCCATTCCACCTTGATTCATGTTTCCTTGATTCCTCCACTTTGGACCGTCTCCCTTGTAATGTCCCGTCTCTCCACAACCAAAACATGTCACTTGTGGTTTATGATTTTCCACCATAACTGGCATCTTGCATTCCTTGGTTTGATGACCCACTTTCTTACAATTCCCTCATGGATTAGGGTAACGACCGGGATTGTGATGACTTAGACACCTATCACACTTAGGCAAAATACCCGTGTATCCTTTCCTTTCCTTTGGGCCTGCAGCATAGGCCTTTGCAACATCTTGTCTCTTGGTTGGTTGTTGAGTAACATTGCCACCTCGGTTGTTAAACCACTTTCTTTTGTTGTTGTTATTGTTGTAGCTTGTGTAGTTGTTTCGGTTGTTGTTGTAGTTGGAGCGGTTGTTGGTATTGTTGTTGCGGTTGGTGTTGGTAACGTTGCCCCTCTTTACAACTTGTGCCATGAGCTTTTGAGATACTCGAATAGATTCTCCAATCGTTTTTTGATCAAAACAAATCACATCACCTTGAATTATCTGGAAAAGTCCTCCAATAAAGCATTCCAGTAGTTTTTCATGGTCCAAAACCATAGACGGACATAAAGCAGCCAATTCTTGAAACCTTCGAATGTAGGTATCAATGTCATACCCAACAATTACTAGCTTATAAAATTCGGTTTCCAACTTCTTCACCTCAGTACGCAGACAATAATTCTTTTTCAACAACCCTTTAAATTGCTCCCAGGTGAGCTTGTAAGCATTTTCCATTCGCATAGGCTGTGTATACGATTTCCACCACGACATTGCCCCATCTAAAAGTGTACTTGTAGCGAACTTAACCTTGCAATCATCAGGGCAATTGCATAAAAGAAACACAGACTCCATTTTCTCAAACCATCTAACCATAGCAGTGGCCCCTTCGGTGCCCTTGAACTTTGTGGTTCTCCGCTTTTAAAATCCTTGTATGAACAATTCCAAATCCCAGACCCTCCTGCAATCCCTGCAGCAGCAGAAAGTCTGGCAGCCGAACTTCATTAGTTTTGCCGCGGCCTGGCGTGGTTGCGTCTAGCAGCTTCCGCAGTAGCTGCAGCCTCAGCCGCAGCCACCACTGTTGCTATTTCATTCCTTATTGCCTCGGCTATACTATCCCTCACATACTTTTGCATAGCCGCTTGTGTTAATTCGGGTGCAGCTTTCTTTGGCGCCATTATTCTTCAAACCATAAGATGAAACAATGATGAGAATCCATAAGTAGAAACAAAAATAATACATATATATCCACAACCACAACATGTATAATATAAATGAAATCACAACGGAACATCCACGAAATATCACAAATATAATTAAAACACACGTGGATAATATACATGAAAATTTTAGCCTACATGGACAGATATCATAGATAGCACAACCATTCCTACATAGTAGAGGCAACACTTGATACATTTGTTTGTACAACAACCAAAAGACAACAAGTTCTTTAAAGTATGTCACACACCTCGTGACTAGGATAATAGTAGTAAAAACTAACATGATACAAGTCTAATCTAGGCACCTCCTGGTGCTCCGCCTGATCGATCCTGGAGCTCTCGAACATGTGTAGTCAAACTAGTAACCATACCCGTCAAATCACTAATCTGACGCTGAGTAGCAGCATCCCTACTCTCCCATGATACAATATTCTCACGTGCCAATGCTAACTCATGAGCCTATCGCTGTAGCTCATCCTATGACATCTCAGCTCTATCAAACATCTCCGGCATCTCCTGCCTCAACTCAGTAATATGCTCACGGTTCTCTAGCTGCCTAGTCTCTATACCCTGATGAGAAACATCAATAGAAACTCTAAATCTCCTCCTCCATAGCCTCCACTCGACTCAATGAAAGCTCCTCTAACTTTCCTAACACCCTGTCAATCTATACCTGCTGACTATCTAATCGTGCCTCTAATGTGGCAATAGTAGGCTGTCTAGCAGCAACAACCTGAGAACTCTCCCTAATCTGGAACCTAGCAGGTGGTGTGGGCTCAGTAGTGGGTGGTATAGGTGTGTCAAAATGTGCGCGCTTCTTGAGCGGCAAGTCCAATGTGGGCATAGGATCTCTAAGGTAATAAGATGAGGATGATGTTAGTGGCGATCCTGGTGGTGAACTAGAGGTCGATGATGATGATGATGGAAGTGGTGATGGTGGGTGAATCGGGCTATGAGTAGGACTAACTGGTGGTGTGGGTGCAACTTTGTCCTCCTCAAAGGGTTCAGTCTCAGTGTCGGATACTATGAGTTGTAAGTCTGAAGTAGAGCCAACTGAAGATAAGACTATACTAGTGTGTGACAAGACATCATCCATGTTAGTTTCTGATGGGACATCCTGCATGTTAGTGTCTAATGAGATAGTGATGGGGTGGGAATCTGAAGACATCTCTGTGACAACCGATGTGAAATGAATGTAAATAACTCAAATAAATTGATTATGAATCCGCATGTAAAGTGAATATGCACTTATGATGAAATGATGAGATGCTATGATGATGTAGTTATAGTCTAGGGTCAATAATGCAACCTAGTTCTCTATAACCGAAGCTCTGATGCCAATCTGTCACACCCCCAAATTACATGTTTTGCAGCGGAATGGAATTCATGGGGGTTGACTGTCACAGCATCACAATCACAGTTATATTGAACGACCTAAAGTGTCTTTTAAAAGCACATTGTTTGTTATTTATGTAAAGCATTCAGAGTTACAAAGTTATGTCCCAAAAGTAGATAAAGTTTGCGGAAATATGTTTATTACAAGCCAAACGATGTTTTGAAAATGCCATAATTTACAAGTGAGACGCGTCGTCGCCGCGATTCTATGATGGTCCATATGCGTGCCATGATCTAATGCCTTAGTTACCTGAAAATACATTACTAAAACGGTCAACAATAATGTTGGCGAGAAATCATAGTTTTATGAAAAATGTTTTATACGACTACACAAGTATAGACCATGTATGACAAATATATCACATAAAATGTTACAATTTCTATAAGCACATGACACCGAAGCTAGGTTGATTATGATGTTCGCCCCAACAGAGTGTTTGCCAAACAACTCAAATAATGATATTAAATGAAATGCATCCGTTTGACCAGTTAGGACCACCAACCCGGATGGAGGAGTCACCCTCAATAGATCTATTCACTCACCCTCGCTTCTTCTGGAATTAACGGTTCATGATTATTAAATGGGGACATTCAATTGGCAATGAGGTAACTTAAGCAATGTAAATGAATTTGATATACTTGGTATCATAATAAAAATGATGTGCAATGTATTCTCCCCCGTAGGTTTGAAAATAAGTATAAACATGTACAATGGGGCTATGAAAACTCATTTGGTAAAATGATGCGATGGAAAAAGTGAGTACACTGAAATGAAGGGCAAATCTCTAACCGTGACCTATTATGAATGATATGATCTATAATAAGTTATGATGTAATGTTATGCATGCAACTCATATGATATCTATACCACTTGTGTATTTTGAAAATAACGTTTATCGTCGAAAAATAATCTTATTACGTCTTGACAATTTATAAATTACTTTACAAGTATTTTCGTTGAAATGATATCCTACGATAATCATTTAGTGATTTATCATGAAATTATAGTTTTTCGTCACAAAACAATATTGTTTGACAATTCATGAAAGTGACTAAATGGCCTCGAAAAGCTAGTCGTAAAATGGTGCATATCAAGTGTTAGGAAACAAACTCAGAGGTTTTGGAAAGCTTGTAGCATTATCTCAAAGTCTTAGCTTTCAAAATTTTTTATCATAGAGGTCTCGATCATGAAGAAAAACATAGGTGAAGTAGGGTACTTGTATCAAAAATATTATTTAAAGGTAGTTTTAGGCAAAGTTTGAGTGACCGCATTTTATTCGTTACAACTCCGTTTGAGGAACGGTTGAACATTTTGGAAAATAGGCTAGGTGAACTTACTTTTACTAGAAGACATCGTTTTCTAAAAAGTATTCTATCGGTTGAACATTTTGGAAACGACTCTAACCACTTCAAATCAACACCAAAGCTATTCTAAACCCACAATACACCTTCTTAGGGTGTCATGGGTTCCTAAACATCATAAAAAATGATATGTTACAAGGGATTAATTATATGATGGTATATACTAATTATAGGTACTAAAAACATTAAAAGTGGTATAGATACTCATATAACTTGCATGTTTTCTTCAAGCATGATAAAAATAAACAAAGTATGAATATGGAAGATTAAAAATGATCATGAAATGCTTACTAGTATAGTGATGAGGTTTATAGAACAAGGTTTTCCTAAATAATCTAGTGTTTTTATTTCAAAACCCTTAAAGAGAGTATACTAGTGTGTATAATTTAGCTTGATCTTGAAAATTTTTGGCTTTCTTCCCTTCTTTTCTTCTTGGCTAGTTACGAGAGATGAGAATGAGAGAGTTTAATTTTTTTGTTCACCAAAGGATAAGTGTATGTATGTGTTAAACTTTGTATATAATCAAAAGTATTACAAGTGTGAGTCTAGTTTGCATGTGTGTATTCTAGGTAAGATTTTTATGTCAAAGTTGTGTTAAGTCATGTATTTTGGTCGACAAGAGTAAAACAAAAGAAAGAATGATGTATTTTGATTGAGTAAGTGTATAAATGTATGAGTATAATTTGTAAGTTGTAAGTTAAAATAGGTATTTGGGGTAGCGTTAGCTAGAAATAAATTTTAACAGAAAAAATTAAAATATATCGAAGTCGTAAAAATTATAAAAATACATTTCTTAGAAGAATTGAGTGAAATAATAATTATCGAGTAGTATTTACGAAAACGTCATAAATATATATATATATATAACAAATTATATACAAAATAAATTTAAAACACCGGGTAAACTAATATTATAATTTTTATAGTATTAAAATGAGTATAAAAATATATCAGGATAATTTTTGGAAGTGTCGAATCAAATGTTCAAAATAAATGATTACGTGATAGCGTTTATTTAATAGGAAATTATACGTTTAATGAAAAATGCAAATCCATGCATGAACTAATATGACGATGATGTTGCTAATGATATTTAGACTAAATCTAGTCTATATGAAATGTCCTCAATGATTGTTCGTGAATTCGCAGCTAAACCCTTACGGTTTGCAATTTGATACTAAACCTAATTCTGATAAATGATGAATAGTGAAGAATGAATAGTGATTTTCTCCAGGAATGAATAGTATTTCGTGAATAGTAAAATATTGAAATACTTTCTCAGAATATCAAATCGACTCCAAAAATGTTGAATGGTAAAATGATGAATAGTAACAGATGAATAGTAAATTCCCGAGATGAATTGTAAATTTGAGAAATGACCTTAAATTGTGAGTTGTCACAATGGCATTGATCCAGTTGTCTTCATTCATGGCAGTTTTAACAGATAAGAGGGATTTCCAATGATGTTGTCCAATGGATGATCATGTGTCTATTTTCTAAGGTGTTCGTGCGGTTGTTGTTGAGAAACTGAAGTAGCAGAGTCGTTTTCCCCTGATGAAGATGGTTCGGATGATGGTTCAGGAGCAAATATATTTTCAAAGGGAGCATCTTCGGGAGTCGTAAAGGGGTTGTCTCCATCATAGGTGCCATAAACAATTCCATGGTGTACACTTGATGATTGAGGAATTGAAGATGATAGAGTGATCGGCGGTAGCTGACTTAATGACATTAAACGAAGGGTTATCTATGTTGGCAGGGATAGGAGCGACCTCTGTTGATGGATTAACAGATCATTAGCAATTTGCTCATAGTGTTCATCAAACATTGGATCAAACAATTTCTTCCAATCATCTTCTGAAGGTGGTACATATGGAGTTGGTGAGGATTTTGTACAAGAGTAGAAGCGATGGGACTACTTGATGAAGGTTGTAATGCAGGTCCTGAACTTGAATGTCCTGGAGCCATTTGACCGGTCAGCTCATCGAACGTAACGTGAATTATTTCCATGATATTTCGGGTTCTTTTGTTGCAGATTCGGTATCCCTTTCTGGTTGGTTCATATCCTACAAATACTCCAATGTCCGCTTTAGCTTTTAGTTTACCTAAATCTTGACCCTCATTAGTTGGATAACATAACGCACAAAACACACGAAGTAATGATAGATCAGGTTTTCGATTGTGGACAAGCTCATATGGAGTTTTTCCATGAGTTGTGTGAATTAGGGATCGATTTTGAGTGTAGCATGAAGTGGCAATGGCTTCAGCCCCGAGAAACATTGGAACCTTTGAGTAAATCAGCATTGTTCTTGCGGCTTCCACAAGAGTTCGATTTAGTCTTTCAACTACACCGTTCTGTTGAGGAGTTAGTGGAACACTTCTTTGATGACTGATTCCAACACTTTCATAAAACTCACTAAGTTCTTTATTGAAAAACTCAGTTCCATTGTCTGTTCGGATGATTCTGACAGTTTTGTTAAGTCGAACCTGCAACTGTTTGATATGTTTAATGATGATGTCTGGAGTTTCTTCCTTTGTCCTTAGGAACTTAACCTAAGTAAATCGAGAGTAATCATCAACCACAACAAACACATATTTCTTCCCGTTAATAGTCTGTACTCTCATGGGTCCACATAAATCAATGTGAATGGTATGAAGAACTTCCATAACCGAGTTTGTATGATTGAGTTTGTGGGCATACTTCTTGCTTTTTCCCAATTGGCATGCTGAAAAAAGATGATCCTTTTAGGACTTTAGTCTAGGTAAGCCTCTTACTAAGTCCTTTCTGGAAAGATCTTTTATGGTGCCGAAGTTCAAGTGATTGAGACAACAATGCCATAACCATGACTTTGTTTTCGAAGCCTTTCACAACAACCAAACTAGAGAAGACTTCATCATATCTTCGATAGAGATGGTGTATAGGTTTGAACCACGTGTTCCTCTTAAAAGTTCTGCACCTTCAAGTTCTCTAACGAAACAAGTATGTTTTCTAAAGGCCACTTCTAGATCAGAATCACAGAATTAATCGACAGAAAATAAGTTATGACCAAGACCTTCAACGTAATATACCCTGGAGATTACAATATCACCAACAACATAGTCTCCATAACCCATAATTGCACCGAAATGATCGTTCCCGAATCTAACAATCCTGATGAATTTACTTACGAAGTTCATGAGCATGACGGTCTCGGTCATATGCTTGGAGCGGCTGAGTCCGGGTACCACGAGCGATTTGAGCGATCTGCAGTTGAACAGAGACAAGAATGGATAACTGGATAATTGGGATCCCCATGCAAGAATGGGTTCCATTTGGTTAGTGACAGTGATTGGAACACCATGAAGTAGAAACAATGGAATCATCAGGGATTGATGCAGTGCTAGCGTATGCATTAGACATATTCAAAGTATGTTCACTTCTTAAAGGAATAGTTCTACCAGTTGGCATCCATTTCCTAATGGGCATTCATCTGGATAATTTAGGGCACAATACATTAAGACTAAATTTGTGTCCAGTAGGTATACATTGATAACCTACATTACTAAATTTTTTTCCTATGGGTTTCCAATGTTTTCTAATCTTCTTCCGCCTTTGCTTTCTAGCCTTCTTAGCTTGATTTTTGGCGTTAACAGTTTTAACTGGGTATTTAACAACATTAATCAAATCATTAACACCACATACATGATTAGTAACGATTATAGCTAATACTAGAGTCAACACGATTCGTTTTATTCAACTCAAACTTAATGTTCCTAGGGTGGTCTTCTACTCTCTTCCATTGCACATTCTTAGCTTGCGAGGTCCTATCTTGCTTTGTATTGCCTTGAGGCTTTGACCCACTTGCTTACTCCTGTAGAGGGAATTATGGGAACATTAGTTGGTTGGGCTACCTTTTGCATTCCTGAACTAGAAGTGCAGGGATCTGAACTACTTGAAGGCACTTTAGAGTTCACTTTCTTAACACTGGGCATAGAATGGGTTGCATACTTAGCACTAGGCATAGAACATGGCGTCACAACTTTATCTTTCTCAAATAAGGATTTAGGACATGTTGCTCTTAAACATTCTAATAGCTCCGGAGATCGTCTGGCCTAAATGCAAGCAAACCTAATTGCACTATCAAGTGGCTTATTTATGAAATCCTCTTCTACAATCTCACGGAGACATTCTAGACTATCCTTAAGGTGAGCTAAATAGTTATGAAACACAAGTTTGTTATTTCTAAGATGAGGAGGAATGTATTTAACAGTCACAGTATATTTAGAGTCTGTAGATGACTTTGATGCAACATTCTCATTAAAGGCAAGTGGCATTTTCCCTTTTACCTGACTCCTCAGATTCTCAATTTCCTTTTGTAAAGACATTATTTTTTCATTGTTCTTGTCACGAGTGACTTTCATTGAATCATATAACTCTTTAAAGTGTCGTTTAACTTTTTCATTTTCTTCTAGAAAACTCTCATTTTCTTTTTGTAAAAGATTAACCAAGTTTTGAAGATGAAAAGTTTGAGAACACTAAGAATCTAAAGGAGGAGGCATTTGGGAGCTAGTCACATTGTTCTTTTCAGTTTAATTATGAAATTTGGGCTTTCAACTTTTTGATCGGTGTTCTGAGAGAGCTTGAATCATTCTTCCGCGTTTGTTTATTTCAAAAAGTGCATCAAACTCTGGAACATTTGAGGATGTCTTGATGTTTGAGGTTTTGACATTTTCTTTGAGATGTTGATATTTTAGTTGCAAATCAAAATGTTCAACTTCTAGCTTAGAAAGATGGTGTACCAAATTATCGTGATCATCCTTATCAATTTTCTCATTTAGTTCTGAGTTTTTGTTTTCAAGCTCAATGACACGATCATGGGAAACTTTCAAAACAACAGTTAATTCATGAAATTGAAAAGCAGTAATAGTATGCTTAGTAATAGTATGAAACACATCTTGAGCCACACAACTCAATATTAAGTTCTCATTTAAGATATGCAGATTCTTCCTTTCAATTTCATTATATTTGAGTTCCCGTTGATAATCATTGACCTCAACTATCATTGCATCGAATTCCTTTTCCATTTCATTAATATCTGAGTCTATCCCCTTTTGAATACTCTCAAATTGACATTTTAATTGTTTAAAGAAAGGAATGACCTCAGTTAAATAGCATTCTTTAGTTTGATCAAAACCCTTCTCCCCTTCAGTTATCCCACTAGGTGTGATCCTTTTCTTACATGTCTTCTCAAAATCAACAAACAGTTGATAAACAATATACAGGCTGATTAAGGTCTTGCTCTTAGTGGGAATAGATCTAGGAACTAAATGCATTGGTGTATTCGGAGGATACACAGTTGTTGGAGTCATTTTCCTAAGGGGAGTGTTAGTTTTAACAAGTGCATTAGCTTTTTGCATATCTATGTCCTTTTTCCAAAAAACTTGTTCTAGGGTTAATATAGTTTGAGGCTTAAACCTGTTAAGGGAAATCTAATTTTCTTTAGTGTAATCATGGGGTTTGAACGTTACGTTTTGGTTTTTACACTCAGGATCTTTTAGCTTCATATTCATTTTCTCCCTAGTGACTTCATCTAATTGCCTATCTTCCTCGATTGCTTTCAGTACATAACTAGGTTTCTTCCTAGGCTTAAGGATTTCATTACCATCATATATTACCCTCTGAGCTTCTCTGCTTAGTTTACCATATTCAGTTGGGTTCCTTCTGAGGGGAATGCTATGCTTATACGCTGAAAACTCTATACTTAGTGATCATGTGAGCGTCTGAATGGTATTCCTTATGCATTACAACTTATTTTCAAGCTTGTGTTTAAAAGTTTTTAGATTGGAAAAGTCATTCAAAATTTTTGATTCCTTAGCATTAAATTCTTGTTTAAGCACTTTAACATTATCTTGGAGTTCTTCTTTTTTTTACTTGAGTTTTAGAAAGCTTTTCTTGTATGGAGTTTAACTCTTGTTTTAACACTTCTTCTCTAAAATTACTTTTTCTAATAATTGTACACATTTGGTCACCCATTTCCTGCTCACGGGTAGTTAACTCAAACTTAGCACGTTGCTCATAAATAGAAAATTTTTCTTTATATGCATTCAGTTCAGAGTTAACAGAATCATCAGGGGCACATGGCATGCAATCATCAAAAACATAGTCATCATTGACTGCAGAAGATGCATCACTTGGTACAATCTCACTTTCACTTTGTATCACATATTGATCATATGGGACAATATTACTATTACCCACATTATCCATATCTGATTCATTAGTTACATGTGATTGTGCTTTGTTATGCATCTCTTGCTCATCAACTTCATCGTCTAGTTTTAATACCTCAGAGATGATTGATTCTTTGGATGGACGACCCTCTTGTGGTGATGAAACCTTTGGAGAGACCATTGGTTAAATGCTAGCCATGAAGATTGTGCAGGCGTGGGTTCATTATCGACATCAGATTCAAATGTATCATAGTCAGCAACTTGAAAGGCATTTAGATGATTCTGACCTATTTCCTGAATTGGCTGCTCATCCACATCAGCATATTAGGTTTTGGCATTTCCATCCACAAGAAACAACAACTCTTTTTCATCCAAAACCGCTCCACTCTCCGAGCTTGCAGCAGCAGACATCTTGTCCTTGAAATACTCTGCGCATTTTCGAGGCGTTTTGGAGTATGGATTCCTTGCAATGTGTCCATCACCACCACAGTTGTAGCACTTGATTGGCTTTACTTGTCCTTGATTGGCATTCCTTCCACGATTCTGATTAGCCACATACCCTCCACCTGCTCCACCTTTTCCTTGTTCATCTTGCCTTCCTTGGTGGTTGCACCATAATCTTTCCATTTCGACAAGAGGATGATTGTGTAGATTGGATGGATTCGATTTCATTGTTAGTGTGTAGACTGTTGGTGTGTGGAGTGAGGTCCAAGTTTTGCTTAACCATAAGAGCCAGTTGATTGATGAAATGTTCCATGGTGCATCAGCATCAGGTTGCTTGAACCTTTGATCGGGAATGAGTTTGTGATTACCATTTCCAGTAGGTATGACTTGTGAATCTTTGGTGGTAATTCCTACATTGATGTAAAAGGCTGTTGAATCATTTGACAAACTTGCTTCTCCCTATTTATATTTGAACTGTTCAAGAATCATTCGTTCAAACATAGCATGTCTCTCATTCTAAAGCAGGAATGCATACAATTGCTCATAGTTAGTGTTCCTCAAACCCTTAGTTAACTTGGTGAAGTGACAAATTTGTGCCATTCGGATTCATGTTTTCACAAATTTTGAGTTTAAGCTGAATATTTGGCATAGTCATTTTAATATTCCTCATGTCATTCACAAGCTTGTGGAACCTCACATAATATTCTGTGACACTTTCCCAGTATCATCTTAAAGTGCTCAAAGTCATCATACGGTTGTGATTCTCTGTCTTCTTTAGTTAGTTGAGACCGAGAGAGAAGCATCTTGACATTGTCCCCTGCCTTGACTTGGTGTTGTGATTTATTAACTTGTAGATGTCTTTTGAAGAAGACCTAAAGTATAATGTTCAAAGCCCGATAACAACATCATATCTCTTTTTCTCCTTATCAGGCTCATCATACGTCTTTAGTGCGTGCAATCCTAAGATCACTGCACCATCCATGGCGGTTTCAAGTATGTCTCTTGTAGTCTCAATCTGATAAGGTCCTTCATCAATTGATTTGAGAATGTTAACCCATTTTCCTTTCCCAAACAGTACAACCTAATTCGTTGAGCCCATGAGTCATAATCAGTTATGTCAAACATAGGTGGACGAGTATCGATCCATTTGCTTGAACCTCCACATTACAGTAGAAATGATAGTAGGTGCGTTGTTAGACATGATTCGATTCTCTCACGAGTTTTACTATTCTTTGATTAAACCAGGAAATAGATTCTTTCACGGGATTTTAAAAAATCAAAAGAACAACCGTAAAACGTAGCATGAAGAAGTGACAAGTCTCAATAGACAAGTAGTAAACTTGACAAGTCGCACCCTAACCAACTCTCTTAAAGATCAACTCGCTTAGTAGACATTAAAATAATGAATGGACAACTCGCAATAACCAAATCGCATAAACCAACTCGCTTAATAGACAAGTCTCTTAAAACCCAACTCGCATAAAGATACAACTTGCTTGATAGACAAGTCGCTTTAAAACCCAAATTAAAGCAAGAAACAACTGGCTTAGTAGCCAAGTGCATAAACCAACTTCGCTTCAAGACAACACGCATAAATGTCAACTTCAGCGAGGCAGGACAAATCGCAATAGCCAAGTCATACACCAACTAAGCTTCATAACAAGAGCTAAGCTTCAATAAAAAGCAACTCGCTTCCTAGAAACGCAACAATATGGCTCAACTTGCTTTGTACAATATTCAAAAACAACCACTTTATCAATAAAAAACAACCTAACCACAATGATTCATAGCTTCCAATTCAAAAACTAAACACATATGATGATCCTAAACACCAAAGTACAATCAAAATTAAAACTTTAACACTAGAAATTGACCAAATGATTCGAACTCTTCTAAACACTTATAACCAAAAAAACCTTATGAAATCCACCAAAACAAAGAGCATGAAAGATGAGTGATCAAACCATGGCTCTTGATACCAATTGTAACTTATAGGATTTCACAAACACAACATACAGTGGGTAAAGACCCGTCCATCCTCCACGGTGTTACTTAACTAACAACTTATTAACATAACTGGACTACAACTATGAGCTTTCTAACGAATACATATACTTGAGGTGAACGACTCTTTAATAACAGATTTTCTAAATCCTAACAAATCAAAAGGGTAAAGGTCCTGATTGGATGTTTGATCTTGATGTTTTGAGTCCTTCTATGAATTATGTTCCTGTCAGAGAAGAAAATCAAGTTGATCACAAAGAAGATGATTCTGATTACATTGTTCATGGGTCCATATCGGACACGATGTTGTTCTGATGAAGAACCTATAAGCTGTTGAGAAGGAGAAAGAATCTTGATGAACCAAAATCCACTTTGTCTGCGGGGATCAAGCTATTCAAGATGAACTTAATAGGATGCTTTTTCAAGAAACAATAGCACAATCTTATGAGGATGAACAAAAAAGAGCTTATGAAGAAACAAAGAAAAAGGTTAAGTCTGAGAATACCTTCACAACACTTTGGATCAAAGCTACTGCTGATTACCCGAGTAATACATTGATGATTTGTATGACCCGAACATGCACAGGTTAGAAGACAGCGATGATTAATTAGATGATGAAGGTATTTTCTCAAATTCCAATGAAGGAGCTGATTTCACAAATTTGAATGATGATCTTGAAGTTCCACATAATCCTACATTAAGAGTTCATAAAGATCATCACATTTGGTCAAATCATTGGACCTTCTACTTCTGGAGTGCTCACAAGAACCAAGGCTAAAGGCTTCTCTAACCCACATAATACTTTACTTAGTTTTGTGTATAAACAAAACAGGATGAATCATAAGGATCAACAAACATGTTTATTCACTTGTTTTATCTCTCAAGAAGAACCCAAGAATGTAGCTCAATCATGAAATAAAGAGATTTGGGTTGAAGCCATGCAAGAAGAAATTCTTCAATTCTAACTTCAAGAATTTTAGGTACTATGTGATCTACCAGATGGAAAGAAAGTCATTGGTACACGATGGGTTTTCAGAGTTAAGAGAGATGAAAGAGGGAATGTCATCAAGAACAAAGCAAGATTAGTTGCTCAAGGATATAGAGGAGTGGACTATGATGAAGTATTTGCTTCTGTAGCAAGGATTGAAGCCATTAGAATATTCCTTGCTTTTGCATCATATATGAGCTTTCCTGTTTATCAAATGGATGTCAAAAGTGCCTTTCTTTATGGCAAGATTACAGAGGAGGTCTATGTCAAACAACCTCCTGGTTTTGAGGATCATGCACATCCAAACAAAGTATACAAAGTTGTAAAGGCTCTGTATGGCCTTCATCAAGCTCCTAGAGCTTGGTATGAAAGACTCCCCACTTTCTTATTGCAACATGGTTATAGAAGATGAGCAATTGATAAGACTTTGTTTATCAAGAGAGACAAGAAGGATATCATGCTTGTTCAGGTTTATGTAGATGATATTATTTTTGGAGCTACAAAACAGTCTATGGTGAAAGAATTTGAGAAGCTCATGCAATAAGTATTTCAAATGATTTCCATGGGTGAATTAACTTTCTTTTTGGGGCTTCAAGTTAAGCAATCAGAAGCTGTAATTTTCATTAGTGAAGACAAGTATGTCACTGACATTCTTAAGAAGTTTAACTTTGATGCTATGAAGCCGGTTACCACACCCATAAAATCTATCAACATATTGAGCAAGGATGAAGATGGTCAACCTGTAGAAGTCAAGCTTTACAGATGAATGATTGGCTGTCTTATGTACTTAACTAAATTTAGACCTGATATCATGTTTGTTGTTTGTTTATATGCAAGATATCAAGTCTCACCTAAGGTCTCTCATATGAATACAGTCAAGAGGATTTTTAGTTATTTGAAACAACAACCTAAGTTAGGGTTGTGGTATCCAAAGGATTCACCTTTTCACTTGGGAGCTTTTTTAGACAGTGATTATGTAGGTGATAATTATGATAGAAGATCAACTACTGGAGGATGCGATATCTTGGGCCGAAGATTAGTTTCATGGCAATGTAAGAAACAAACTATTGCAGCAACATCATCCAATAAGGCGAGAATATGTTCTTTCTGCAAGCTGTTATGGACAAGTTTTGTGGATGCAGAATCAAATCTTGGATTATGGATTCAACTTTAAGAATACTCCTATCAACATTGACAATGAGAGTACAATTTTCATTGTAAAGAATCCAGTTTTTCACTCCAAGACCAAGCCTATTCAGATTAGGCATCACTTTATTCGAGATTGTTATGAGCATAGGCTTATTAATGTTGTCAAGGTCCATACAGATGACAATGTAGCTGATCTACTCACAAAAGGATTTGATGTTTCAAGATTTAATCATTTGGTGGTGAGTAATTGTATGATTAACTATTAAGCTACATTTAAGGGGAGGACTTATTAGTTAGTTGAGATAGTCTATGCATTGTTTAAAGGAGGATAAACAATGTCTTTTGATGTTTTGCCATTGAAAAGAAGAGGATGAAAAGTCTTGCTTATTGTTTATCTAAAAGTATTGCTTTGAAAGTCTTTGCTTTGGAAAGAAATCTTTGTTTCATTAAACCTTACTTGAATCTTGTCAACATATTGTTCCAAAGGACAAAAGATGGGGTAAAATTCAAATAACGGTAACTGTATTAATTGGGTTGTGATTTGTTAAATCTTACCTATAAATGTTAAATCTTACCTATAAATAACTACCCTTCGATTTTCCCTCTCATCTTTGTAGTTATCAATCTTTTCCTTATTTCTCTCTTATTCACATTCACTATTCATCGAACAAATTTCTTTTATAACCACATTCAATGGCAAATTGAAACACAATTAGTAAGCATAACATGGTGGCCAACTTAGATAAAACACCAGCCAATGTTCAATTTCATGGCATAATTGATTTCCTCACTGGCTCATCAATCAATTATGCTCTTTTGGTCGAACCTGATGTTATTGAACCCTGGATTCAATAATTTTGGGAAACTGCTAGATCTTACATCGAAGATGATGAATCCTACATTCAGGCTAAGGTTGCTGGGAAGATTGTTAGAGTTAGTGAATCCTTCATTCGAGAAGATTTATTATTTGATGATGAAGGAGGGGCTATTCGTTTTGACAAACAACTTCTTTGGGATACTTTAAGGGATATTGGGTATGAAGGGTCTTTAACTAAAACAAATTTCAAGAAACCCTTGTTTAGTCCACACTGGAAGTACCTCGTTCATGTATTAATTTATTTCATAAGTTCAAAAAGTACTTCCTGGGAACAATTTGGATCTAATATCGCATCTGCTTTAGCGGGATTAGCTACCAATCGCCTCTTCAACTTTTCAAGACAGATTCTAGATGGTATGTTATCTCACATAACCAATGGTTCACCGTTCCTCATGTATCCAAGATTTGTTTAAGTTTTCTTGAACAAACCACTTCATGATGTCTCCAAACCTTCGAGCTTGTTACCTATTGTGGTACTGTTGGAATCACTCCTAAACACTAATCAAGTGTTAGTAATTAATTTGTAATAGTTAGCTTAATTATGGCCTTTATGTTTGTTTTAGCCTTAACTTATGTATAAGGCCCATGAGCTTAGGCCTAAGCCCAATAAAGAATAGGGAAGGAGAGGGAGTGTTGCCCTAGCTCCTTGCCTATAAATACTATGTAATAACCCTCACTTGAGGGTTGGTTGTTCAAGTTATTTCCTTTCTACACATACTCTACGCATAACCTTATTACTATTTCGTGTGTGTGTGTTTGGTTTCTTGTTCAATCACCTCATCTCTTTGTTTATTACTTGTGTTTGTAAAACTAGGGACCTAACAGTGGTATCAATCGCCTAATAGTTGAGTGAACGTATTGTTTGAAGTGAGTTTTGGTCTCACGCTTTACTTGCGTTAACTTCACCTTTGGCTTGATCCAAAAACGTATCTTTTACACTTTTGAATCTAAAATTCTTGTACTTTCAACGTTTTAAGGTGTTAAAATACTTGTTTTTGGCAAAAAGTTTCAAACTTTATGCGTGGTTAGTTGTTTTTTATCACGTTTTTGTACGAGGGTTTAGTCCTACGGCAACCATTTTAGAGGCTTTGGTTCATCAAGTTTCACACTTTTGTGTATTTTGGTGTTATTGAAGCTATTTCATCATACAAAAACTGGTTTAGAAACACTTTTGGACAGAATCAAATTTTTGAGCTTTTCTACGCATAGTAAAACCCTAAAACTACACGTAAGAGTTTCCTTGGTTTGATCTTCATTTTAATTGGTTTTATTCGTGTTTTCTTACTTGGATAAGTCTGAAAATGCGTCGAAGCACCTGGATATCTCTTGCCTGTGATAGTGTAAAGATCATTTGGGTAAAACCTTAAATTTCACATAAGCATTAGCTTAAGCGTAGAAATCATCACAGCATAAAAGATTCACTTCTTAGCGTGGCTTCGGTTCTCACGCAAAGTCCTACACCTAACTCTCACAACGTGTCCACGCGCAACTTTGGTGTTTTTCCTACTTACGGCGTAAAGCTAAATCCTACAGCGTAACTCCCCCTATTGTTCGCGTAACTTTGGTGTTTTACTTAAGTGCTACTTGGTTTTGTCTTTTCTATGCCTAAGGACACTTCATCAGCAAAGATTCATGACTACAAGATCAATTTTACCAACACAAGTTTTCAACATGTCTCAACCTCCATACTCTAACTATTTCCCTTACACTTATCCTCAACGTCAACAACAACAACAACTAAGTCCCCAACATCAACAATGGAATCAACAACAAATCATTTATCAACAACTATTTAATAAACAACATACTCCACGCGGTGCAATTCCACAACCTCGAATGGTTTCAACCACCTAGTCTTCAGTTCAACCTACACCTGCCCGAATTCAACCAACAACCGTCAAGGAGCACTATAAAGGAACCCTCTTGGTTTGCTGAATGTGTGAAACCTTGGCGTAACAATCAATACTTGAAATTTGGATCATTGATAGACCTCAATGCTCACTCGGAAACTATGATCAATGGGTGATAAGGTTCTTTAGGTTTTGTGATCTAAAGAAGCCACATGGAAAGTTCTTATAGAAGGTTATCTTGGAAGGTCCATTTAGGATGCTAATGTTGTTGTACAGGAGATCCTCGCTAATCCACCAAGAGATGAACAAACCAACATTGCTCTTTGTTGCGGACTTGAATCCTCTGGAACTTCTACAACTATGGTGATGAACTTGCAATGGAATATATCCTCTTAGGATTACCAAACCCGATTCTTAACGTAGTGTTGATGCTCAAAATTTGCACAAAAGATGTGGGCACATATTAGATCTACTTATGGAGGGATGCGGCCTCAATCAAGAGGATTTGGAATCCAAAATTTACTTGGCTTATGAACACTTCATGATTGAACACGGAGACACCTTTAGAGT